>JAQMCX010000008.1:7612605-7667125 GCA_029814765.1 Acanthurus leucopareius | reverse complement strand
GCTCAATGTTTAGCTGGGATCTGTACTTTGTCTTCAGTGCAGCAACAGCAGAGAATGTCGTGCTAAACAGTGATCACGCAAGATGCAGCAGCGTGAAAGTGTCACTGCCACCTACTGTAGCGGATGTGCAATTACACTTTATTCTGGTAAGGAAATGAAAAAGCAAATGGTAGTTTTGCCGTGCATGTTTCTACGCGCCCCCCCCTCTGGCATTTCACCCCACTATTTGAGAAGCACTGCTCTAAATTATACTGTGATTCTCTATCAGTAACTTTATCTCCAGGCCCTACATTCACATGGGTCAGTTTCAAAGGATCTGTGTTGACGAGGTTCTACTCTCCTGTCCTCAACAGGCTTCTGGAGGACCAGGGAAGAGCTGAAGAAGCTACGGAGCGCTGATGAGGTCTTCTTGCCCAGAGGAGAATCCAAGCGAGGTGATCACGGTCCAAGTAGGGAATACATCCCTGTCCTTCAGAGCTGGGAGAGAGCTCTGCTGCGCTCTATGAATTGGTACAACAAGCCTTAACACTGGATGCAAGCACACGGAGACTGAACAAGAAGCTGGAGACATGAGTTTGGAGTACATGTGAAGGCAAACAAAATAACTTTTGGACCTCCACACCTGCACAGCCTTGAATTATTATCAACATACAGAGATTACAGCTTTTACTTGATTTTTTTCAAAATGTAGCATCCTTATCTGATCTGTCTTTTGTAGTTTCCAGTCGTCATGCCACCAGTGCCTCTTCACCTGACAGCACAAGATTTGCACATTTCCCTCTTGGGGGCGCTCATGGCCACGTTTACAGCTTTCAAATTTATGGGCTCACCATAGCAACCACATGCCATATGTTAATAAGGCACCAATATAAAAAGAAGAGCCAGCAGTGACTCTTCTGTTTATGACGTCTCAGTATTAAAGATCTCTAAATAGGAAGCAGTATTACAGGACTTTTAAAACTGTTTCAGACATTTAACAGTTAATATTTGCCTATACTTTTATTTTTTACCTGGCTGTTTCTTTTTGATTTAAAAGTAATTTAGCCTTCTAATTCATTTCAAGGGTTTTTAGCAGAGAAAACAGACCATCACACATGTTTTGGAAATCTGATGCAGCATCATTATTTCCATCATGAAATGCTTTTTTATGCTTTACAGAGCACTTAAACCTCAAACTGATTGCAGTTATTAATTGTCATAATATGACAACAGGAGAAAAAACAGTGAGTGTTTGGCTCTGTTCGAGGGGATCCTACTGGATTTTAGTATTTTAACATTTCTCTGAGGTGACACAACTCAATTGATAGTGAATAAGAAAAGAATGTTTGTCTGACTGTGAGAAAAATTTTCAGCTCACACATTAATCTCTAACATAGATCAGTACCTGCAGGCTCTGTTGTTCAGAACAAATTCATCAGGGATATAAATGTATAAAAATTGAACTGAACTGAAACAGAACCAGGACTCAAAGACGTGTAATTACTGTGATTAAACATCAGGTATTAGTTTGTGTTTGTTGTTGACTTGTTCCATGGGGGACAGCCATGTTGATGTCATGTTGTTATGTTTTGACTCAATTCTTCCACTTGACATGATGAATTCTGACGACAAATTTTAAATACTAATTATCTTATGATAAAAGATGCTCCCAAACTACCAAGAAAATGTGAACTTTAAATCTCTTTCTAGATGTGCTGTACTCGTTGAGTCTTTTGAAATGCTGTTGTCTGTCCTAATACTGTGATATCTTTCTACATATACTGAGGTATTTATTATGCAAAGTGACAGTATGTGAAATGCAAAAATTAACACCTCACATCAAAATGACATTCCATTTCTAACACTCATGCTTCCAAGCTGCTGGAAAATAATGAATAACACTTTTTTTATCATACATTTTGTTGACAGATTGCATGAAAAGTTCTTTGTATGATGTGAAAGGGCTAATATTAAAACCATAAATTAACAGCGGTTGCCCGTGGTGTTTCGAGTGTCTCGTGCGTTACAGTAGGTGTCACCGACACGGAGAGTGAGCAGATGCTGCCTTAAAGGTTTTGCCTCCACATGGACTCTGGGGAAATGCAATTGTCTTGTGTCTGGGGAATTATCACAAACAGGCTGTTAGATGAGTGTAGGGATTGTTTCCCATTGATGTGACCAACCACACTGCGAGGGTTGCTATGGTAGCTTGTGGATGGAGTGACTGAGAACAAATGGGGTGTGTTTTCCTGCTCATAGTGCTGGTATGGTGAAGGGCGCGCTAATTGAGAGCACCAAAAGGGGGTTTTTCCTAAACAATGGAAGGATTGTGTGCCTGTCCCCTCAGAGGAAGAGCAGAAGGGAGTTTGTGTACATCAGACGGATCCTTACAGTGTAGCTGTACTGCCACTCCTCCTTCCTGCGCTGAAACACTTCCTCTAGTCTCACTGTCAATCTCGGCTCTCTCACTCAAATATGGGCAGTTTTTCTGCCAGTGGGCTTGGCTTACAGCGGGATGCCTGCACACAGAGAGATTTGCCTGAGTGAGTGAGACAGACAGGACTAGCCCATGAATCAGTGCTGCCGGCTCTCACACTAATCAGGAAAATGGGAGAGTGTGTGTGAATGTGAGTGTGTGTGTGTGTGTGTGTGTGTGTGTGTGTGTGTGTGTGTATGTGTGTGTGTGTGCTAGTATTGTGCTTGGCACTGCATTGTATGAGTTGTGGTGGACCCTGCCTTGCAACAAATTCAATCTGACAGCAGGAACTGGATGCACTGCGACCACTACTCCACTCCCCCCTCCCCCACACGAGCCGAACCCTGCATCAGGGGTCATTATATAACTCCCTCCTCTCTCTCTCTGCTCCGTCTCTGTGACACACTGGCATTGTTCAGTGGAGTGTCAGGGGGTTGGAAGTTGAGTTTTTGTCTTTTTTTTCATTTTTTTTTTCTTCCTGTCAGCGTCTCAGCTTCTCCCCCTGCTGCCACAGCACCTCACTCCAACTCTCTCAGTCCAGTTGATTTCATTTTAATGGTGTGGCATGCATGTTTGCAGAGTGGCGAAGCAGAATCTTGAATATATAAAGATCATGAAATATATTTGTTCTGAGGCTGAGCTACTGATATAAGCCAGAGCTGGAATAAGATGCTGTCCTTGCTTTTCTCCACAGGAAACTGTGTTTTCTGTTAACTTTGACACATCTGTTTACAGTCACATGCACACAGTGTACTCTCTATCTCTCTTTATCTCCCTCTCTCTCTCTCTCTCTCTCTCTCTCTCTCTCTCTTTCTCTTCCTGCTCTCTTTATCTCTCTGTGTCTTTCTCTACTTCTTTCATTTTGTCTGTCTCTTCTTCTGTGTCTCTTTCACTTTGTCTTTCTCTCTTTCTCTTTCTGTCTCTCTGTCTCTGTCTGTCTGTCTCTCTCTTTGTCTTTCTCTCTCTTTCTGTCTGTCTCTCTCTCTCTCTCCCATACACACATTCTAGTTTCAATACTGCTCAATTGCCATAGCAACAAGGATTGGCAAATGCTCCAAATATCTATGCTCAACCAGTCAGTCACAAATAACATCCTCATGGACTTCAAACATGCTGATCACTGGCTTATACGCACTTATACGTGTGTGTGTGTGTGTGTGTGTGTGTGTGTGTGTGTTTATGTGTGTGTGTGCGTGCGTGTGCATGTGTGTGTGTGTGTGTGTGTGTGTGTGTGCGCGTGCGCGCGCGCGCAAAACCAACGCTTTCGGTGAATTGATTAGTTGAGCATCCATTGCTGTCGAAATGCACTCCAGCCTGTAGGATTGGTTGCTGGTTTGGTGACTCAACACATACGATCTGCACACAGAGGAGCTGTAACCCCGAACTATAACACAGCAGAGTGCTGTATCACACCACTGTGAAGCAGCTGACAACAAAAACACATATAGGCTCTCTTCAGAGAACCGCAGACGCTCTTTGAGTCCCAAAAATCCTTTGGTTTCACTCTGAGAATCTCAAGTTAATGAGGTTTTCTCGTGTTTGCTGTGGAATCCCACAGTCTGTAGACCCCTCACATAAAATGGAGACCCCCAGACTGTTCTCAAATGCACGTAGCCATTATAATGTAACTGACAATAGGAAAGATGCGAAAGAAGTGCGTGCTGTATTTATAATTTTTGCGCGTAACGGTTCGTCTCTCCGTCATTAGCCAATGCGCATCCATCTGAGCTCACTGCATCAGCTGCCACGACGGGGCGCGTGCGGACGTCACCGATTTTTTTTCTCTCCTTTCCTCACCTACCCCTTCTCCTTTTTTTGTTCCACCAGAGCATCTCTCCTTCTGCTCTCCCTCTCTCTCTCTCTCTCCCTCTCTCTCTCTCTCTCCCTCTCTCTCTCTCTTTTTCTCTACACCGCCCACTCCACTCACCGCCGCCTCGCCGGCTTCTTCGCCTCACTACATCGCTCGCTGCCCTTTTTTCTGCATTTTTTTTAAGGCAGAGGAAACCGCACGTTTTGGAGCAAAAGAACAAATCACCATGGCGAGCACCGAGGATAAACCGGCCAACAAGGAGAACACGTCCAGCTGGAAGGACTCCATCTACAACCCGAGGACCGGGGAGCTGCTGGGTCGCACGGCCAGCAGCTGGGGTAAGGATCCCCGATATACAGCAGTCAATTAGTAGATGTGCTTTGACATTCATGGGGCTTACACCTAATCTGGTGTCCTCTTTCCACTTTCAAAGCATCAATAGATGTGTGCCTCTTGAATATTTATAGCCCTCTATGTATTTCTGTGCATGGATGGATTAAAATAACTGCCATATAGATGTTGGATTAGCGGAGGAGCCATCATAGGCCTACATGAAGGTGTAAAGGAGAAGCCTGTACCAAGAGACTCACCAAGATGAATGATGCTATCAGAGGTGTGCACCAGCCCCTCATTTCTGCACAGGCAGAAATCATCAACCATGTGATGATGATCAATCAGAACAGCAGCGATTATTTAATTAATATTTATCATCTGTATTAATCAAAGAATTCACAGTGAAGACCCCCAATGGATTGAATCCCTCATTATCTAATCACATCTGAGGAGGTGCTCCAGCATTCCTCAGATGAATCTATGGCTGATCAGGGTTATACATTTTTATGTAATGACTCCTCAGTTATTTCCAGAGTGAGGTAGTAACTCACCACCCTCCCTCCAGCAGCCAGCTCTTATAGGCTAGCACGGGCTGTCAGGCTGCCTGGGCCCCTGTGCTGCTGTGCAGTGGGATGCTCCATTGCAGTTGCATGGCCGCCCACATTAGCATGCCTGTCAAGGTCAAATGGGATTCCCTCTCTCCTCTTTCTCTCTCTTTCACGCACTAGGCAGGTGCATTGTGGGATACTGTTGGAGAGGAATTAGAGGAAGGGGGGATGTACAACAGAAAGCTGTGGGGTCCATCTCTTTTTTCTTTTTTTTTTTTTTTTATTGGTTAACTTAGAGGGCATCTGTGCGGTGCAAGCTGGATGGTGGTGAACCATTTTGAATCAGATGTTTCCATAACTGTGGCTCTTTTCCTTCCCTCCCTGCTCCAGATAAATTAGGCTTCAGATGCTTCGAGCACTGCAGCGTCATCCTTAAATCCTGTGTTAAATGAAACTGGGGGGTCTCCAGTGGAAAAAAATGGCCTCAGATTTGTTAGCAGTAGGTAGCATTACCTCCTCAATCCAAAATGGTTTCCCTCAAAGGGCTTGTACGCTCAAATGACCGTTTCCCTCAGCCTGTTGTTGAGGAAAGATTTGAGAAATCAGGAGGCATATGTCCGAGCTCGTGTGTGTTTAAGGCTGGTTAATTGTACATGAATCCTCTCTGTCTCTGTTTCTCATTATATCCTCTTTCTGTATCCGTTCCTCAAACTCCATCCAGCCCTCATCCTGTTGTTCTACCTGGTTTTCTACTGCTTCTTGGCTGGTATGTTCGCCCTGACCATGTGGGTGATGCTGCTCACTCTGGATGACTATGTGCCGAGGTACCGAGACCGCGTTCCCTCCCCAGGTCAGTGTGTCTCCACACACAGCACAGAGAAGATAACAGGGCTTTCAGCTACTGTAACTGGCTGCATTTTCTTTTTGAGCGCATTCATTATTCATACCGGCACCAATGAGATGCTGTCACAATAATGTGCAACATTACAGCTGCTTTTTGCATCGATCTGTTTTCGAAGACTCTTCCTGTGTGATATCAGCGGTGCAGCTTGTTTGCTGGATCGAAAACGTTTCCTGTCCAGCTGTAATTCGAGCCCAATCCCTGTTGACTGCTATGCATTCCTTGCATTGGGATCATTTGCTACATTTACTCCACGCACTCTGCCTTTTTTTTTCCTACAATGCAGGGTTGGTGATTCGTCCTAATTCACTGGACATTGCGTTCAACAAATCTGACCCGCTCAAGTATGCACAGTATGTCAAACATCTGGAGTCCTTCCTGCAAAGTAAGTGCACTTCTCCTCTAAGATTAATGTACATCAAAACAGATTCCATTTTCCGTCTTTCGGATTTTCTCCAATACTCAATTCCCATGTATCTGAATGTATCTCCGTCTGTCTCTCAGGGTACAATGATACAGAGCAGGAGAAGAACAAGGAATGCACTCAAGGAGAGTATTTTTTGCAGGAAGACAGTGAGAGTATGACAAAGGAAGCTTGTCGTTTCAAGAGGGGCTTTTTGAGTCTCTGCTCTGGCCTTTCTGACACCAACTTTGGATATTCTGAGGGAAAACCCTGTGTGCTGCTGAAAATGAACAGGGTAACAACCATTTCCATTGAGCGATTCTGGTTTTAAAATCACTTTAGTCCTTTTTCATATCTTTGTTTCTCAATGTTTTCTTCCTTCCCAAACAGCTCCTAAATCGTTTAACCCCTCGGTTGTTCAGTGGTTTGCTCACAGTTCCTGAACTTTATGAATAATTTGATCATTTTTTTAACTTTCTCAGTCTCAACCTCTCCTGTTTCCCTCCGTCCACAGATCATCGGCCTGAAGCCTCGTGGCGATCCCTACATCAACTGCACAGTCAAAGTAAACATATTTTTTCATACTGTGCCTCACATGTGCCACCTGTTTGTATGTGTATTGTTTTCTTTTCATTTCTTTCATAAAAATGACCATAACAGTGTCAATATTTTCTTTCTGTTGATCTTGCTTTCATTTCTTCCTTCTTTTTGTTTGTTTTGTGTCTGATTTCTTTCTGCATGCTGTCACTGACGGCTTTAGGGTAAGATAATATGTAAATTATGAGGATAAGGCCAGTAGGAGTGTAGACACATTTTTTATTATGTAATAGGTCATTATGCAGCTGCTCCATTAAAAATCTTAGTGCCATTTTCAAGTCATTTTAATCCAATCGAGGTAATTTTTAGCCACAAATGTCATTTTGCAGATTAAAACGGGACACATCATGTTTTCTACCTCATTAATAGTCTCTATGCTAACTACAAACAGTCATTAATTTTCCTTTTTTTCATGTCCTGTCTCATGTGATCTTGGAAAAATGTATCATTTGCCATTAATTTAATATAGTTAAAAGCATCTGATGTCAAATTTTGCATTCACTTACTCACGTTCTTCTTTGCAGAAAGAAAACCCGATTCTAATGCAGTATTTCCCCAGTGAGGGGCGTATTGATAAGATGTATTTCCCCTACTATGGCAAGAAAGCCCATGTAAGTATTTGTCTCCAGTCAGATCATGTCCACTAACATCCTTACAGGGATGTGTTATTGACAGACGGCTGTCTCCTTGCTGATGCAGGAGAATTACGTGCAGCCCCTGGTGGCTGTGAAGCTGCTGCTCATGAAGGAGGACTACAACAAGGAGCTGGCGGTGGAGTGCAGGGTAGAGGGCTCCGACCTCAACAACAATGACGACAGGGACAAGTTCCTGGGCCGCGTCACCTTCAGGATCAAGGTGACCGAGTAAAGGAGAAGACGGCCGGTCAAAAGAAACCCAATGCAGAGGCTGCCAACGTTTGCTAAGGATTTATGTTAAAACTAAAAAAGAGAAGGAAGGAAGTGTCAAATACGTCACAAAGACTGCTTTTATTGAGGATGTGGCTAAACACTTTGATGCAGATTAGTTTGGCTTGCAGTCGTACAGCCAGTCAGCTACAAATATTGAATGTTTGATGACATTTCTGACCCTTCTTTCCTTCATGATTCCTTGCTGACCTCCTCAAAAAAAAATCCCCTGAACAAGACAGAGGCTCTGCTCCTCCTCCCACCTCATCCATCCATCTATCTATCCATCCATCCATCCAACCATCCACCTATCCTTTCATTCACCTGTTGCACAGTTCATTCCGCGCTCAGTTAATTTTATTTTATTTTTTTTTTAGCATTGATGTGATTAGATAACTTATAGCCATTGCAACCAAGCCATTTGGAGCTGTTGTGTAATTGCTGATACAACTTTTTTGAAATGTTTTTTTTTTTAGATCTTTCTGCTGTCAGGAAGAGAGTGTTGTTTTCATCTCCACAAGCTGTACGAAAGACTGTATTATCGCTGGTGTTGAGAGGATTTTTATCTTGCTATATAGTACAATTGAGAAAGTAGAACATTTCCAACACATCTCCAGAGTATTCACATTATTACACCACAAAGACTTCATAGGAACGTACCTTGATAATCAAGTATAGCCACTGTATCCCTGTATATGAAATGCCAATTACAAAGTCCCTTTCTACATATAAATACATTGTGATCTTTACCATATTTAGGGAATTATAGATAGATCTTTGTGTTGTGGTCTGCGTAGCCACAACCCAGTCTTGTGCCGTCTGTCTGTCCGTCCGTCCGTCTGTCTGCATGTCCGTTTGTCTGTCTGTCCGTCTGCCCGTCTTCCCGTTAACTCACCTCTCCATTGCAATAGCCAACATTATGGGTGAGCCCTCCAGGACTAGATAGGTTGTCTCGCTCAGCCCCTTGAATGGGTGCTGCATACTGATGGTGGCCCCACACACACACACACACACACACATATATATATATAAAAAAGCACACACATATAGACACACACACACACACATAGAAGATGCAGTGTAAAAAATGCTTTTAAGGCAGAGAGGCGCTGGAGAAAGCATTGCAAAAATGAAAAGTTCACTGTAACTATGTACTGTATATCTTTACGTGATCTGTATATCTATCTGGGTCTCAAAGATTGTTTGTTAGTTTTCTCTCTTCTTCAGCCTGTTAATCTGATTGTCTGCCAATCTATTACTCTTCAATGTATATATATATACACTATCTACCATATTTACTTAATTCACACTGTATTTTTGTCACAAAACACAATGTCTGTGCACTGTAAAGAAATAATTTAAGCAAAGATTTACAGGAAATTATCTTATTCAAAGCTATGTTTACACAGTCTTAAAAGGAACCCGCATTTGAAAGAACAACTTGTAACATCTCTTCAGGGTGCCTTAAGACCTGATGAAATAAATTGTGGAATAAAAGTGATTTTGAAGAAAAAAAAGGTTTTCTCCTGTCTGTTTTTTTAACCTTTTTTTCCTGTAGCTTTTTTGTCAGTGATGGAAGTTGAAATACCAATAGGTTAAAGGACTGGCCCTGCAGAAATAATTTCCTCAGTGACTGACATTGTTAGATTGAGGATACTGATGCATCATTGCATACACAGCATTTTACTGGTGAAGCTAGCTCGACCAATTTATATACAGATACATAATGTAGTCCAAGTGTTTGCTGTGCGTTAGTGTTTTGAACTTAACATTGCATTATTTCTTTTTGTGGAATGTATGCTCTTACCTCTTCGGACTCGTGTAAATTTAAATGAAGCCATCTGCAACGTTCAGAGGGGATGTCACTCTTTAGTTTTACTGTTAACAATTAATTTAGGCATATAAACATAAAGTATATATAACGTTACAAATGTGGCTTGGGCCACAACAAGACAGCGCTGTTTGTCATAAAACAAAAAGTGATTAACTACTGGTTTATTCTTACAATTAAAATTATGAATTTGCAAAGTAACCTGTTGTAAGCTGTCAGAGTTATGCGGTTGAGCAAAGAGCACTTTTTCCTAAAATATAGTGCAGTAGAAGTGTAAGAACCTTGAAGTTCTGTTAGTATTTGAGTAATTGTATTTAGTTACTGCTCACCTTTATGGTACACTAGGATGTGAATTTAAAATTGTTGGTGAGAGACGGACCAGACAGATAAAGTGAAAATTTTATTTAATTTTTAATTTATTCAAATAATTTAAGCTTCAAGGAGGTTTCTATCAGCAACCATTCAGTCACAATCTCACAATCACAGCAGTAAAAGTCTGCAACCACACGGGGGAGACAGAAACAATGCTGGGGGAGAGCTGAGCGTGAGAGAAGCTTGAACATGGTGCAGTCAGAAGGATCAGGCAGTTGCAGCGAAACTCAGTGTTAATGAAGGAATTTTAGTCTCCATTTTTACATCTTGTGTTTTTTCTGACTAAAAGAAATGATTTTGTATAATATTATTAAACATGCCACTGGTTTCCCAATATCATGTGGCAAGCAGCCTCTGAGAAATAAGCTTAGTGATCAAATGCTGAGATTTTTTTAACCCCTTTCACCTCCATCACTAAGGTGGCATCCATGCTAAATCCTTTTACAAAAGTGGAAATAAGACCTTGAAGCTCAACCTTCTAGTCCATTTCTGTCTAGTTTATGACAACATTATTAAACAATCAGCATTTTTTACAATTTGGCTCCCCTGCAGTTTCAAATCAATGAAATAATTTAAATAGAATTTTACCTTGAATGACTTCACACTCTACCCACAGCTCTGCCACGTTATCTATCATATTGTTGGAGGTGCAAAAAACCCCAACAGGAGGTCCTTTTTTTGAAACAGAATGACCCTGATTGTGCGTTTCTCAAAAGAACCAAACATTCTAGACGTGCTAGATACCAGCTAGCATGCTAGTAGGTTTTTCTTTTAGCGCCACCTAGGCTGTTTGTGGTGTTTTCAAGGTTTCAGCTTGCTTTTTAGTTAGTTGGCTGGGTAGTTTTAGACCAAAACTCCATCTTGCATTTTTGAATGAGAGGGACCACATTGTTTTGAGAAACACAGTTCAGATTTTGTTTTACATGTAGCATCTTTAGCAAATAATCTAACTAAATTTTGTAATTCATTTTATAGTCCTGTGATAAAGGAGTGAGGTTTCGTATTGCTAAGCGTCACTTAGAGAAATAGTTCATCACTGGCACAGGTTACCATGGCAACATGTATGTAACCTTAAATAAGGTGCTCAAAAAGTAAAGTGATAGACACTGAGCTGTGTAAAAAAAGATACTTTCACTTTAGATTCACACAAAAGTATGTTGAGTGATAGTACACACATTTTGGCATGCGGTGCATAGTATGCACTTTTGGATGCAGTGTCTGTCTTACAACCTTTCATTTCATTTAGCCAATGACTTAAAGCCATGATTTAATCTTGTCCATCCTACTCAGTCACTGTTCCTTTTCTCCTCTTAGCTTTCTCCTCCCACATCTATTTTAGTCTCTTGGCCTCTGCCCTGATGCCTGTAGAGGCTGCTGTGCTTGTTTCTGTTTTTCCATTCGCCTGGCTTTGGCTCTGATGCCCATTCTTGCACTGACCCCTGTCAGTATTACCCACTCCAGATCTGAAAACTTCCTCCTCCTGGTGGTCAGTAACTTCTGTGCTATCTGTGTAAACACCAACACTCTCCCGGTGCTATAAGCTCCCAGTCTGGTTAAGGCAGAGCAAGCAAAGTCCTACTAGGCCGCCGAGGGGCCACCTTTGCAACACTTCTGGGCAGGTATTTTAAGTTATCTAAATCAATTAACTGTACTTACAATGGTCACTGGGACATAAAAACTGTAAGGAATCACAAATCCAATCTGACAAAAACCTCTTGAAGTTGAGCAAATTTTCCCTAAAATAAGGTTTGAAATGCCTTCTTTCCCCTCAAAGTTATACTCCCTCTATGTATGCACATAGTTCATGACACGATGAGTTATACAATGTCATCTCTGGCATTGCAAGCTTTTTCATTCCACATGCTTTAAGTGACTTGTCTTGTCTTTTTAATAACATCTCTGTAGTCAGGTAGCTGCACAGCTAACTGAGCTAACAATAAAACAGCAGCTACAGTTAGCTGCAGATAGTGGTTACTTTAGCAACAAGTACATCTATCCGTGTTTAAGCCTAAGGCCTGATGGTTGGTAGAAGCAGGATGTGTCTGGTGTGTGGACTCTGAAGCTGACCTACTATTTGCTTAAAGTATATTTATACATCATATTTTTTTTAACCTGAAACAAACTACAGCCTTAATCACTGAATGGAGGATTGTATGAATTGAAGTTCTTGAAGTTCTTGTCAACTTCTACAAAGGAGCGATTAAAAGCATTCTGACTGGAAACATCACAAACTAGCATGAGATGTCCAGGTCAGGCAAAAGATACAGAAGTATCTGACTACAGAGCAGCATCTTCCATCAGGCTGTGAGACTGCTTAATGCACCATCTGCACTCCTCCATGTTTAATCATTTTATCTTTTTTATACAATCAATTAATCAATCAAGAGGGAACCACATTTTAATTCCATTATACAACTTGATGTATAATGACCGATAAACTTCCTTGTATCCTTGTATCCTAACTATACTCACAGAATTTGCACTGGCAGTGAAATTCAGAAAATGTCTGTGCTAAAAGAAGTGTGATCACACCTGCCTGCTCTAACTTCACAGCACCTCCATCCATCCAGCTCCCATGGTTCCCTGAGGCAGCAGCAGCTTTGTCCTTTCCTGACAACAGCAGCCTGTACTCAGTTCCTGCTATGTGAGATAATCTCTTCAGGTTAAGCTGCAGCACGTCCTTGAGTTAGAAAGCTATAAACAAGTGGTGTTGTTGACTAAATAAAATACCAAACATACATTTTCATCCGTGTCCTTTTTTGCACTTAGTAAACTAGGAAATGTTGGAAATGTTGGAACTAATTAGAAATAAAATTAGAAATGAAAATTCTGAGCTTAAAAAAACACTGGGGCAATGACTGATTTTCAGATTGTCTTTTAATTAAATTTGAAAAGTATTCTTTCTAAAAAAAAATGTAATGTCATAATGTGGTGAAATAAAGCATATAGCTAAGCTCTGCAGCTACTATTTTCTGCTAAAAAAACATCGGTTGGCAGTCATATTAGGATGCCTCAGAACCTGAGGGGATTTGAAGCTGATTTACGCAAAGAAGGCGCAAGGATAACACTGGTTATCGCCTTATCAGCTAAGAGTTGAACTTGCCAATTTATTGCAGCCTGGAGCACAGCCTGACTGTAGTCAGCATCTTAGAAGGGATTCATGCAGCTGATATTTTAAGGTTTTACTCCAGCATCCTTGGCAGCACTTTCTTCTGTGGTTATATATAGCAGAGAGAACATGCGTAACATGGCACAAATTGAGGTGTTCTCTGACACTGGTGGTAGCTGAGCTCTTCGGGTATTTATAGGCCTAAAGACTTCAACAAATTCATTGAGACAAACACATGAATATTCAAAATTACAGAGCAGACAGACATTTTTACAAGACATATTTTAATTTATTCAAATGATTCAAGATTCAAGGAAGTTTCTGCTTTACACTTGACATCCCTATAGTAGCAATTCATCTCATATTATATTTACAAGTACATGTATCACATATATTTTATATCTTATTGTCAATATTAACTGTAAAAACTCAACTCTGCCCAACATCTGGAATTAATTTCCCTGAGACAAGTAAACAATAATAACAAGGATTCTCTTTCAAACTAACCCATGTTTCTATACACAGCTTAATGACCACTGTGGTCTTTTTCAGGATCTGGCTAGTTTGAGGTAATCGCACTCATCTCAAACTAAGAAAAGATCCCTGACATATTACAGCATTTCAGGGCCATGGACGGGGCAAACTGCACATTCCTGTTACAGGAATTTATTGCTCAACTCCTCTAAATTTTCCTCCTTCACATGCAGCTGTTCTCACTGCTTCTACTAATCACTCTCCAAGCTTTCCAGAGCTACTGACTCTTCTCTTTGTCGCTAAGTTGAGCCTCATAGCACCAACAGTAGAGGGACTCAGTGAAAAGGTGTTAAGCATTCTTACTTTTCTTTTTAATGAATCCTAAAATTTACATTACTTACATCTTTGCCTCTCTTTCTGTGCATAGATACAGATAGATTTCTTTATATACAAAAATACAGTTGCAACAATTGTCTGTTACAGTTTTTATAAAACTAAAGTATTAGGGATATATATGCAGTGATCAGCCTTAATTATGAGGTTTAGGATCAAAACATAAAATATTTAACTCTGGAACTATCTCTGCCCCATGTTATTAAAAAACGCTTTCCATTGTAGAAACAGTGTGACCTAATGATGGCATCAATTAGAACATAGAAGAGAAGTGATTTGAAATGCTGCCACTTTTACACAGTCCACTGTAAAAAAAAAAAATCAGACTAAACTATATCAATATTGAGTGCAATAAAATTGTGTCAGCATGTAATTCTCCCGCAACTACCTAAAGATTTTTGAATTTAGAAATTTTCCTCATCAAGTAATATAGTGTTTCTGGCACAAAAGCCTTTATTTTACTGATCTAAAACTAGTATCTTTCATAAAAAGGTTGTAAAAATTACTCCTAGCTGTCTTTTATGTTCAACTTGGTTGCCAGTCTACATCATTGGATACCTATATTTGCAAAAAAGTTGTCAGCCAGAGAGTTGATGCTTAAAAATACATCATCTTACTCCCCATATTTTACTGAACCTTGCCTCGAAAGCAGTAAATATGGAAACCATGAGCATCCATATAAGAGAGGGATGGTACATCTTTGTCATCATAAATGCTCTTGCTTGTTGCTTTCGTAAAACATGGTCCATTTTGTACATTGATGTTTATGTGCATCTCACTGAAAGGACAGGTTATTGCATGTTATTACAGGTGTAATATTCAAACATGTGGCTTTTCACAGCAATATACATGTGCCAGATTTCTTTTCGTCATCTGGATCTCCACCTCCTCCCTCTTTCCTGTTGGGATCATTGAGCTCGTCAAACAGTCCGGTTTCAATCATTTCCTGCTGCCACTGAATTGCTACAGCTCCTGTGCTAAACTCCTTAAAGAATTTGTCGTCCTTGGCGTCAAATTCGATGCCTTTGATCTCAGAAAACTCTGCAATGTCACCTGTGTCTTTAGCGTAGACGACATTGGGCTTGGGTACCCAAGGAGGGTCTACAAGCCCTGCTTCCAGACGGGGGAAGTTGATGGTCTTGAACCACGCATGCTTCCTGGGATCCTCCATGTTGTTCCTGATGAGAGAGCAAAAATATACTTTTCCATCAGTGTTTGAAAGCTACAGTGTCGACTTAACGAAATAAGAAGTGGCTGCACAAATTCATGTAATCTTTAGGCTCTCAGTTTCCTGTACCAAAATTCTAATAAATTAATAAATTAGCCTGGGAACCAGACAAACCTGTTGAACTCACACTTTATTCTGTCTGGCAGATAAAGTTGGCCCTCCTCCTATTCAGACAGATTGTTACCCGGCCTGGCCGCAGTCAGACTAATCACAGCCGTTAATCTAATATTGGGGCGGGTTTTGATACATTGACAGAAGAGCATTACCTTTTCAGATTTGAAAAGTCACATGTTACATGTCTCACTGCTCTGACTGGTTGTCTGCAGGTTAGTCCAGTGTAACTTGACAGGCTCACAAAACTCATATCTGACTGTCAAACTCCACAGTTCTGATTAAATTTGATCAAAATTCTATTGCTGCATTGCCTCCTGTCCCCTCCTTAAATCTTTTTAAAAACTGCACAATTTAGCGGTAAAATGAGCAATTTGTGACCGTGCCGCCATTTTTTTCCTGCTTGAAAACTTGGCAAGCACCATCCCAACTTGTACGTGTCACTCAGTGCTGATACACATGAGGTGTCTCTGATTGGTTTTTGGTCCTTGTTGTTGTACTAAGAGGCACCTGTTGTTGAGGTCCCTTGGAAATCAAAACTGAATATACAAAAATTGCAATTTTTAATGCCAAATTATGTGTGAAAGTGATGATGGGTGTAATTAGAAATATATATACAAACTATGATACTTAACTTATTTTTTAATAAACAAAATGTTGCAAAAACTCAGATTTATGAGTCATTGTTTTCAGTCACTTGACAGCTTGTGGCTTGCTTATAGCTTGAGAGTAGAGGAACCTCTTACTTTATGCCCAGGCGCTCTTCAATCTTCTTCTTCAGGAACTGTTGGATGACGTCCTTGGTGACAGCATCAAAGCACCTGTGCTCCCACTTGGGTTCCTCATTAATAATACGGCGCTGCACCTCCTCCTTCTCCACCTTCTCCTTCTTGCTCTCAGGGCCTTTGAAAGGTGTGTAGCCAGCCACCATCTCGTAGATACTGCAGCCCAGAGCCCACCAGTCCACTGATGTTCTGTATGGAGTTTTGTTCAGGATCTCAGGGGCCATGTATGCTCCAGTGCCAGCCTGGAGGAGAGAGAGAAAGGTGTTTGTGGTGAAGAGTGGGGGCTTGAATATGTGGGGCATCTATAAATGCTAATAATATACATTGTTAGAAACCATATTTGGTTTTATGTATTAAAAGCTTTGACATCTCTAATATTTTAGAATTGAGTTCTTTATATGGAAGTGCTGAATATACAATTTTAGGATATTTACAGACTTATGTGATAGTACAGTACAGTGACAGGAACGATGCATAACCTTGTTCTTGAACAGGAACAGAGAGCAGAAAGATGATCTTGTGGAGGACAGACTGGTATTTAATCTTAATACTGGCACGTATAACCTTCATACATGTGTTGACAAATGACATTGACAAGTTTTACATAGATTAGCTGCCTGGGTTATTCAAAGTTTTACTCTAGTCTTCGCCATCTTCCCTTCTGTCTCCCTCTGAGTAACTTTGACCTTACCCTTTCTAGTCTCAATCTCTCCCTACTCCGCGGCTTGCCTCCCTGTATGACCTCACCTGCAGCCTCAGATCAGAGGCTTAATCCTAATGCTAAGCCTACTACCTGTCAAGAGTCATGTGTGTCTACACACTGACAGAGTTGTCCAGCCTCTTATATAAAGGCTGGCCATTTCTGGATACTACAGCCCCCAGCAGAAATGCTAAAGATCCAGACAACACGTAGACATATTCTTATTGTAGAGCTAAGAGCTTACTCTTTAGTACTGCAAAGCCCTGAAGAAACCCTTTTGCAGAAATCTTCTTTACGAGATCCCCATATTAGCATGTGAAGAGTTGAATCAGTACAGTGAGCACTGTAGGATGTCCTGTCCTTTGATAGCCACTTAAACATAGCAACGTTCAAAAATGTCTAGTTTGACCAGAAGGACTTCCTATAAATGTTATGCACAGGCTCTTGCATTGAACATGGCATCATTTCACAAGCTCTAAACTTCTCCCACTGTTAAAATCTTTAAAAATTAGTAGTTTTTTTGATTCTGCATGACTGATTGATCACGAAATGAGTTCAATATGTGTTCCTTAGTTTAACAAGACAAGACTTGGCCATAGACAGCAAGATAGTCCTTTCTGACATATTAATAAAGGGCATGATAAGCTAATATAATTCTATTAATCTACATGTCAAACATTACTGTCCTAATATTTTCACCTGTGCTACCTGGCATGTATATCTATTGAACTCCTGTGTCATTTTTAACTTCCTCTGGTAGCTTTTTGTGACGTCTGTTCATCTGACCTGTGTATCTGCTGGTAATCAGTTTAACTCAGCAAATAGAATCATTGTGGTCAGTCAAAGGGATAAAATCTTTGGTGTATAATCAATCTGATCTCGCTTCATGCAAGGAATAAATCCCATGGACATTACTAGCCAGTGAAAGTTAACCCTGTTTGCAAACTAATATCTCTAAACATATTCAACACAAGTTTTTTTACCTGGATCTGTCAATCTAATCAGGGACAGACTTGTGTAATACCCAGTAAGAGGATTAGAGGGCCAAAGCCAGCCTTGCCTCTAGGAGGTTAGCCCAGTCATTTTGGCTGCCTGAGGAGCATCAGAGTACTGGATAATGAGCTTACTGGACTTTCATGGAACCGAGAGCTTACTCTTTGCTACTGCAGGTAAGTCCCCCAAGAGTCCTTAAAAGTAAACCCTTGCAAAATACATCCTCTTTTTTTAGGTCATCTGTGGGTTAGTGAAGGTGATGTTTAATATACTTCAGGCATTATGAGACAAAAATAAAAGGAAAAATATTCAAGATAATTTTCTGTACATCAGGTCAATTTTAAATTCTTCTATCAGTAACTTTATTGGGTGGGGTTCATGACCCATTCATAAATATATTTGTGTCAGTACCTGACAAATTGTTAAGTGATTTATCTACTAGACCATTACTATGTTCTCTCACTGATTTTTTTTCTTTTGTATAATGTTTAGTGATCAACATTGGGATGCAAGGACCTTCTTCTGCAGCCAATATAGTGCAGCATCAAGCTGAACTCATTGATGAGTGAGGTGTTAATGAAGTGTGCTGAAGAAATGGTACACAGCTGAGGCAACTCTCACATAGAAAAAACCTCTAAAGAAATAACTAAATCTCTTCTTGAAGCTTGTAAGGGAAACCTACTCACATCCACTGACTGCTGTTACAAGCTTTGGACCTCCAACGTAGGTCTCCAACATAGACCCTACACTAAACACTAGCCTATAAATGGCTAGGCTATAATCTGACAGCTAAAGGATCAAATTAGTTATATAATGGATTCAGAGACTCTCATTGCACAAATCTTTAAGCAATCCAGTAATCCCTGTCCGGATTTAAAGCAAAAACCACACGAAGAGTGACAGCCTGTCCAAGAGTTCAGTTTCTAGCTTCATCCTAATAATGGTAAGTGAACATGGACAGGATGGACATGTAGATGTTTTTTTCACCAGTGTTTTCTGTGTCTTTGTGTTCTTTTTCTGTTCAAGTTTGTGAGTATGTGTGCTTTAAAACTGGGCAATCAGCTACACATAATATCCCGCCATTTGGATAATGCCCTTTTGATGCATAATCATGTTATGATTCTATATAAATGCCGAAAACATCTAGCTAGGTCATCTCATGTTAACAGCATTCTCATGAACACTGACTCACCATCTGGGTGACAGTCTTCTCTGGAGCAATCTCAATGGCAAGACCCAAATCTGACAGTCGACACTGGCCTTGGCTATCCAGCAACACATTCTCTGGCTTCATGTCACGGTATACGATATCCATGTCGTGCAGATGCAGAATGCCGGTGGTGATCTGCGCTGTATAGTGGACGATACGCTTCATCTCGATGCCCTTGTCCGCACCCTTGCCATCATAGCCTATGTTGTAAATGTGGTACTTGAGGTCTCCTCCATTCATCAGGGTCATGACAAGGCACAGGTGGGTCTTGGTGTCATATGCATATGCCAAGTTGACCAGAAACAGGCTGTTAACCTTCTCCAAGATCTTCTTCTCCAACAGGGCCATCTTCTCACCACCCTTCTTCTTCAGCCGCTTTTTACACAATTTCTTGCAGGCATACATCTGGCCTGTGTTCTTCACCTGAACAGCGCATACCTGGAGAAACACAAGAGGTGTTTTTTTTATCATTAGTTATTAAACAGTTCTCTTTCCATTCATTAAAATATATGCCCACAGAAATAAAGCATGGTCTAATAAAACCAGGCTGCAGACAGACCTCTACATCTGGAACCACTGTGCTATACTGATCAGAATACTAAAATCTGCTACTACTTGTCCTCTGTCTAAAATTTCAATAAAAATTGCTGCACTATAATATCACAGCATATCAATCAAAAAATTTAATGTTTCTCCTAAATTTGAAAAAGAATCATTGATGAGACTGAAGTCAAGAAAAGTGGCTCAAGAAGCCAACCTGGCTTGACAAGCTTGTAATGACATCCATTTTCCTGCATTACTCACATTGTAAAAAACTAAATATTTTACTTCTGGTATTCCCTCTTAGGATCCAGTTTGTCCACATCATTACATTGCTAACAAAGTGAAAAATGAGTGCCAGTTTTATGTGTAACTCTAAACCTCTGTATATGCTTTATAAGAAAATAGCAGTCAAGTAGTTTTAGTCACAGCAAATGTAGCCAGCATAACAGGAGTAGCCTTCAGCATTATTTTAAGAAAAATATTACTGTAATAAACATTGCTGTAATAAATTTTTGATTTCTAAACCCGTTTCTAAACTGTAATTGCTTGTATATTAATAAGTTGCCTTAATTATAGTTGTATACTAAAGCTTGCTGCTAAGAGCTTGACTCAGGAAAGAGGTTCCTCAAGGGTCCATTTTGGGTCCTCTTTATCTTTATGTGATGCTAATAAGCTAAACCATGACATGTCTTAGTATTTCTTAAAACATCTCTCATCAATCTCAGATCTTTTAAATTTCACACCAATGTATTTAATTAAAAGGAACTTATACTTTTTTATTTTAACAAAGCAGTTAATTAAAAAAAATAATTTGTTAGGTCATCCTGTATTTTTAATTGCTGACATATTATTGGACATGTTCTACTGTCATCCTTACTTCGGTATTAAAAAAGAGGTCTTAATCTTATTATGAAATTGAAAGTCCATTAATTAGCATTTAAACAATCATAGCACTCTACTAATTCTTTCAAAGTAAGCCCACTGCCTACTGCATTGTGGTTTTATATTTGTTAGTTTGTGAGAGGTAAACCATGATTTTTTTTTTCTTATTTGAGAGGTATGGCGGGGTGCTACAAGTCTTCATGGTCACCTTCAGACAAGCTAAATCCTCATGATTATGTAAGGTATGATCTCTTGTCCTAAAATATCCTTTCCTATGATTTAAAGCAAATATACCCCTGTGGCTTTACATTTCCCTAAAATTTTAAATACATATTTCTTGCAGTTTTTGCATACATAAAATAAAATATTGAAGTAATACCATCATACCTGAGAAGCATGGAAAGGCCCTTGCAACTAAAACTAATGTTAAAAGATAAACTACTTGCCATAACACATATTTCAACATTACAAAATTCCATGTAAATGTGTTTGCATGCTTACCTCTCCGAAGCCTCCTTTGCCAAGAGTTCTGAACTCATAGAAGTATTTGTCACTGATGGGCTGTTTCTCATACTCTTTCCACTGAAGGAATTTATCAAAAAATGGGCTGGTCTGGTACTCTGTGAAAGGTTTGGCTTTTAAATATTCTCTTACACCTTCCTGGACTTTGGTTTTCATCACCTCCTCAAAGTTGGCATCTGTCACAGCCTTGCATTTTTCAGCGGGCTCCCCAGTTAGAAAGGACAGGAAATTCTTGGAGTCAGCCTTGCAGAACTTGTTGATGATGTTTTGGCGTGCCTTGTCTTTTACAGCACCTTCAGCCAGATCCCAGTCATACAGCTCATCCAGGAATTCAGCAGCAAGCTTGTACTCAGGCTTGTTTGCCAGGTATTCACGGAAGAACTTTTTGCCAATAGGCTGCCTTTCACAAAGCATTGTAAAGTCCTTTTCAAGCGAAGCTCGTACTGAAGCACATTGCTCAGGCTTGGGGAGAGACAAGCTACGGCGGCGCTTTTTCATCTCCTTGTCATCACCACCTTGAGCTTTTAGGTAGGCCGTGTTGGCCACCAGGTTATCCAGTCCCCCCATGTCACACATCTTGGCAGCTGTATGTGGTCTTTCCCCCCTAAGCGACTGGGTTCTTCAGTGGCTCCCCAAAGATGCAATTACTGTCAGAATGTGTGTCTGGGTGAGAGTGCAATTTGCTGTAAAGCCAGCGTGCAAATGAGCTCCTTCACCCAGCCTACCTGCGAACCTAAGACACACTGACACACCCAGTAATTACTCATTTAGAATTAAATACCAGGGAGGGATTTTGGCTTAAGGATCTTTGTGTGGTCTATTCGAGGATGCTGTGCACGGAAAGGGAATCGTAAGCGGACTCTGTCCTAAGAGGCTTTGTAGCCCTCTATATTTGCAAATAGTGTTCACTAGACTCTGAGGTAGTCAGTGGTGCAAAGTTCTGTTGACTATGCATTAATTGTGAGACACAGTAAAAGAAAAAAAAAAGCAGAAAATGCTCTTGAAAGGGGAAGACTCCTCTAAAAAACTGTACTAGTATTGGAAGGTCCTGTTATAAAAATTCTGGAGTAGCAATTGGTGCTCTAAGCAGAATACTGATGAATGATTTTCACTAAGGCAGTCAATACAGTAAGCATGGCTCCACAATGTCTGATTATCGACATTCATCCTTACCTTCTCCCTTTTCAGGGTACGTAGGTACCCCACACTCTAAAACTACCTGCATCTTTATCTGCCTTCACGTTCTTTTATTCTCACATATCAACCTTTAATCATCAGTAACTATTATCCAATGACAACTTCTTAAAACATTTAAAAAATCTACACAACATTATTAGAATTATCATTAATTAAGTACATAGACTATAGAGTGGACTATGAGTGAATACTCATTTGGATGCATACAGAAGCCTGAGCTTTGTCCTTTGTTTAGGTTTGGTTTACTTAAAAAAGTGCAATTTTTTAGGCATTTGCAAAATGTTCCAATAAGTCAAGTCATGTTATCAAAGAGTACCATTTTACAAATGAATTAACTGACTTATTGTACACTGAGTCATTATTTAGAGAAATTTGATTTTGGGCTATCCTCACTTATATGTGGCTTTATATAGATATCTATATTTTTGATTTTGGAAAATAATGCATTAATTATTTTAAAGTATTTTTCAGAGAAAAAATTTAGCAAGATCAAAGCTGAAAAGTAAACAAGTGTTTACAACTTTGTATGTGCATAAAACATTAAAGCAGATGTGTATTTTAGTGTGTGAAGTAAAACTGGATTTCTTTGTCGAATCATTTTAAGGGTTGTATTCATGCTTTTTTAGCAACAGTTACAGTATATAGTGGGTAAAAGATGTGATCAAATCTGCTCTAAATCATTTGCTCCAATTCTTAAGTGATGGGCCACAATACAAAGTACAGTGTTTATAATGTGCAGGCCCCATATGGTCTAGCTGTTAAGATTCCAGGTTTCACCCAGGCGGCCCTGATTCAACTCCCGGTATGGGAACAGTTTCAAATCCTCCAGTCAACATTCATTATGCTACAGTACACTCTTGTACTTCCATAGAAAAGTTTACAACCCTCTACATACAGCACACAGCAGGCTACGAATTTTTCCTCTCAATATAAACTGTAAACTATATAATGTGATAAAAATTTTTCCAAGAGCACCATTAACTGTTATTTGACTTTTGTTAAATTTAAGAATATTTTTGAAAAGACCAAGTAGTTGGACATACATACACAAAAGGTCATAAAAAGCACTGGCAGACCATATTTGGTAGACTATTTATCCTATTTGCTTTGAGAGGGAGGCAGATTTTGTAAGTTTTTTACTTCTCCTTGCTCCCTCTCAGTCATGTTATGTGTATAATGCTATTTCAGACTGAACTTTAAATTATAAGTCAATTTTTGTGCTATAAGTGCACACTCAAAATCAATAATTAAATAAATGAATAACATTATGTGCTCAGTGCAACTGAGTGAAACCAGTCACCAATCAGACCAATGTAGCACTAGAGCTTCTTTCTACTGGTTGGTTTATAAAAAGCCTGAGGACTATGACCTCAGTCAGGGAACCGAACCTTTGTTACACCTGTTACCTCGCAGTGAGACTACACACACAGGAGGAAAATCAAATGATTGCTGGCAAACAGGTATTTTTCTTATTTATCTTAAATGTACATTAGCGTCTATGTATAGTTGTAGTGTCATTTTATTACAGTTTTAGTATTGGACTAAATAAATATATAGTGTTCATTTTTCTATGCAGATAGGTGGTCTTTAATGTGTGATTAATTATTTTTTTTTACATCTTTTGTTGCTTTTGGCATTAGCCCTGAACTGAAGCTATGGTGATAAAGGTTAACTCAATAAGATAAACCTCGGACACTATTAGCTCATCCTTCCTCAAAGGTCCCAAGCTGTCATGTCCTGCACTGATTGAGGACTTTGCTTTTCTCTTCGACTAGAAAGACTACCACCGATGGTTGAACTCCCCCCCCACCCCACCCCCCCACCCCCCTACCCCCAAACAGTTTATCAGGGGAAAAAAGTATTTATAAATAAATTTATTTGCAATTGTATTGTTCTGACTAACAGAAGAAGGAAGACAACCATACAGAGCAATCAATAATTGACTCCCACACCCACCAGCACCCCCAAAATAAACTTAATTTTATCCAGGAGGAAAAAAATTAAAATTCAAGCTACATAATATTTTACCACAAAATTGTTTTATCTTTGCAAATGTCTATGAAAGCAGTGTCATGTCAGATAAGGACACCTCCTGTAAGACTCAAATATGTTAAATGTCACTCATGTTGTAAATGGATCATAGTGTCAGTAAAGCACTTAAGCCTCCTGAGTGGATGAAAAGAGACTATAGGTTTCATCTTTAACTGGGTCAGGGAAGTCAGAGAGAGGTAAGGTGAGAACACACACGTCACTCCATGGGTTTCCCATTTACTCTACTGTGGATACCTGCTTAATTGTCATTGAGGGCCCATTGTAAATTAATGTTAATATTAATAACAATAATAACCAATAATAATTAGTTTTAGTTGAAAATGAGTATAGCAGAAACCTTAAACAAACTGTTCTAAAAATAAAAAGGCCAGTGGAATTAAGCAATATGAGAGTGAGAGGGGAGATTAAGAAAGTTAAGACACATCTGGGTACACACAAATATTTCAATTATTATTATTCTCTACTGTTTTACATGTTTGATCTTATGCAATTTAGATATTTAGTCTTTGAGCAGACTGCTTCTTTAACCTTGGGAGGATTAGCCCGACCTGAGAAGGGAGCAGAGGTTAAGATGTGCAGAACATTCTCATCTTATCTCCCACATGGTCTGCTACATGATCTTTACGTGGTCTGGCTCCAACGTCATATGTCTCCTTCAAGCAAGAGGCTGTGGATGGAGAGTATTACTGGTAGGGCAGTGGGAAGTAAAGAGAAGGTGGGAATATAATAAACGGGGATTTATAAAGGGAGTGCTTACAAATCTAGTGCACAAATCATAAATCTGTCTGATGGGGTAACTCAAGGTGTCTGCATTTAATCAGCAACAGAAGTGAGGTTAGCTGTCATGTCACTTTAAATAAGGAAACGTAATACTTAAACTACATTTAAATTTAAAAAAAAGTTTTAAAAGATGCAGTAAATAGTTGAATGAACACTAAACTCTGCAGTAGAGATATATTTTCATATAGATATGAAAATAATGACAAAAAGTTAGGCTTTAAGCCATTAAATGAACTAATAATTATGCTACTATTGGTGTCTCTTTTTTCCATAGAAATATATGGTAGAGGCAACAGTTAGGTGTAGGGTTACTTGACGGATGAAAAAGCCTCCTTGTTGTGACTGCTTCTTAGAGGGAGGAAGACTGTTGTTTGCACATATGACCATTAGAGTAAAGCTGGTCAGGTGAGTTGGATCAGGCAGCAGGGATGGTGCCAACAAAGAGCAGGAGGACTCAAACATGTAGTGAAAGTTTGTTGGAATACTTGATTTAGATTGTCAAGTTCATAATGACTTCAACCTTTATGTGTCAAAAAAACAAAAGTATTCTGCCTAAAACCACTTAACATCAGGAAAAAGTGCAAGTCTCAAGGTGATTCTAGAATATATCAGGAAATACTTTAAGGGTTCTGTTACGTTTAAGTCTTTAATCTAGAATGTAAAGTAATTCACTGTGTGACTTTAATTCACATAAAAAACTTCCACTCAACACATTTACAGATGCTTAAAGCAACACAAAGCAAAGACAAACAGGAAGACAAAGAGAAGGAACTAATGATGTAAATACAAGCTAAGCACAGAACAGACCATTAGCACCAGCAGCTTGTGCCCCCTAGGGGACTGTTTTTTGGTGTACACTGCATTCATAATCTTAGAAAAACTTACAGACATTAGGGATCCAGATCATGATGTAATTGTAACTGACCAACTTGTCAAACAGACCATGATACCTGCAAATAAAAAAAGACAGCTCTACATTTTAGTCACAGAGAAAATTTCTTCGTTTTCTATCTTGAAGATTTCTTTTTGTCACTGAGTTTTACTTTCTATTTGGTTAATAATTCGATTTATCTTTGCTTTTAACAGCACTGATAATTTTCGATGAGTTTTGTAACTCTGAACCTAGAACTCTATTATTCATCTATAGCAATTTAAATGTGGAAGGTAAACCCACCCGAATACATGATTATATATCTGGGCATTACCACATTTAAATCTTTTTGATGTGCATACAACAGTAGCCCATGTATTATAGCTATTTTTACAGTATTATAGATAGAAACCTGCTTCTAGTTGGTCAGGAACACACTTTTAACAAATTAATCTGGAATATACTTACTCATTACTCATCTGCTGTTACTTGTTTACATCTTGCTTGTATTTAACAGATGAAAGCTTAATAGAAAACCTATGGGAACCAAAGCATACAGTTCAAAATGACTATTTAATAATAGCTTTAATAATTAGCTTTTTCCAAGTAAGTATCATTATCTTAAAGCGGCATTTACTGAGTTTTTACTTAAAATTTGTTATAAAATGATAGTCACAGACAGGAGAACTGCATTTGAACATTTATTCATTATGAATTTTTATTGAATCTACAAGTTCTTGCATAAAACAATTTGCACATTAAAATTTACATTTACATTTACTACAACATCTTGTTTTTTTTTGTTTGTTTCTGTTGTACTCTACAGTAAGTCAGATCTTTCAAGGCACAATGGAAATACTGACGGAAACCAGACGAACACCAAAACCAAACCAATGTAAAAAAATATTTAAAAAATTCAAATTTAACATTTGACAAATAAAATTGTCTTCTTCTGATAAACAATACTTCACTCATTTTAGATTGAAGAATGTGCAAAAATGGCTTTTCATTATAACAGTTATCTTGAAACACTGCAACATTTGACAGAAGGATTAACTCTGTGTTTTCTCTGGCTTTACACTACCATCTCCACTACCCTTGCATGGTGCACTGTTGTGCACTGGTGTTTCCACCACACAGTTGTCCTTCAATGCTTGGCCAGAAACAGGCACACTGGAATCTGTGCCAGCCTCTGGTTCAGGGTTAGGACCAGGATCAACATCACAGCAAGAGCTGGCGTCAAAGCCAGCACCAGTGACAGTGCCAAGGCTTAGATCCGTGATAATGGCAGAGTGAGATTCCTCCACAGAACAGGACGTCTGGTCTGAATCTGAGCTTTCATCTTGATATTCCTCTACTTTTGTGTACGGGTCAGAAACCTGTTCTTCCTGTTGCTCCATTGTCTTCAGTCTTCTCCGGCTGACCAACTTCTGCAGCTGCAGCTTGCTGGTGAAAAAGATGCTGCGCCACCCCACCTCAAGAGCCAGAGATGCTACCTCAGCTGAAACTGTGTTGCAGTGCTGCCGCACTACTTGCTCCCAAAACTCCTCTGATCCACAGAGCTAAAGATTAAAAGTGAAAAGTAAAATTAATATTATACAATAGCTGATTTTGTTCCATGAAATAGTAGACAAAATGTGCAATGGGAAAATCTTGAAATTGAAAATCTTGAAAATAGACTTGATGTTTCTTATCTAAAGAAACAGTTTATTTTATCTACATCTCTCCGTGTGCCTCTGGAACTCACCCGCCTGAACCTGCGTGATGTTCGTCCGAGCTGACCCACATCCTCCAGTTCTAGATAATTTATTATCCGCAGAAGTAGGGAGTCAGACAGATGATCCAGATAATCATAATGGCCTTGACACAAAGCCTTGGTGTACTGCAATATCTGATGACCAAAAACCAAACTGACCTCACCTGTGAAGAAGTCCATTATTTTAGGTGTCATCCATCTTCAAGTGTTTATTTTAACCTTACATACAAAAGTGGCAAGACATTATCTGGATGTAGAGAGACGGCACCGAATAATAAGAAACATGTATTTCTGGACAGGTTTACCCCGTTGTGAATAAAAGAACAGAACATGCTTGGAGCTTGGAGCTGGACAGTAAGTTTTTAAAAAATGTCTTCAATGTATTTAAGCAAAATTGATTCTCTTTTTAACATCAGTTTGCAGAGCAGACACAAACCTGTGAACTACCATATGGGAAACCACAGAAAAAGGTCTGATCTCACTGTCTTTGCCATGCCATCATCACACCACAGGAAGGCAACAGATGGCTCTTTAAGTGTGTTTCTACCGCACATTTTAACCTGTCAAAAGCACAGGTGTTACTAATAACATTAACAATCTGTTCAAGGACCACCAAATAAGTGCTCTCACTTTGGCATGTTATTATTTTGATTATACTGTCTTTCAATCTATATATAAATAAAATCAATCACTCAATCAAGGCAAGCAATGAAAATGTGCCAGCATGCACCAGAACCCTGAAACCAAAGCAGAAACTAAATAAAATTCAGCCAATCTTTTTTTTTTTTTTTAAGCCCTGTTCTTTTCTTAGGCTTCCATGTCTTCCCTAAGAAACGCCAACCTCTCCACTTGCTATGCACATCTAAATCTTTTCAACAAACCCACTTCCTTTAAATTGGAGGCAAATTGCAAACGAAACAGATGGGAAGTGAAGTTAATCTTAACATGAGTTCTCACTCTGCAGCTCAGTGTCATCCAGGAAGTCCTGGTGAGACTCCTTCAGCTCCCCAGGCTTGGAATACCTGTCCACAGCTCTCAGAGATATCTTCCACCATCTCCATATCACCTGGAATGACCATTAAAGGGATAATGTTACAAATTAATTATTTACAAACTGTGAAAGCAGTCAGATTTCTTCTTACCTTTTAATTAACCTTCTACAATACAGTATAAGGAAAGACAGGCCGTATTAATTGTAATATAATGTAAACCCACCCCACCCCCCCAGTTAGCTAATGAGTTATAACTCTTGTATTAATTTATGTAATTTTGAAGCTTGAACGTTAGCATAAGTAAAAACAATAACGCTAACGTTACTGTTTAGTGCCTGACTAGCTTAGAATATTTCAGTTTAGAGTTACGTAAGCTAACTAGTTACATGTAAGTTACATAAAATACGAATATTTTTTCTGTTATTTTTTTTAAATCCTTTTTTTTAATTAGGAACACCGTTAAATTTATTTACTGAAGTAAGTTACAAGAGCAAAACGGGAATATCTCTAACTACCTTGATACCAAACAGAAATGGCGTTAAATTGTTCGCACGTTAGCCCTTCAAATTTTACGATTGAGGCAACTTTAGCTCGTCGTTTACGTTAACGCTAGCCTGGGTCGTTTAAGCTAGCAACGCTGGGAAAAGTCGCCACTTATGAGCGCCACCAGGTTAATTCGATAGCATGTACAAGTTCATGATGCTTTTCAAATATATATTAATACTTACACCCGACTTGGTGAGAGCAAAGTGATAAAAATTTTTAATGGGCGGGGGACCATTTCCAGAGATTTCAAACAACGGGTCTGTTAAAAGGGACGCCATGTCAAAGTTTGTGTTGTCATGGTAACAGCGCTTACTCAGTGGGACAGGACGAAGGTCCAACTACACAGGAAGAAAGCTAGCAAATAAGGTAACACTCAGTGTTTTAGCCCTTAGTTATTGATGGAAAGTGGTTTACCAAGATCTCAGTGCACGTATCAGGTAAAAGCTTCGGTAATAATTATTAATCAGTAATTATACCGCAGATAACGGCAGGATAACACACAATACACAACTGTTGCATTTTTTTTTTTAACTTTGTGTAAGTTAAATGATGAACTGGCGTCTGAGTGCATTAAGTCATCTCTCTATTGGAGTAGAGAAGCATTGAAAACTATTACAACACAATTACACAAACTCCAAATTGTAGTTAAAAATCTTTTAATTTATTTATACATATATTTATATATGTACACGTTTACTTACCTATTCTTGAAAAGACAAGAAACACATTGTCAAATTCATTGTTAGTCACTGGTGGCACAATTAAGACCCAAGCTCCCTGGAGTCTCAGGCTGATCCAATAACAATAATCCCTAAATGATTCTGTTTTTATCCCTTGCCTTCATTTAAAGCAGACCAAAAGGAGATCAATATTTTTGCCTCAACTCGTGCTTCATTTCAAGTGTTTCAACTAGAAGGCAAAGGAAAAGACAGTTGTCAAGGGAGTGTGGTGAATACAATATAACTGTCATTTCATAAATATTTTGTTTCCAGATGTTACGCTTACATTTCTTAGTCTAGGCTGGGTCTGACAAACCTGTATTTCCCTGTCAAGAGACCAAGTCAACAGCAACCACATGATTAACTACTACACCTCTTTTGAGGAAATCAAATTGGGACACATCCACAACTTGGAGAGGTTCTTTCAATTTTTCCTTTCAACTTAATATATTCTGTAATTATTCTGAATATGTGAAATTTGCTCCCCTAACATCTTCAACCAGCAGGAGAAGTGCATAAGTGTATATTTAAACAACTTTAACAATGTTTTATAGATTAAGTAGAGTAAAAGGACAATGAAAAACACATTTGCAAGCCTACACCTCTTGTCACTTTGCTCTTTTTGTGCTCTTGTAGACCTGCCTGTCCCCTTAACTGGTGGGCTAAAGCATGTGAAGGACTCATATTCAAGGAGCTTCCCTTAGTTTCTAATGGATATTCAACTCATATCCTTTTTTCCCACAATTTCACAAATATTTGAGAGGATGACTTATAGTTAAGGATCAGTGCTGTGTTCCATCTACTTGCTTGGGATGTGTAATTTAAAAAGATGTGGCTGTAGCTGATTTGGCTTATTGGCAACTTGAATCTGGATTTGTAAGTCAATGAAGGAAAATTTGGAGTCTACGAGGCAAAATAGTATCAATTGCTCCCAAATAGGAAACAGAAGTCCCTTTTGAAAATGAAATACCTGTATCATCATGGTTGCTTCAAACCATAGATCATAGGTTTGGATGACAGCCTGTTAATAATATTAAAGTGTATACCCCTACTTATATAGATAGTTTGTACTGGTGGGTTTTTCCACAAGATGTGTGTATACTCACCCTTGTTAACATAGTCCTTGTTATACATAACATGTACTTGAGTGTGGTTACAAATGATGATATGCACAGAGCTTACAGTAATCAACAAAAAAATAAAAAGCATATAATGTATATAGTCCAAACAGTACATTTTCCCCCCATAACAGTCCCTTAGTCTTTAATATAGTCCTTTGTACTCCTTCATAGTGTTGTAAACTTTTTTATGAAGAAAAAAAAACGTTGAGTCTTTTAAAAAAAAGGTACTGCCACTAATTGTATGACAGAACGGGTGCGTTGAATATGTGCTGCATGCTGCCCTCTGGTGGCGACGACTGGGAGCTGTGCTACAGAAAAGGGTTGGTGGATGAGCCCCCTGAAGGAAATGACCCAGCTGGGGCTCCAGCCTAAAAAATTGAAGGAGACAGCATTAAGATTTAAGCCACCATGAGGAAAACTTAAGTGCAGTGAGGAAATTATCTGTTTCAAATTAAACGGTACACATGTATGGTTTCTTTTTCAGTTTATATTGCCTTTTAAGTCGATAGAGCCCTTCCCACAGTACATTTCCTTCTTTAACAGTCTCAAAGGACAATGCATGCTCACCATGAACGGATTATTAGACATGCCAGGGCCAGCCATGGGCTGCCCATAGGGAGCCATGGAGGGCTTGTTCTGACCATAGACTGGGAATGCAGGGCCTAGGGGTGAAACAGGGAAAGGGATTTACAACAGGTTAAAGTCTCTTCTCTAGCAGTAATGCAATTAATAATAATATTTCATTTCAACCATTTTATCAGGATGCCTTAAAGAGCAGGCTACTGAGAGTCAGAAATAAAACGATATTTTTACAATTGACTAAATCATAAGAGATATTTGCTTTTGTTCTATGCCATTAACATTGTTCAGCGGAGAAAAAAAAATAACGGGAGCCAATTCCAAGGGTGTCAGGTTGCATTCAGGGGTGAGCAGACCCAATGAGTTATATTAGATTGTTCATTGTATTTATGGTCAAGAGCTTTGTATGGAGTAGATCCCTAAAGCTTTGTACTCTACATGCAACCTGTTGTCACAGTGCAGTATAGCTGTCACTGACAAGTTACACTTGGAATTTACTGCATTGAAACGTAAACTTAATTTCACATGCAGAGGACCAACATGTCAATAAAGAAAACATATTAATAATGCCAAGGAAAATGCTGCACATGACCTAAATCACTGACAACTACTGTATGGGTAGAGGAGGGTGAGAAGACAGAGGGATGTGGGAGGCCACTAACCATTAGACTGAGGGTGGTAGGCCCCAGGTTGAGAGTAAGGGATGGGGGCCTGGCCAGGGAATTGCTGCTGGAAGTTTCCACTGAAACTGGTTGGGAGGCAGTAGGAAGACGCATTCCCAAAGCCGGCAGGCATGCTCATAGAGCCAGTGCCAAACGAGGCTACAAGACACAAGCAGCGTGTGTGTGCACACAAACAAACAAACATACAAATGCACACACGCGCACACATATATGAGGAGGAGTAAATTCTAATTACTCTGGCAAATCACAAAGCTACTTGTCAATGTAACTGGGTTACATCTACGGTTTAAGCTAAAAATATGACTTATTAAAATACACTGAACTTTCAGTGTGCACACACACCTGCAGCTGGAGCTCTGCCATTGGTCTGGAAAGGGTTTGTGGCCATGTCCGGGGCAACGGCTGCAGCAACAAAGGGATTTGTGGAAGGGACGGCTAGATGAAACACAGGTAATAAGTTGCAAAATGAGTCTATATAGTTTATATAAATGTGAATTTGTACCACTCGAAAATTTTATTTGTAATTTGCATGCATCGCTGTTGTAGTAATCACAACCTCCAAAGCCCGGTTGCATGCTGGGTAATACAGGTGGATTCTGGGCTGGCGATGAACCAAGCACTGGTCCAAATATGTTTCTGTAATGAAAAATATTTTTAACATGTGCAATGTTCACCAACAGGGAGTGATGAATCTTTATAAGTAATTTACCGATATTACAAAATTTGCCGCCTTTCTTTAGAACAAGCAGTTCAGCTGTGAGAGCAGTGTTTGGGGGTCTTACCCTTGGACACTGCTGCCCGTGGAGACATTGGTGCTGAGTTCATTGTCCAACTCAGCCAGAGCAGCATAGCGATCCTCTGTACAGCTTCCTATCTGAGACTGTGCGGGGACGGAGCTAGACATTGAGGGGACTGGCACACCTCCTGCTTTTAGCAGATTGTTGAAGCAAAAAGTTATACCCAAAGATCAATTATCACATGCATACACACGAACACTAAAATAAACTAAAAAACAAAGAAATAGCAAAATGATTCAGAGAAAAGCTTGGTATATTGTCACATGTGCTCAATGTGGGGTTAAGGTCTAAATGTCCACTGGGTGTCTCCCTTAATTCCAGCATTGCTAACAAAATAGCATTTCTTTTGTGTAAATTTACATATTTTAAAAACATTAAAAAAGTTATCCAAGAGATATATGCTGCTTTTCCAGTTAGTCAACTTTTCCACAGTTGCTTAGCAACAGCAGCAATAGTCATCTATAGTGACTGCTGGATTCAGAAAGAGCTCTCCCAGTGGACACAGTAGGTAAGATATAAATAAGAGAAATTCTGAGGTGAAGGTGAGTGTATGTGGATAGAGAAGAGGAAGGAATATGGAAGGGAGGGAGGTACCTGATGAAAAGGACTTTGAGGGGGGTGACGTGCTCGGATGGGATGGAATTGTAGTGTTTCCAAATGCCTCAAAGTTGGCAAAGTTGGTGTTTGAATTACCCTGAGGTGCTGCAGCCAAACACAAGGAAAAATTAACACAGACAATGAAATGTGGAAATAAAAAATGGAAGGGGCCTTGCATGGAATGATGTCAAACCGAAGGCTTCATACTGCTAAGTGTCTTTTTAATCAGCATTAGTCTCAGTGAAATGTTGGACCTTGAAAGCAAGCTTTCTTACCCGACTGACTTGGAAAATGTGCAAAGTTGGCAAAGTTGGTAGAGCTAGAAGTTTGAGTGGGTGGAGCAGCAAAAATGTCACCTCCGAGGTCAGAGAGCAAGTCAAACTTCTTCTCCTGTGCGACGCTGTGAGCCTGGGAACGAGCTAACCCTGGAGACTGAGCAGCAGCCAGACAAAAAAAAAAAGAGTTAAACCATTTCTCCAACCAAGTTACAAAAGAGGTCACTGATGGCAAATGAAGGCTCAGTGTACATTTCCATTACCTGGCGCAGTGGAGTCTTATTGAGCTGCAAGGTCTTGAGGGGTTGGACTTCTGGAGTACTACCAGTGCTGCTTGCTGAGGAGCCAGACACAGAGGCCTGGACACTTACTACTGCCCTTGCCTGGTCTGGAGGAACATACCTGGGCAGTCAGGAAGAAACACCCACACAAGTTTGACGACATTAAAAAAATGGAAACAGAAACACCTTTTATGACCTGTTCCCATCTGGCCATCACACGAAGAAAGTGAAGTTAGTTAGTTATTAATTATGTCAGTCAAAAGGAAGTATTTCAATCTTATTAAATGAAATAAAGCCCAGTTTTAAAAGATGTGTTCCCTTGCCACGAACACTGCAGTAATAAAAGGAAAGTGACAGTTAGCCAGAGTCAATAAAGAGTTTGCTGTAAAACTAAAACATATGGTTGACCAAAACTATAACTGCAAGATGTTTTTTGACTTTTTTTGGCAGACATAGCACATAAATCTCAGCACTGTTTTCACTTACATCACAGCAATGACAATTCAATAGTAAAGAATGACCTGCACAACTTTTGACATTGGCTTTTTAAGTATTTATATTTACCTTTCCAAATACATTATTCAAACCAGAGTTTACTCAGCAAAAGTTCAGTCAGGTTTTTACTGGTAAAATAATATGAAATCTAACTTTCTTAAATCTCTCGGGTCATCATGTATGGTGAATTCATTTTCAGTAAGCACAATTTGATTATGTATTACTTTTGCAAAAGTTAAGTTCCAAATATCTGACCATCAGTCATTGTTTTGCTTTTGTTTCTCAATTATGATCATTTCATTTTGCTAATTTAAAGGTCTGCCTCCAAAGAACAAGTAAGAGCTGCTGTATGGCTACTTATTCAACGAGTTATAGAGGCCAGCGTAAAGAGCTATAAAGTAAATCAATAAACATGAATAATATTGGACTGAAATTTCTGCCGTTTTCCATGTATGACATTGAGATTGGGAGTAATTTTATTACATATTAACTCTGATATGCTCCCTATTGTTCAATGATATTGCTTAATTCATAATTTGATAAAGATCTAATCTTTTGACAACAGGTTTAATTTTTACCAAAACTCATTAAACAAACAAACAAATAAATAAACAAACAAAAAACATTAATGTTACCATCTTTTCTTTTCGTATTTTTCCTGAAGGAACTCTTTTACTTTCTGCGGTTCTCGGAAATCTGGAACAACTGATGTCCTGTCGTCATAGAGGCCCAACCAGATGTGTTTACAGACCTACAGGGGGGCAGAGGAATGAGAAGAGTGGGAGGTAAAGGAGGGGAATTGGGGTGGGGGTGGTGGCAAAGCCAGGGGAGAGGTGAGAGTAAAGGGAAGGGGGAGGGGATGACGAGAAATGAGAGAAAAAAGTAGGGTGAGAGGAATGCCAATAAAGCTAAACGCAGGGTTCAGGAAAATGCCAAGATGAGCCACTTCTGAATCAAAACCAGACAGTCATGAGTATAAAAATAGAGAAGAAAAATAACATTTCAAGATATGATTTATGTCCTTTGTTATAAAGTGTGCATGATACCTCATTGCTGTGTTTCTGTAGGAACTCAATTTCCTGATGTGTAAATGTGGTCATAGAAATGGACTTCACTCTGTGAGGGGGATTCAGTCCACGCCTGTGGGTGGAGGACGTACATGTTAGCTTAAGAACAAGAGAAGCAGGATGCAACCCAGTGCTGTTCATGTGATATGAAATGAGCGAGCAAAAATTCAAACCACAGAAGCATTTTCTTGTCAAAGTGAATGTTTCAGACATGGAAACTGAGTGCAGTCCTAAAATCACAGTCTCAATCCCAGGAAATTCAATTTTAAATTCATTTAATTCTTCAACATTGTAAAAGTAAGGTAGAGGTTATTTCTAAAAAAGTTGTAACTATTAAAAAATACCAAATGAAAATGGTGAAAATTTTGCAACTTGTTTTTCGGGACTTAAACATAGATCAGCAAAACTGTCTACCCAATGTCTATGAAATGGATCCACATAAAAAATATGAGTGTAAAAGTAAACAAATTTCCTACAAATTGATTTCAAGTTTTTGGGCAAGATGTATAAAACAGGCTCATCAAGTTTCTGAGAAGTGCCATTTAAGTGCCTTAAATTTGAGGCATTTAAAAAAAAAACTGTACTGAGGCAGATAAAAATTGACTTTAGGGAAGTTATTTCTGACCCATTTGCCAAACTTGGCAAGTGAAAAAGAACAAACATTAAGCACACACTGAGTTTAAACTACTAGTATATCTGTAGCCAACTTCAGCAAGGGTAACACAATGACCAACTTGTTGACAAATCATGCACATCCTTTCACAAAATTCAAAATAAGTAATTGCATCAGTTGCACAAAAACTTTCTGACATTAAGATGTCAGATGTCATGAACAGATGTCATGAAAAGCCCATTCACATCACCTCTCATTTAAAGACAATATAAGGGTATTCAATATAGTCTCTTCTACCTACACAAATAAACTATCAACTGTGCTTATCTTTTACCAGTAATTCATTACTGGTGCAACCAACTGTTTATTAAGTATAAGTCATATAAAGCACCATAGTGAAAGCATCCACATGTAATCCAAATACAAAATTAGGGCTGTACCTTATACAACAGCTAGTTAGTCAGTTTTCTAGTAAAAGCTGAATCATGAAGGCAAAGAAGCTTTATAAACACATCTGAGGCAAGATTACTGATTTACTGCTTAATTATATAGCACAAATCACAGGTTTGTGCCAAAAGAGCTTTTATCCTTGGACTCTCAATGGTGATAAGATAAAAACCTACAAAGGCTTCAAATATAGCAAGGTCCATCATTTTTAAAAGTTAGATGGCTTTAAGTCTCTCTCTTTCCCTTAATCTTTATAATCTAAGGGTCTACAAGAAGAAGATGAGGAGTCCTTTCTCAAAGAAAAAAAGACTCCAAAAGCCTCATAACATAACCACAATGAGGGCCTGTGATGGCATCATCATGCTCTGGGGATGCTGCTGCAGGCCATTAAAGGCTTGTGGAGGTTCAGGTGAAAAAGAAGTCAGAAATTCAAGATACAATGTGGACAAAAAACATGCAGTCTGTAACAGGCTAAGAACGAGGCTAAGGCAGATTAAGAACCAACAATGTTAAAGTCATGGTGGGACCAAATCAGAGTCCAGACCTCTGCCTAAACCAGAATTTATGGCTGGATTAGAAAAATGCCATTAATTCATTGTAACCTGACAGAGCTTTCATGTTTCTGCAAAGAAGAATAAAGAAAAACACAATTTCCAGATGTGCAAAGCTCATACAGACCTTTCCAAACAGACTCAAAGTTGTAATTGTTGCCAACGGTGCCTCCACTAATACTTCAGCTAATACGTCATTATATGGTGTTAGTTTAACATTTAAAAGTCTCTTTATTTGTTAATCAATGTCAAAGAGACCTAGTTTATCCCCTGTGATTTAATGAAACTTAAGTTACGATTAAATTATGAGACCATTGAGGTTATATTTTTTTTTACTAGAACTGTAATTTGAAACTAAGGGCTAGCACTGTCCATGCATTTAAAAGTTATGGTTATTTCCCTAATATCACTTTTTTAACAATCAATAGGCTGCTGTCATAATTACAGGCAGAGAGTCATACGGTCTGAAAGACTAACACACAGTATCTTGCGTCATTTCAACTGGCATATGAATTAGGTTATATGCATTATTATGCAGATTACAATGTCACATGAAGGCCACACACACAAGGTACAACTTAGGGGTAAATACTTCACTTAGACTACAATGAACAGGCCATGGGAGGTTTTGTGGATTTGAAGGTTAGAAAGCCTACAACCACCCAGTGTATTATACACACAGCTAAAACACACTGGGTGGATGAAAGCTGGCTACACTTCCCTAACAAGAAAAACACATCTAGCATACTGACAGCAAGATTGGCAGAAATGTTTGCCTCTAAAGGAACAAGTAAATAGGCGTTGGAGGTTAAGATATTGCATAATCCTGGTTAATTGCATAAATTCTGGTTGATTTCATAATGATTAGAGTTTTTGCGGAAGGAGATGATATTTCATCAGACGGCAACTAAGGACGACCCTTTGCTCTACATGCTGTGTCAACAAAGTTTCTTCTCAAGTTGACAGACCCACCCTGCTCCTGAATCTAGAGGTGTGTATGTGTGTGTGTTTTTGCCACATGAATTGTTTGAGGTTCAACTAAAGGAGCTTCTGCTGTGACATGCTGTTTTTAAACGTGCTGTCCTCAAATATTTGACTGTTTGGTATGGGAACCTGATATTAACCATTTGGCATGCTAACCTTGACCACACAGGCAATAAGCACCTGAAATCACCCCTCTCACTCGCCATTAATACCACATTTTATAACAGTGAAGTAATGCTGTAACTAGACAAACTAACCTGCCAACACAACCCTGCCCAACCCCACGGCCTGGAGCAGAACAGGGCAGCGTCAACGTTAATGTTACCTGTCCTGACTTTAACGCTAGCTAAACAAGCTAACGGTACCGCCAAGTCAGTGGTGGACCGCACCAACCCATGACCGACAGCGGTGCCTTGTCGCTGCCTAGTGAATAGTCCGGACTATGATTGTGACACTTTTAACTTAAAGGAAACTTACAAGATCCCAGAGCAGGTGGTACAGACGAAAGAGCCCACTGTCATGTTGACATAGGTCGGGCCGCGCTGGTCGCAGTCGAAGCATTTCCTATTCGCGGGCAGGCTAGTCATTTCCCGGAGCATCTTCAGATGAGTCTCCTCCTGCTTTCGCTTCGCACTCGTTGCCATGGCCGAAAACAGTGTAACAGTATCACCGGGGGAAAAGTTTGATGAAGGGACCCGGGATAGGGTGGGTGTCTTCGGGGCAGACTGCTCGCGTGTGACGGCGGCGGCCGGGCAGACACCTTGCTGAGAGGTCTATCAGGGAGACTGGGCGACTGACAAACTACTTCTTCCACACGCAAAAAGTGAGAAACAGAGCAGCTTCACAAGCACAAGCGCCATCTGTTGGTTTGGAATGATGCCTCGTTTTTAGTGAGAAGTTGTCACTCCTTCATTGGAATTATTTCAGAAAACATTACCAAGAAAAAGGAAAAAAAAGAGAAGAAAGTTCTGGAGTTTTTTAACGCAAGCGCACACAGCCACATTTGCCATAAAAATATCACATAAGCCCATAAACTGACACATTATTTTAATCTTAAAAAGGCCAACACATTACAAATAAAATAAACAATAAAATACAAATATAAAACATTGACAGTGTATTATTTGCAACATTTTTAAGAGAGAACAAACTTTTTTTAATACTGATTTTAACATCTCACTTTCTCTTTTAGCACATGATTTAACATTCAAGTCCTCGTTGCCTGTCTTGGCACCCTTAACACTGCAGGTGCTCATTGAATATCTAGTGATGACACATCCCCTGTCTGCAGTTTTGGCTTTGGGGAAAGTCTCCCTGACAGTGATCACACTGTTCTCTTTCATTACTGTTCAGCGCCTGCCCTGCTTTTCTTGATGGCTCTGCAGGATGCAGGAAACTGCTGGATAAACTGAGAAAATGCTTGGTGTATTAAACTGTCGTGAACACTGCTTAACATAAGATCAGATTATTGTATTGTCACCTGAGGTAGTGCTCTTGTGCAAAGATGCCTGTTTCTCTCCTTCAGCCATAAGAAGGGACCATGTCTTTTGCCAGTCCTCTATATCGGCTACCTCTGAAATGGTTTAAATCTGTCAATTATTAGAGTTAAAGATATAAAAACATGAAAATAAAGGAATGCAGTTTAGAGTTTCTCATGAGCACAGGAATGAAGTATGAGTGTTTCTTAGGACAAAATTGTCCTATAGGAGAAATTCAAAGTTGAGAGCGCAGATCTGTTTGTTGATGTTTTTGTCATAACTGTTTGCAACATCTGGACAGGCAGCCATGGCTGAGAACAACCTTGTTCCAACGGAACAGCAGCAGATGGCGGTGGCCTTATTTTAACTTTGGTCTTTTTTTGCTGCCGCTGCTCAAAGAGTCTGCAGCCACCAGGGGCTAGAGAAAGAAAGAGAACAACTATTTAGACAAAGAGCACACTACATTTGAAACTACCAAATACTGACTATTAGATTTCATATTTGATCCAAACATTTCAAAGGTATATTCAATCGTTTCAATTTAATTCAATCATTACAGCTGCTCATCCAGTTAATAAAGTTCAGAATCTATTTCAAAAGCTTTAAAACTGCACAGAATTTTACTTTATCTTTATAGATGATAGTTATATTAAGCTCACCTGACTCCTCTTTCTGGTAACTCTAAAGAAATCCTCCATGCAGGTCTGCCTGCTACGTCCTGCTGCCCTCTCCTTTTCCCTCTCCTTCCGCCTGTTTTCCCGCATCTGATGGAACTTTTCCATTCGATTACGGACCCTGTCCTCCCTAAAAAAGCAAAAGCACAAACACATTCCTAATTTTCTTTGAAAGAGACAGAGAAGTATGAGAAATGAAAAGTGAATGAAAATATGACCATTAATACTGACCGAACGTGTTTGACATGGCAGAGAAATTCAACCAAGGCTTCTTCATCTGGCTCAGTCCAGATGAGTTCAGGAGCAACTGTTTGCGGTGTGTCCAAAAATATCTTTCGGGCTTCTACGTACTTCCAAATATGTGGCAGAGGATGGGTCTGAGGAGCAGCAGATACTTGTGTCTTTTATGATCTTACTCTTTTGAGGCGAATGTATGGAATTAAAAACAAAGACCACTTGTTGTCCATCTATTACCTTTCTGTTGACATGCAAAACCACGTTCTCAATAGTGCGATGCTTCTGGATCAGTGTCAGAGCTCTCTTAGGACCCAAACCAGGTATCTTTTCACAGTAGTCACACCCAAGCAAAATACACAGGTCAACGAACTGGTGAAGGAAAATTGCAAAGGAGGTAAAGTTTGAATGCTTATTAATACACTTTTTTTTTTATAAGTGTTAATACAAATTATGACATTATATGTTTTCAAAGACATTTCAATTGATGTCTCACTCTTACCTCCTCATGACTAATGTTAAGTTTCTTGAGCAGCTTGGGTAAAGAGTATTCAACAACTTCACTGTGAAGAGGAGAGCATAGGTAGACATTAGATCAGTTTAGAAACCTCTCAGTCCAAATGGCATTTTTACATAAACATCAGCTGAGGCAACAAGTCTCTCAGTTAGATTTTCAGGCTAGTCAGTGAATGTCAGGCTGAAATGAGAAGCAGCACACAAATTTTCACCACAAAACGACCTTAAAAAATATCCTTGCTGTATTTCTACGTCCAAACTGAAAATGCCTCCCAAAACTGAAAATGCCTCCCCTTCAAAGCATGTAAAATAACCTACAGTCTTTGTGAAACACGTTAAAAATATCAAAGGCTTCCTTTGGATTTGTGGGTTTGTCCATTCAGGGGTACTATGGGAACATGGCGATACAACATGGTGGATTCTGTAAAAGAGGCCTTGCTCCCTCTGTAGATATACAGTAGATGGCTTATTCTAATTTAATGAAAACACAACAATTTTTAATTCAAGTTGATTATACATTACTGAAAACATATTTATGAATATTATATTCCATTTGTGCCATTTTCTAAACACAGACTCATCTAAAACCTGTACACTGGACCTTTGAAAAAACATGAGGGACACTTCCCACTGCCACTGAAGTTATTTACCTCAAAACATAAACATTAATGGACTGTAGCATTCTTTTTTTGCCTGGCAGGCCTTCAGCTGACTGGATAGTGTCTGATTCACAGCATTTATGTCAATACAGATGAGAAACTTAGGATCACCTTACTTCATTAGCTCTAATACTTCCACATTGTATTTACACATTAACTAGTATGTAAAGGTAACAAGGGTTTGTTTAATTTTTTAAATGTGTGTTAACTGCTGTTCCCTAAACTTTTAAATGTTAGAGGTGCCAGAGCACTTAAATGTACCAGGCCAAACAATGTTACAAAAAAATCATGTTTCCAACTACACTGCCAAACATTATATCAGAGAACATGACTTGCAACCTCTCTCTCTTTGCATTTAGCTGGCGAATGAGAACATTGGCTCCAAATGGCAACGTGTCCATGTCCTCTGATGCTACAGCGTCTGCAGTTCCTTCTCTCACCAGCCGGGCACAGTGTGCCTCAGCGTCCCCTGGGGCCTTGAGCGCAAGACAAGGGAGAAGGAGAAGGAGATGACAATGAAAATGCATTGAGTGACAGAGGGAAGGAAGGAAAGGATGGAGTGACAGGTACAAACAAATAAACTCATTGTTTAGCAGGTCGTACCTGGATGAAAGGCACACCTAGAAGCTTCAAGAGCTGTAGGCAGTCTTTGGTCAGGGATGATGCTACATGGAGCGCAAAAAGTTGACATGACATTCCAATTATATTCATAATAACCTTTTCAGAATATGAATTCTATAAGTAATAAAACTTCAAAACATATGCTTGTGGTTTTCAGTCTGTGGAGATGTACCTGCACCTGTGCGGTTGGGGGACCAACCAGCTGCATCCGCTCGCTTCTCAAGCTGCAGGAAAGATCAGTCATCATGAGCCACTGTGATATCTCTTTGATCTCACATGGGCCAATCAGATTCACCTTCTCACTCTTGTTTTAGATTTTTATTCAGTCAATGCAAAGGAAACATTCATGCCACCATAATCAGCACAGTCTCTAACCTGTGACTGTCCTACACACACCAGGAAGACATGTTTTTACGTGCATGTGTGTGTTTATGAGACGCATCAGGTTGAGTCAAAAGACACAAACTCAAAGGTGTCACTTACAACAGCTATCTTTTCCCTGGGAGGCTTTCCATCAAACACGAAGACTGGCTTTATGTCATGTTCCAGGAAGGTGAGCGTGCGGAAGAAGACACCTGTCAGGGGGCTACAGAGAAGAAGTAAAGGTTATCTCACAAAAAATACAATCCATAGTTTTGAAAACCCTGTGCATTGTTATTATTTTTAAGTCACGATTCTGTGACTGTAGTTTGTGGTGGAATTATTTTGTCAAGGACTTTTAATATCTTAATGAAATTATGAAAATATGACTGGCATCATAGACCATAGTGTTTTACACAAAAATGCTCAATGGTTTTAAACAAAGTAACAGCAGTGCTATTGTAATGAACTGCATTACAACTTTTAGGTGTTTTAGTTTTTCTGGACCCCCACTGTATTGGAACATGTTGGTAATCAGGGTATATCATTTGCTTTCCTGAAAAGAGAGAAGCTTTCATGGGAAGAAATTCTACTGTTGCTAAACTTAAGCAAAGCAACAGGTCATCAGTCATCAAGGAGCTCACCTTAGTGAAGGTGTTGCTGCACGGAACTGATTCAAAACGATAGAAGCATCCAGCGCGATAACCTTTCCTGTGGAGTGAAGAACCGGACCATCATCAGAAGCATCACAAAATATCATTTCCTTGCAGTCAAGATTGGCTTTTCTATCACCTCTGCTTAAATCCATGTTGAACTTATTACATTTATTTATGCACGGTATTTGAATATGATCCATCTATAAAGGACTGTTAAATATATCCCACTATATTTTAGAGGTAAAACAAAAAAACTTAATACTTAATGGTTTTGTTTTGTTTTTGAAATGATTCTGTATTTTATTTACCTGGCATTATTTAATAATTCTAAGTAAGTGCTAATTGTTTCTATTAAAAGTACTGTTTTTTTAAGAGAATTTGTTTATAAAATGTTTTTAACAGTAGTAATGTGCTGCCAGGAATGCTAATTTGTACTTAAACAACTAAAGAAAAGCATGTAGGTCTCTATCTTAATGGTGCTATATGTAACATTTTACCATCAGTTAGAGTTCCTTCCTAAACAAAGGACATATTGATGCAGTTTATGTACAGTGTCTCTGAGTTGCATAAACCATACTGTTGAAGTACAGAGTGTAAGGCAGCATAATGAATGTTAACGACAAGATATGAAAGTGTTCCCATAGAGCAAGTTTAACCCAGGCTACCTGAATGAAAACCAGAAACTCTGAGCGCTATACAATATTGGATCTCTGTATTAATAACACTACACTTTATAATGTGACCCATTGAGATGAGGTCAAATGATTTAAAGTGAATTTCACCACATTTTTAGATACACTTGAACAAAGAGTCAGAGAGTTAGTCATTGTGAGGAGTTTTACTGTAACTACTAAAATGTTACATTTAGTACTTTTAAGACTCATTAGTTCATCAGTTTTGTGTGTTTGTAAGATGACTGTTTTAAAGACAGAAAACCAGTTATGTTAATAAACATAGTTAACTCAGTTAATACAAACTGTAATTCAATATGTTTTGATGTAGCTTGTCTATCAAAATAGCTAACAGTGTGAGATGAACATTATTCAGTGACTATTTTTGATTAGCTTTGATAATTTAGCAGTGGTATAGTAGTATTCAGATCCATTACTAGTATTAAAGTAGTAATGCCAACAAAGGTCAAACAAGTCAAGGACCTGAAATCAAAAGTAGTCTACATAAGTTTCATCAGTTAAAATATAACGCTAGGTCGTAGGATTACTCAGGTAAGCTCACGTCAACTTAGGTTACAAATGACAAGCCCAAAATTTCAACGTTGCGTTAATGAACAGTGAATGTCCTTGTTGTCCTTCACTGAACTTCAGTAGCCACTTAACGTGAACTTTCAGTGTTCTCCATTTGGCAGACCTTTAAGTCAACGTTGGTGTGTTTTTGTTTTAGTATCGTGAGTTGTAATGTCAAAGTTAACATCAAAGTTAGCCTATGCTAAGCTAGTAGTCAGGAAGCTGTGTGCTACGCTAGCGATCATCTACCACTATTATGAAACCGTGAAACCGTGCAAATGAAACGAGATCGGTGCAAAATCAGAGGTATTACCGGTGTAGTCGCTGATATCCTTATGAGAAATAGCATCAGGAGCATCTGAGCGGATCAAATCTGCCAATTTAGTGATCCCCATTATACTGCCAGCAACCCTGTATCCTGTATTATCAATACTTCCGAGCAAATACGAGAAAAACAGTCCAGGTCGGTCTGTTCCCGATGAAATGTCTTTTGAGGAGGAGCTTTGTCAGTATAATTGACTTTCGTTATCCTCAAACTCTGTACTCCCATGAAACATAGTCCACCTCAAACCTCAGGAACATCCTCCTGACGTTGCAGAGCAGCTGATGGAGCAGTAGGGGTCAACATTGTACAGAAAACAGGGCACTGAAGGAAATTCACATCCATCATTTATTACAGCAAAATATTAACAAACAACAAATCTATTCATTTATTACAAAGTAAAATCTTTAACTTAAAACTCCAGCTTATATTATATATATAGTGCTTACCAGAGAAAAATGGGTCATTGCAACATTTTGCTGATTTCACTGCATTAAGTGTTTAACATCCATGAAATACCCATGTTCTCATTTTATTATTTAAAAATAATGACATAAATATTTCCTATATAGCCATCTATTACACATGATCATACAGACAGTAGCTCTAAGATTTATGTCACACTGTATGATATTCAAAACCACATAGTCCATGCTTATAGTCTTGTAAGTAACAGTGGAAAAACATGATGTCAAATTCTTTAGAAAAACGAGATCCAACTGTATAAATATCATGGGAAAATATTATTACTTCACTGATAAATAGCCTTGGTACCCTACCCTTCTCAGTTATGTTGTCACTTCATCAAGCTGAAACAGATTCCCAAGGCATATGCCGAAGAGGTAACAAGGAAACATTGAAGACAAATAGCAACATTTTAACAACAAGCTATTCAAGTACTGTACACACTTGTTTTGGGTAATGCAGGACATTCAGGGCAAATGTTATGGCATCTTTAGATTTAGTTTTTTGTTTTTTTGTTTTTTTTTTTGACACTTTAAGAATGCTTTAAGAATGAGGGTTTTTTGACAAAGCTGTTGAATCTTATTTTCAAATGGAGGAAACAAAGTTAGATCTAAAGCTTAGTGCTGTAGCTATAAATGCAGTTCTGGGAAATGTTCCCAAAACATTTGTTGCTCAAGTAAATCCTTGTCAAGCTTAAAAGTGCAATCAGTAATTTGTAATTCTTGCTGGTTAAAGGCACTACATATAACATTTTAGCACTCCTTACAATAGAATTCTTTAAAGGGGGTCAAATTAGAGCTAAGGGCGCTACCACACCTAAAAAACTGAACCAATGTTCACGTTTTTGTTACATTGTTTACATTTGATCCTGTCAGTTTCAGTTTCATACTGCAATTATGCAAACTGACTAACAAACTCAACATGACAAACCTACGTCATATCGTCATCAAGTACGTGGGTTGTGTGTCTCTATTCATTGATTGGTTTATTGGCGGGCAAGCGTCTGACATCAATCTAAGGACCAAATGAAGGCATTTGGTTTTCCATTTTCTGGGTAGCCTGCCTAGGACTTGAGACTGGGTGAAATGATTTGGTGTGGGATTGACTACAATTATTAGCCATACTTAAGAGTCATGAAATTTAAAGTGATAGTTGTACTGTAATTGGTGCTAAAATATTGCATGTAATACCTTCAATGCTAGACACTCCTTGCTACTTGTCGACATGTTTTAAATGACCTGTCGCAAGTTTAGTTTCTCCTAAACTCAAGTTAACATCAGTGCAGTATTTTAAAGGTGGTGCAAGCATTAAACTCTAACCTCAAGGCTGGTTAAGAGTTGACTTTGTAACTGTAGATCAGTAACTTTTGCTGAAGCTAACCACATTGAAACAATTACAAACATTTTGCAAACGTCCAGTTGTAGTGTCATTGTGCTTTGCCTTGGAAGTCATCAGTCAGTTTAGACAGGAATAAAATACTCAGATGAATCTTTGAATATGAGATATTCTCACTAAGCACTGGTATATCATTATTTTGGTGAACAATGTTAATGTTTTTACTGACCCAGTTCTTAACCCGACAGTGCTTAGCTAAGAAACATTGCGGAGGACATTTGCCAATGTCTTTGTTCTTTGTGGTTGCCTTGAGATGTAGTGAAGATTTGTACTGTATTTTCATGGTTGCACTTTTAACAAGGAATTGCTTTGGCTTCCAGTGTTTTGGGCGACTCAGTCTTTTCAAATATTAGCGACGGAACCAGATCCAGGTGTTAATAAGCCAGAATGCCACAGTAGCAGAATACAGGATCACCTCTCGCTTGGAGCGTTCTTTGTTTTCTTCCTCCAGAAGCTGCAGACGTCGGTTTAACTTCACAATCTGAATGACCACATGAACACAAATAGATTTCTTTTCTCAGCTTTCAAAAGGTAAGATAACTACTTGTGTTTGTCCTGGGTTAGATTTGCAGAAGTAGGCACATAGAATTCCACTATCTGTTTAAAAAAGTTTAAAGGGATCACGATGATGGCAAAAGGAGAGCTACACCACCAAATGAAAATCAATAACAGACATGAAGAATATGCAGGATTAATTCTTTCAAAAGTTTTTTTTCTGAGATTATCTGTTTTGAAACAACAAACTTGTATTATCCACACATAAACAGCAGCAACAGTTAAAATACTGTGGAATAATGAATAAAGTATTTTGTTTCTGGCCAAGAATTTGATTTGTGCTTGTATTTGTTTTTTCTGTTATATACGTTTGAGTCTTTTATGCAAGTGAGACACACATTACCTGTCGTCGTAGTGAGGAGGCATCCACTAGACCAGACTCATCAGGGTTTATGTCCATGGCCAAGTCCAGGTGTGTCCTGTGGAGATGAGCGAGTCTCAGTTTAGAATAATGCTAAAAAGTGCTTGGGTCCACACCTTTACACCTCCCTCTACTATGTTCAACTAAGCAATTTAAAAGAATCTGGCATCTCATTCAATAACAATTTCCCAACCTAATAAATTCAGCTGTTTCTTCTAAGACACTTTATAAACACACTGACCTCTGAGAAATTTGAGGACAAATTAAAGAAATACCTGCGGTGGCTGTCATCCAGCACTTCCAGGACTTGCTGGTATGCCCGGCGTGTCGTTGACTGGATATAAGACAGGAATCCTGCAGCTGTGAACAGGTTGATGTTTGCATCCTCAGGGGAACAGAGGGGGGGACATAAGCGAACAGGGGGGGCAGAGGGGGAAGGGGTTACACTGGTGGAAAAGTAAAGGGAAGGGGAGAAATTGTAAAGAAATGAGATTAAAAAAACAGAAACAAGCTGAGAATAAGGGATGAGTTCAGAAAGAAAAGGCAGCAGCAGTGAAGCAGTGATGGAACTGTAACTAAGCTGTGGATGTGTGCTCACCTTATGTCACCTCTGCTAAATTGGCTGCTGTGACGGCTAGAAATATTCTCACTTGCACTGCGTTCCCTTCGAGATCGAGCATGGAAGTGGGCCTATAATCATAAACAGTTAAAAAGTCAAAACCCAATGTCATATTTTTTCACTCTTTTTTAAGCAGGAGAGAGTTAACATGAACAACACATAATTTTAAAATTTACTATTAACTGGAACACTGATTCTAGCCATTCATAATTGATGTGTAATGTCTTTTCTTCAGAGCAAAAAGGTTAAGTAAACTGGAATTTTCTGTATCAGAATTTTTCCCTTAGTGGCTCAAGTTTTGAAAAGTCTTCTTGTTTTAATTTTCACCATACTTTAAGAACCACAAATTGTATGATGAGCAGAGCAAAAAGAAGAAAAGGACACAGAATGAAAGCCTCTATTTGACCCTTACCGCTTGGCTGGGATTGCTCGGTGAAAGGGCAGTTTGTTCAGTTTCAAGGGAGTCCAGGGGCTGTTCTGTAAGGGTGAGGATACGTGGTGGAGCCTTCATGTTCAGGAGATCCACAGGAGGAATGGACTGAATCAGGTCCAAGTCTCGTGGGCGAGAAAAAAGCGGATCCCCACCATCAGCTTCAGAAAGAGGGAGGTGGAGGGGAACAGTCAAATAAAAACGGCTGGTGAAAAACTAAAAACATAAAGTATGTTGACCTTCATGTTCTTGCCTCAATTTCAGCTTTCCATGCACAATTGTGAGCATGAGCAGGTTGCTTTCTGCAGTATACCCTTTACTGAAGACCTATTTATTGTCCTTACCTGCTACAACAATCCTCTCTGGCACCTGCATCAGAGTTGTGTGAACAGGCAGGGGTTGTTGATTTGGCAGAGCCCCTGTTTGCTTCTCTGGAGCCACTTTAAGGGTCTCAGGGATTCGCATGCGCTGGCTGATACCCTCTGTGTACTCCAAATCATAATGGATGCGGCTCATCTCAGCCACCTCTGCAGCGGGGGAGGTGAAGGTTGGACCACTCATCCAGCCTGCAAACATGTCAATTAGAATATAAGTTAAAATAAAAAGTTAGAATAAAAGATAAAAGTTGAGACTGGTGTTCAAGTTAGAATGGAGACTTTTAAGGTACACTGCATTAATGGCACTACCATTGAGTCTGAAATATTAAATCGCATCCTTTGATGTTTGACATCTTCTTGATGTAAACTATATGACAGTGGCCTTCCTGCAATGCCATCTCATTTTTTTCCTGGTTCTTACTACAATTTCACTATGCAAGATTAAAATGACAAATATGGTGAAAATAAGTCCTTGCTAATTGGCTTAGCGGCTTATAGTATCGCCCAAAATATGTTGACTGGCCCATGCAAAAACACATGTCCCGTAGAGGACCCAAATAAGCCAGAGCACAAGGTGGAAGACTCGGGCTGTGTCAGCCAAAGCCAAAGAATTATATATTGAGAATGACATTTCACGTAGTGTTAAATGAAATTACGTAATGTTATTAGAAAATGAAGCTGTTGTTGACACATGGCTTCAATGTCACTGAATGAAAAGCCACACAAGACGCCATGTCTAGCATATACGATAGCCACCATCTGGCTAATGTTACGAGTACCATATCTCAGAAGCACCAACGTTGGCTAATGTTACCTTTATTAACGTTACAACTCGTTAGCTAACGTTAAGCAGCGCGCAGACTTACTGCACTTAAAGCCTGTCTAACTAAACATTGCTTCACCTGTCTTTAGCTTCCATGACCACCTACCGTTATGTTTTAAGCACGGGGTTTAAAATGTCATGTGTCAAAATGTTGTCGGTTCAGTAATATTAGCTACATCAACCGGGAAGCGGACGCGGACGACAAGTGTCACCGAAAGACACACTGCTTCAAGCTAGTGTGTTACGTGTAGCCGTTACTAAATACCTTGTATGTCCGCTTGGGCGGAGCTTGTAAACTACCCCGTCAATTCATCCAAGCCGCAGCAGCAGGCGGCACCCAGCTTAGAAAACAAACATACAGAAACACCACGCTCAAATTAGTTTGTTTACGTACAGTATTTACGTAATTGGTCTAATCATCATAAAATGAAACAAATCTATATCATATATAAATACATATTTCAGTATGGATTGATTTGAAGATTGTTTTCATGACCATTCCATATGTACATTTTATGCATACATTTATATGTAGAAACATGTTGTAAAATGCTCATAATAATATCCCAGAGCCTGTTCAAAATGCAATTTGTCCAACAAGCAGTTCATAACCCAAAGACTCTCCATTTACTATCGAATATGACAAAGAAAAGCAGCAAATCCAATCGATTTTTCCAGCTGGAACCGGCAAATGTTTGACAAGTATTTAAATGATTAATAATCAATTTATAATATTGATTAATATATAATACAATATATATATATATATATAGTTTTCTATTTATTGATGCATTAATATTATGTATCAAAAGCCTCATGTTAAAGTCGATAAAGCAGACAAAATCATACTTTATATACTGCTGGGTAGACTAGTCAACAATAATACACTACTATTTAAAGTCTGTATAAAGTAATAATGAAAATATATTCTGAGATTATCATACCTAAGAGAGATGTTTTATCACTCATCAAGCCAAATATGAATGACTAAAAACATCAGCAGCACATCAGACAAAAAACCTCCCTAAATATTTAAAAGGAATTGAGTGCTGTAATTCCAGCAATTTATTTGTTCCAGGGTAATGATGTGGCTTTGGTTATCCCTCTGGTTAGACAAATGTGGAGTGCAAACAAATATCCAGGTTGAAAAAAGTGGCATGTGTATAGGATGTAAATTTACTGCATCCAGCACTTCATCATTGGGTAACATTTGCTTTGCCACAACAAGGTACAAATGACTCAGTGGCCTCTCTTCTCAGAGGTGTCTACCATCAAAGCCAAACCACAGAACAGATGTTCTGCATGTGGGTCCACCTTTGAGAGGGGACATGTTTGGAATAGCCCTGATGTTTTGACCATTTATTTGTGCCAATCTGTCGTGAATGGATCCGTACCCCTTGTGACACCATTTTAACATGTGGAAATTCCTGTGGACAAAGACACAACACAGCGCTACAGACTGTCTTCTGTCATTTGCCACAACCAAGACTCTGAACACATTTGGTCGTATTTGTTTTGTGGTCAAATTACCATTGAAGCAAATGATCTTGATATATCAGTCATATCAGAAGAAAGACCAAATGACCTGTATAAAAATGGGATAGTCTACATGTATGAAAAGGTGCATGAATGGACTAAACATTAAAAGGACAAAACAAGACTCATCAAAATTGTTTTTTTTAACAATCTATGGTACAATGTTGCCTCTATGCAACATATCTATTTTTCACATGGTGAGAAAAACAACTTGAAACTAAAACCACTTTTCTACTGGCTGAATCAATCAATGGCTTCAGTATCAAAGGGCACTGAACCTATGATGATGCTGAAAATACCTCTCACATATAAAGATGTGAATAAAATTATCAAAGCATGTTAAATGTGGCTCATGTTGCCAATTTTCTGCATTGTTTCCGTTGTTTTAAGAAAAATCCACATAATTGCACACAGTTTTTTTTCAGAATTTCTTACCTCAGTCCTCTCATTTCAAATTTTTTGTGTATCTAACACAGTATGGGAGAGTACATCTGTTTATGGCTTCTAATGCATAGATGCAGCCTGTCACAGAACGTAGAAATACAACTCCCACAATTCCACACTATTCATAACCACTGCGCATGCGTCCTGTGTCTGGGCCATTATTTAGTCCTCCTCAAGCTTCAAATGAACAACAGGCTAAACGTTCCTTGAAATGAATTAAATATAAACACAGCGAAGGAACTTGTTTTTCTTCTTGTTTATCACCGCCGACATAAATGGAGTCTCTCAGTCAATAGCTCGTTGTCTCGCCGGGCTCTTTGGTCCTCCGTTGGACTTGGAGGCCGAAAACAGTGTGCGGAGTGACAGCCCCGTTAAAGCCAGCAGATTGGGTGTTTATCTAGCTGGCTAGCGACCTAGCTAGCTTCCTAGACCGCTAAAAGAGGAGTAAAACCCTAAAGGACCATTCGATAACCTCGGAAATAAAGAGCAGTAGCCGTCCCTGTCCCGTCCAACCTGCAGAGGGGATGGCACATCTTCGAGACATGCAAAACCAGGTACAGAAATGCTCTTTGCAATAACTGTAGCCTCCCTTCTTCTTGTCCAAGACAAGGCGAACCCCCATAACTGTCAGGCTTTCCATGAAGAGGTGGGTGGGTGTCTGAGCCGTTACTGCAAAGCCAAAAAGACTCAGTGTATACAGACAAATTAATTCAATTATTTTTCCTTTCCTTGCTATTGTCAGCGTCTGGGGAAACTTCATCAAGCTGTCAAAAATATCTGTTTAAATTTTCCAGATTTTAAGATTGCCTCCGTTGTCTTGGAATTATAGCTGTGACATGCTACAAACAATAAAATACTTAGGATGTAATGGCATCTTTTTGTGCCTCCAACCAAGTCAGATAATTTCTCATTTCCTGCCGTTGCAGAGACAGAAAACCACTAAACTTTAACATGTCAGGCTTCTTGATTTACTTCCTGGCACAAAGTTTGATTTAGAGTCTGGATAATTATATGGTCTGTGACTGCATGGATGGATATCCACACCGATTAAAAAGGTTTATCATCATCACCATCTTTCCTATTTTTGAGCAGGACATGAGAACTTCATTATACAGGTAAACAGATGGGTGTAACTCCTACTAACTCCTACTGTCTAATTAACCTTTATAAAAGTGCATTTAAAATGTGAAACATTGGTTTGGTTTTATCACACAGGCTCATATACACAAAAATGCCTTCAAGCACAAGTCATCGCCACATGTACAGTACTTAATACTTAATACCCAAGTGCTTTCTTTGCTGTCACTGGACCAGAATGCCCGGTTGGACCCTGAAGAGTACTTCACCAAGCAGGAGCGGATTGGGAAGGGTTCCTTCGGAGAAGTCTACAAAGGCATCAACAACCGCACAAAAGAGGTGGTGGCAATTAAAATTATAGATCTTGAGGAGGCAGAGGATGAGATTGAAGACATTCAACAGGAGATCACAGTGCTGAGCCAGTGTGATAGCCCTTTTGTTACCAAGTATTATGGATCATATCTGAAGGTGAGTTGGTAACACAAATAATGAAGCGATGTGTGCTCAGATTTTTTCCAGCTTATGTGAATACACAGATGAACTCTGCCTTACAAGCAAAGGCAAAGCAGTATTTCTGATCATGAACTTTAAAATGTTGTTCTACAAATATTTTTTTTCTCTCAGGGGACCAAGCTGTGGATTATCATGGAGTATTTAGGTGGGGGATCTGCTCTGGATCTGGTAAGAGGAATTATGTTTTTGGGCAGCTTAGAAGGTTTTACACACATTTTGGAAACTTTTTATGCTCGAGAAGAGTCTTAAGTAGCAAAACTTGTCCCTCTCTTCACTCTTTCACAACTCCCTTAAAATTTTTCTGATTAATTCTTCCAAACCTTTGAATCCCCCTTCCTTTCTCCAGCTCCGTCCAGGACCTCTTGAAGAAACTTACATTGCTACTATACTGAGGGAAATACTGAAGGGGCTGGAGTATCTTCACTCTGAAAGGAAGATCCACAGAGATATTAAAGGTAATAAGATCTGTCTCTATGCACTGATGATAGAAAGTTCCTCTTTATCATTTAGCATTTTAAAGATACAATTTTACATTGTTGTCTTTTTACACCACAGACAGACATACATTACCAGTCAAAGGTTTGGACACACCTTCTCATTCAATGTTTTTTCTTTATTTTTACTACTTTCTACATTGTAGATACATACTGAAGACA
>JAQMCX010000008.1:7593632-7612496 GCA_029814765.1 Acanthurus leucopareius | reverse complement strand
TTTTGAGTTATTTCACACTTTTTTGTTTACTACATAATTCCATATGTGTTCATTTATAGTTTTGATGCCTTCAGTGAGAATCTACAATGTAAATAGTCATGAAAATAAAGGAAAAACATTGAATGAGTAGGTGTGTCAAAACTTTTGACTGGTAGTGTAGTTCAAATAACTTAGAGCCAGTTTACAGTGGTATGCTGTATTGAGTAAAGAGAGAGACTATTCATCCACTCTGAAATGCTTTGATTCCAGTTTCCTATCAGCAAGTAAACACAGTACTGAAAGAGACACTGAATGAGAGCAGTGATGAGGAACAACATGTATATCCAGTCTAAACCAGATGCTGCACAGAATAAGTCAGCACATTTAACATGCCACCAAGCTACATTTATTTATTAACACCATCTGTGGTGTACTTTAGTTGCTGAATGTATATCTGTGTGGAGCTAATTTTTGTTCTAGCTGATCTGAGGTCAGCGACAAGAGAAAAGAGAATTTACTCTTTGAGAATCAAAATAATTTGCGATTGGCTATTTTGATCGGCCTAAATGACAACTACGATAAATTCTGATTGTACCCCTAGTTTTTTGCAATGCTGGTTTGACAAAAGAGGGAATTTGAAATTGTCATAATGGGCCCTAGAAAACAGATGAGCATAATTCACACTTATCTTTACATTTCAGACTAAATGATTTATCAGTTAAACAGGAAAATTAAAGGTAGATTAATTGATAATGAAAATAATCATTAGTTGTAGCCCTAGTCATAAAAACTAGGGAACAGGCTGCAAAGTGTCCTTTGTTCATTTGTTCATCCTTCTGTATTGCACAATATATTAAGTAATTATTGTTGTGTCATTTCAAAAATCCCAACTGATCAGCCTATGTTAGTTGCTACAATACTTCATTACTCACAACCATCTCAAAATGAGACACCGTCAGTCATGCTTCAGGCCTGACATGCCTTGACATCTAGTTTGTAGCTATATTTGCATTACTTGCTCATGTACCCTGACTCTCTTCCTTGTCTGTCTGCCTCCTAGCTGCGAATGTGCTCTTGTCAGAGCAGGGCGACGTGAAGCTGGCAGACTTCGGGGTGGCAGGGCAGCTGACAGATACTCAGATAAAGAGGAACACATTTGTTGGCACGCCTTTCTGGATGGCTCCAGAGGTTATCAAACAGTCAGCCTATGACTTCAAAGTGAGTCTGTGGACTGGACAAGAGACACCCTGTTTAAAAGTGCTGATAATTAGACACTAAATGAGCATTTTCTTTTTGAGAACACTTACTTTATCCAAATCACTTTAAATAGGAACCTGTATTTTTTGCTTTACATAGTCTTCAGTTTTGATATATAAAGTTAACACACCTTAATTGTATATGTAACTGTCCCTTCAGGCTGATATTTGGTCCCTGGGAATCACTGCCATTGAGCTGGCCAAAGGTGAACCTCCCAACTCAGACCTTCACCCCATGAGGGTCCTTTTCCTCATCCCGAAAAACACTCCACCCACACTTGAGGGACCTTACAGCAAGCCCTTCAAAGAGTTTGTGGAGGCTTGTCTAAATAAAGACCCCCGTTTTGTAAGTAGAACACCTGCACGCATCTGCAAGCATTGTAGCACAACAAAGATGAGATCAGACGTGCTTAACAAGATCAGACAATTGTAGAATAATTCCAGATTGGCAGGACTGTTCAGAGTGTACAACTTTGGTCATTTGTCCTGCCAAAGACTTTTGCGATTGGATTAGCATACCTTGTCATTAATGGGAATTATAATTTGGGCTGTGCTCTCTCAAGTATTCCAACCCTGTCCAAATCACATTCTTGTTTAATCTGAGTAATGTGACGGTGGACTCATTACAGAAGCTTTTTTTTTAAGCTTGTTATAAGAAGACAACTGTGTGATTCTACTGCTGATGCCTTCACTGAATGTTGATTTCTTGGCTGCTTCTGTCTCTGTCTGCACAGAGGCCGACAGCCAAAGAGCTCCTGAAGCACAAGTTCATCACACGTTACACCAAGAAAACGGCTTATCTGACAGAGCTGATTGACCGCTACCGTCGCTGGAAGTCAGAGGGGCACGGGGAGGAATCCAGCTCTGACGACTCAGATATGTGAGTCTCAGGAACACACATTTATACGCATAAGGTGTACGCTTTCTAAAGGGATCAACCACAACCACATAGTTAAATTAAGGATATGAAACTGACCTTTGACAGAATGTCAGGATCATTTATTAGAAGAACTCATTGCCAGTCAAGGAGCATCAGTGATGAACCTGTTAGTGAATTTCTATAAGCTGTACAAGCATGTGACACATCCTAGGGTTGCCAAAATATCAGGATTGAGCATATGGGCATTTCCTCACCTCTCCCTTCTTATAGGAAGCACAGACACATCTACACACAAATACACACGCGCAACCACACTGATGTATTTTTAAATTGTCCTCAGTAGAAATATTTTCTTCTCATTTACCAAAAGTAGGTCATTGATTCAAAGTCTGAAAGTCAAGTCATGTTGGTGCTTGTCACTTTTCAAAATTTCTCTCCTGTTATTTCTCTCTCTGTCCATCCTTCAGGGATGCTGATGGTGATGTGGACACGTGCCCCATGTGGACCTTCCCCACGGTCAGACCCAACTCTATGAACAAGTTACAGAAGGGCTACACACACACAGATTCAGAGGTGAGACATCCAGCACACAGACACAGACTCAGATCTTAATGTTTTGTTTTTTTCCTCATACAGTTTTATTTTCCTCTCCCCCAGTCAGGAGATTCTGTGAAAAGGCAACCCAAGTCACAATGCTTGTCTTCTTTGGTATCACCCATCTTCAGAGAGGTAAGCTGAACTTCTGGAGATCAGAATTGATTGTGTAACTTTGATTAATACTGTTCATCATACTTCTAATGGTTTTAGATAAAGGGCAAACACAAACACAATATAAGCTTTTCCTGCTTTTAAAAAGATTACAGGTAAGCTGCTTTGTTTGCAGTAGAGTAAAACCTGTAGCTCAAGTGCTACAATCAAACAAAAATACTCATGTAACAGATGTTTTATAAATTTGCACAGGTGGAGACAGACACCTGACCCAGGCAAAATCTTAACCTAATCCAAATCTTAATCTAGAACACTTAATCCTGTTTGATATATTGGCTTTTCAGACACATTAAATTTGGAACAGTTATGTTGCGACTGTCTACCTCTGAAGAAAGTCAGAGTTAATTTTAAACGATTGTGTTAGTCTTTATAAGTGACTGTGCGTGGGCAGTCCGCTGGCCTGTGGCTGCTCAAAAGTGACATGGATCACCATCATTTTGTGGATTTGGAGAAGAAAAGCCAGAAAAAAGATGAGCTTTACAAATACAATGTAATAAAACCCTAAAGCTACCCACCCTTAAAGAGAATTTATCCCTGGTACATTAATAGCTTGGAAAACACAATGCAAGTTGCAGAGCAAGTCTGGGCTGCAGAAGTGATAAGATCTGCTCTGCATTTTCTTTGCTCATTTGAAAAAGGTCTTGGAAACTGATTTAATCACGTATTTGAAAAGGTTGCTCACAGGGTTTTTCGTGTCACTGTTTTGAACTTCATTTACCCCCAGAGTGACTCTAATATTTGCTCAGGTAATTGGCTTAGTTTATGCTGGAGGATTTAAAACAATATCTTTAAAATAAAAAAATTAACTGTGTCTTACCTTTTGCCTTATTGTTGTGCCTAATATCCTGTGAGAAGGTAAAGAAGAATGACTTTTATACCAGTTTCATACATGAACCCTATTTTCTAATGCTGTCTTAAAGTAGAGTAAATTAATATGAAAGAAACAGAAAGAAGCAGTAAAATGTGTTACTCTGACAATAAATACAAGAGCAAACAAAATCTGACATTTATTTTTTTATTACAATATTATAAATTGTAACAGTACATTTGAAACAAGGTGACAAACTTTCTTTTGTGTCTTTTGTGTGGTTGAAGCAACAACTTATAAAACTGTCTATTAAACTAATCCTCACTATCAGTTAAAGGAAAAGAGGCGAGCGAGTGGTGGCGGCGTAGGAGCCATTGAAGAGCTGGAAAATGCCTTCAACCTGGCTGAGGAGTCGTGTCCGGGCATCTCCGACCGCCTCGTCACACACATGATGGAGAGAGTGTGCAGGTGATGTACCAACCAGAGTCACAGTATATATATAATATAACAGAATACTTTTATTAAACCCGTTTCATTTTGTTCCTTCAGGTTTTCTTTAAATGGTAACACCACCCCATCTTCGCGATGAAGCTCCAGCTGGATGTAACTTAACTCTTCCCCCCCCTTTTTTGTCTCATAGACCCACCCAACACCTCAGTTAAGGACCACAACCCCCCCAATCCCTCGTATCTATTCCCTGTCCCTCAAGAGATCTTTTAATTAGTTATAATTAAATATTTTTACAGTTTTTCTTTAAGAGCGGAGAGTATTTAAGACAAAAAAGCCATGACATGTAGAGCGTTGTGTATACCTGTTAGAGTGAGAAGAGAAAAATATAATAAAGTCTATGGAAAATATTTCATTGTCTGTAGTGTTTTGTGTTGATTACTCTCAAATACAAGAATGTTGTTATTTGGATAAAAAGAGAAGATGGCTTACATTGTGCATTTTCTCCAACAGGATTATTGTGAAATGTATCATATTGAATACATGAGAAACATGAGATGGCTGTTAAAAGGTGGTAGTTAGTAGTGGAGCACTCATTAGAATATCTACAGAAATACTTCATGACAATATTTATGTTCTTAAAGTTGAATGTGACTAGTTGTGTACTTCTTTGTTAAAACTCACAACTTTAACTAGAAGAAACTCAGGCTTTTGAGTAATTAATTCCTCTATATACTGTACTGCATTTACTGATGCCTGTTAGTCAGAGCAAGTGCACTGTGGTTTTGACTCTGACAGATGATTAATCTCACTGAAACACACATAAAAAGAGCAGGGAGTGTGTGCGTGGAGAAGCTTGAGGCTCTCCTCTACATCACCCATTGATCAAAAGCAGGCGTAGGAAGGCAACAGTTTATCCTAGGGTAGAATTAAACCTCAATAAAAAAAATCACAATAGATAAATACAGTTTAATAAACTTTTTATTACAATATATGCATTAAAAACAATATTTGGTACTTTTATATTGGGTAAAAACAGCACAAAGAGGAATGTCAAGAACTCACATCTTGGCTGGTGAGGGAAACGTTGGCTACATTGACCTTATTGGGTCACCTTTAATCTCCGAGGTCATGAAAACCACAGAGTACTCAGCAGTTGGAAAGGTAAAAGTTTATACTTCTTTAATCTCATTGCATCAATAAAAATGTAACAGTTAACGCTCCCTGGTACATGACTTCATTTTACAGTGTCGAGGAGACATGGAATAATTACATCTAGCTGATTGAAAGCACCAAATCGAGGTATCGCACCTCATTTGCCTGTCCTTCATTTGCCAGGTCTACAGGAAGACTGCAAGAGGTCAAGGGTCACAGTTAAATTCATAATAAACTCAAAAGGAGCTTTACAATACTTGAATGGCATTGCACTAAAAGACGCTGATCTCTGCACTGCACTAATGGAGAAGAATTGGACAAGGAAGGGAGAAGCTGATCCCAACACAGCACCAGAGGGACATTTTACCTGATCTTTTTACCAGACAGAGTCGAGAGCTGCATGCAAATGAGATGCGTACTATGATTAACACTGAGCAGGGTGGACCCTGGGTAATAAGAAGCTTGTGTGGTCATTTGTAAACCAGAGGGATTATGACATCTTGGTTTTTTTTTCTTGACACAAAGAGACAATAGCATGATTATGGCATTTTTGCTACTAGTTTTCAACACAGTTCACTCTCCCAATGAAGCTCTTTCACAGAGCAAAAGTTAGCATGTGCTTTGTGAGATGTTTTAGGACTAAAAGCACTGAATTTAAGCAGCAATAATTTGGTTCTCTCAATAGCAAAAACAGTACGAGAACCAAAATGAGAAAGGAACAGGACATCCCAATAGTTTTTTTATGATATAGGCTATGCCACCATTTTACGATGGGTCACCTGACTTCATTTTAACAACTGCCAAAAGTTTAATAAAATGAAAAAAGAAGAAGAAGAAGAAATACAACCGTGTCTAGATATATAAACATAACAATGTTTGAATATACTTTACTGTATGTATAAAAAATGACTCCAGAACCTTTGTTGGACTGGATAAAAAAAATAGTGGCAAGCAGTACAAGTCAATAACCAGATGGCCTTTACACCGTCTCTGCAATGATCCGACGCTCTCTAGTCAAACTTGAGCAGCGGCTCTAATACCTACAGAGGAGGGGAGGAAGGAGAGGTTATGTATCACCATAATTTGCATTTAAAATCTAAGCCAGGCCTCAAATAAGACCAGCATCTACAGATAACCAAGTCTAGGGAAATGCAGTGGAGGCTATGTGTCTGCTTTAGTGTCAGTGTTGATTGTATGTCTGTATGTCTGTATGTCTGTATGGGTGCTGCTCCTACCATAGACTTCTAGGGGGCGTCTCCCTCTCCATCTCCCTGCTTCTGCATCTGGGCCTGCATCTTGGCAATCATCTCCTGCATACGTCTCAACTGTTTGAAAAATAACATCAACATGTTTGAAAGGAAAACAACTGCACTTAGAAACAGGAAATAGGGCACATTCACTTAAACAGACAAATTTTTGAAAGTGTCAGTTTTGTTTACAACTTAAATGTATTATCATTATTTCCCCATCCACAAGTTACAAATCACCATGTATTATGAGTTTTTATGAGTTTTACAAATGTTAATTGTTAAGTTTTTCAACTGTAACTTGTAGAAAGAGAATGGCCTGTACTAAAATAGTTTAACATTTGAAACATTTCTTGCAATTAATTAAGACCCTGACACAACAACTAGACGGCCGTTAAGACTCCATCACTCTTGCTTCTGTGGTGTGAATCAGTCAGTAAGAGAAAACACTGATTGTCTGTTCATTTGAAATTTCAAAACAGGTAGTTATAGTTTTGCTACTGAACGACTGACAAGTTTCTTTAACATGTGGAGCTGAGTAGAAAAAAGCAGAGCAATGTTCTTAAAATTGGAGATTTCATTTAGGTTCTGAAAAGTCTCTTTTGTAGTTGTTCTTTAAACAGGACGACTGAGAGGGATGATGTTTTTTAAATGAGCCAATGCGATGTGGTGTCTGAAATATCCTACCTCAGCCTCCTTCTCCTGCAGGATCATATCCTTGTCCATTTCCTCTGGCTCCGGTCCTTTTCTGCATCGATGACACAACTATAGTTAATTTGATGTTACTTGATGCTTGAGAAAAATAGTATATCTGCAGAATGAATGCCAATCAACAGAAGAATCATTCAGTTAAATATAGTCAGAAAGGTTATAAATGCAAAATTGCTTTTTGTGATGCTTTGTAAGAATTTTAAAAACTTGATAATAACTTTGTGTAAGTGTGCAAGCCTGAGAGTGCACAATGTACCATTTTAAGTAGGCAAACATGACAAAAGCCACATTGAGGAAGGAGTGGTTAGTGGGTTAGAGGAGTTTTTCTTTGCAGAAAGATAGAACAGCTCACAAGAGAAAATCGAGCATCTACAACAAATAACTACAAAGAGAGGAAGGCAGTAAGAATTGAAAGAAAAGCAGCAAGTGCGACAGTCAGGGGAACAGCGTTACCTCCCCCAAATGAAAAAAAACGGTACCTCCAACAGTCCATTTATGGGATTGGACAAATCAAGACCAGACAGCCATCTTGAGACAGATGGCGAGACAATGAGAAGGCAGTGAAACCACTTCCTTTATCCTGGGTTGGCTTTAAAAGAAAGTCTAAAGGGTTCTTTCTCATCTACAATGAGGGTTAAATGATGATATATATCCACACTATGTTAAATGACACACACAGTAATCCTGAATACAGTTATTAAACTACATATGCCATTTAGCTACCAACTGAGCATGTGAAACCACAACCCACTACAGCCCGCAGAATTTAATTCTGCCTCCCTACCGCAGCCTGACTGATGCAGTTAACATGCAAAATGATGAATCATAACTACAGTACTACAGAATGATACTAGTTAAACAACATTACACTGTATGAGTGTACAGCAGATGAATAACTGTAGGTGCATGATCCATTATGCAGAAATCAATCCATTACCCAGCTTCCATACACACAGCTTTGGGTGTTTCATTACTGTAAGGTGTGTTTCTCAATGTTGTGTGCATGGGCCTAACTGTTTTAAAAACCCTGTACTTACATTATATGATTAAATCTAATCATAGGTTTGTTGTGGGGTGGGGGAGGTGCAGAAAGCAAGCTGACAGACAAGTACGTACGCAGGAGACAGAGGCAGAATGTAACCATGGGAGGACAACCTGCCACCCCGCTTAAGGCGGTCTGAGCGGAAGTTCTCGTAGTGAAGGTCCTGGGTCACCTCCTGTAGGTCCTGCATGTGGGTTCTGTGGAGTTGTAGAAAATTCACAAAGTGATAAATAATCTTGCACAGACATTTTGGAAACTACTGATGTTGGTTCAGTTGGTTTTTAATGGACAGAGGCCCAAACTTGTCAGATCCCCATTACACTGCTAGAGTTAGTTTAGTAACTTATGTATTCAACCTTTGGGGTAGACTTGCTCTTATTGTGTTCAAAGGCTTCCTTGCAAACAAATAACTTCTCCAAACCAGTACTGGTTGATATTTGCAGTATTTGGAGGAAAACAAACTGCATACACAGTTTTGCAGGGTAGTTCCCTTATCCGAGTTACTTAAATCATAGACAAAAAGGAAAGCAGTTGATTTATGTCTCCACTCACTCCTCCACCACTCACATCAGCATAATCCGCAGCTTGAGGAAATCATTGTGCTCTGGATTCTCCACCTCCACGACTCCCCAGGGGTACAGGCGGCCCCTCACCTTCTTTCCCTTGGCCTCAATCTGCTGGTTGGATCCCACCACTGCAAATGGGATACTGGCCTGAAAAAAAAAGGAGTAGTGATTCAAATACCAACTTATAAGATTACAACACTTAAAACAAATCCATGGAGTATTCAGGATACAAACATGACAGCTTTTATCCTTGAATACTTCTCATATCAGCAGTATTAAAAACACTTATCTTTGGCAGAAAGGAATTAATTTCAGTCAGGGATAAAAAGTTCGGCTGGGAAAGGAGAGTCTACCTTGAGGATCCTGGTCTGCTCTTTGAAGTCCTCGTCCTCATCTGACTCAGCATCAGGAAGGTGGTAAATCTTGATTCCATGTTCATCAATCTCGTCTAGAATCTTAAACAAGACAAAACACAGGTTATCATCAATGTATCGCATTACTATATCAGTCTCGCAGTGGTTTTTAAACACTTCGGTTTTACATATTTAATTCAAACTTTTCATAGGATGAGAGAGAGGAGAATTGACCCATAAGACAATGGTGGAGGATTTGGTGTTAAAGTAACAAAGAAAAAGTGGCCACTTAGCAATATTTTATGTTTAACTTAATACCAATTGGTAATCTTGTAGCCTTAAAGAGGAACAAGGAGTTGGTGACATTTTGTTTGTGTAAATGCATTTTAGGTGCACAACAGCTCTAGGTGCTAAAATTCCCGAGACACTACCTTTTCTGTGACTTCCTCATTAAAAAAATCAATTCGTGTTTCTGGCCAGTTTAAAAAATCTAATGTAAAGGTGCAGCAGAAACAAGTTGGGTTTGCTTTGGTAGTAATTTATTACAGCGCTCTACAGATTATGTCTGGTGTAATCAGCTGTCACATGTTTATCAACTGGTGGGAAAATTTCATCACAGCTGCAACCCTGGTACAAACTTTATTTTGATACACTGACTAGACTAAAGCAGGAACCATGAGCACATGATGGCTAATGTTTATTTTTGCCACTGAAAAAGATCCTGAACAATGGCTGGCTGTTGTTCTCACCCTGCGCTTGAGCCTCTCCCTCTCTCTGAGGGTGAGCGTGTCTGCTTTGGCGATGACAGGAACCACATTGACCTTATTGTGAATGGCCTTCATGAACTGAACATCCAGGGGTTTCAGGCTAGTTGGACAGGAAACAGGCAGGCACAGGGTTTTGAGAGAGACAGAAAACCCAAGTAATTAAGACAAGAGGGCAAGACAAATACGGTAAAGAAAATAAAAAAGAACTTCAGAGCAACTTTTATTAACTGAAGAGGCCTGTTTGTGTGCAGGTATGTACAGCAGGACTCACCCATGGCCGAGCGGGGAGATGAAATAGAAGCAGCAGTGAACTCTATTGTCAACAATGTGTCTACGATTAAGGCCGCTCTCATCATGGAGGTAGCGCTCAAACTGGTCATCGATGTAGCTGATAATGGTGCTGAAACTGCATGAGAAAAAATTCATTATATCACAGTGCATTGTACTGAAACTCCTTCGAGCTGACTAAAGACACTAAATCTTAAAAGTCAAAAGCTTAGATAAGAGTAATTGTGCTGCCCTCATGATAGATGCTTTCAAACAAACATTTATTTTTAACTGTCCGGGACTGGTGGCTCATCACTATTCAAGATCACAGGACTGACTCTGGGTAATTTAGATTTAAAAATACCTCATCAGCATACACCCTGAAAAAGATTTCATACCAGTCTTGGCTGTTGATGGCGTCCCCATATCCTGGTGTGTCTACCACAGTGAGGCGGAGCTTCACCCCTCGCTCTTCAATTTCTACTGTCGAAGCCTCGATCTGAACCGTCCTTTCGATTTTTTCTGATTGAAGAGGAAAACATAATAGCTCAAGATTTCATTAAACTGCTCCATTGGGTCAATTTGTTGACTATGTGCTTTAAAACACTGATTGTTTCATAGTGCTTTGCAGGAAGAAGGACCCCAGACAAAGCTTAGAAGATGCATCTGTGGGTGCGAGTGTGTTTTACCTGCTGCTCCAGGGATGACCCTCTCAGGGTAAAGGTCAGTAAGGAAGAGGCTATTAATCAAGGTGGATTTTCCAAGTCCAGATTCACCTTTAACAACAGAGGAAAATGTATCTATCAGTACGAAGCCAAAGTCAGCATAAAGAGTCAAGATCAAAATGAGAAAAGTGAATAAATATTACAGAGGCTGGTTGATGCAATCCTCTTTGAATACAGAGTTCAGTTATAATGAATATATCAAAGAAGATTGTCACTGTGCTGCAGGAAATGAGACATCTGCAATATCATTCACACCAGGCAGTGCACCACACAGAAATACATGATACTGAATGTGACTTAAGCATTAATCTTTACCAGAACTATCAGGTGACAGATTAAACAAGGCTGGGACTCGAGGAAAGAGTCAAAGTCTTTGTTATCAGTCAGCAGCAAGAAGACCACTGGATAGTTTCACAATTGCAAATATCAACAGAAAGAACAAAGAACCTGGTTATCCTTTTCTAGTTTGACTTCATTTTACATGAAAAACTGTAACGGATTGAAAAAACTGTACTGAAGACTTAAATTGGTTTTATTAGAATGTCTCTGCTAAGATCATCTGGTTATGAAGTAACTTTACTATATAAATTTAAAGTAAAATTTATAAAATTAAAATTAAATTAAAATTAAAAGCCTTGTACCAGGTTTAAAGTATCTTTAAACTGATTCTTGCAGACCCACTGAGCATTGTTTCAGATGAATGCCTCATTTCTGTCTGGTTAATCCGTAAAACTCAATTTGCAACCGCACCCCTAGATGCCCCGTCTCCTACACACAGAGCCTTAAATTCTTTTAGTTATGAAGTAACAGATGCTGAGATGTAAACAACCTAAAGCTTGTGTGCCTTTCCCAGGAATGCTGCCACTGTGATTCCCTCCCATGCCATTGCAAAATATTTTCAGAAGTCTTAACTGCATCCTTCACGTCTTGAAAGATAATAAGAATATCCAAACTGATATATGTACTACATTTGTTACAGTATGGATGTATGTGGAAAGGGAGGTTATGAGGGAAAAGTACAAGTTATTTAGGGTGAGTATAAAAAGTGATGCAAACTCAATATAATTGTGAATTTTCATATAAGGTTTATTACATCTTGTAGTGGGGGAGAACTGAGGCTATCTAAATGTGCAGTTAAACTCTAATTTATTTAAGGAGCTGGGTCACGCAGAAGGTTAAATAACTGAATGAGTATCCTTGAAGTGGAGGGACCAGCAGGACTTGTCCACTGTGTGAATCAATCCCTCGAGGCCTGCTGGCTACATTCCTCTCTAGTTTATTTTAAAGCAAAGGGATGAGCAGTGTTCAGGGGAGCCTTTACCCTCCCCCTCTTACCAACAAGCAGGGAGGTTCTCACAGCCACAGTGCTCACATCATGAGTTTACGCTGCAGAGCTGACGCCAGCTGAGCAGTTATACTCACATGACGTCTGCCATTTTCTACACACCAAATGCCTTAATGTACTAATGTAAATACAAGGTCAAAGACAAAGCAACTAGCTTACTCTCAGCATACAAACAAAAGGGGGAACAGAGGTGTAAAGAACTGTACAACTGCTCTGTAGAAAGATCATTAAGAAAGTACAAAAGCAACAAATACAAATTGGTCAGGCTAATGGCCAAGATTCCACCATAAATGTACCACAAAATCAGACTTACAAGAGCCAAAGAACTGAAACACATTCCTGAAATATCCATGTTTATACTAACTGTCTATGAACCTCGTTATCACTGAGATACACCATCATTTTCCAAACTAAATAAAATCAGTGTTGCATGGTAACGAGAAGGAAATGAGAAAACAAGAAGACAGCAGGAAAACAGAGATGACTCACTCACCTACCACCATCAATGTAAACTCAAATCCTTTTTTTACTGACTTCCGATGGACCTGATTAGGCAAGTTAGCAAATCCAACGTACCCTGGGGTCTCAGGGTTGGTGAACTGCCCCTGCTGTAAAAACAAAAATAGGAGCAAAGTCAGCAGAGATATGATTTTTAAGAAAAATGTTTGGTGACATTAAATCTTATGACTGCACACTACTTTGTGTGTTATTACTACTTCAACCAAAAGTAATAACTATTAAAAATGTAAATCAGGTTTAAGTTAAACATGGCTCATGACACCAACATGTCAGCCAATTATTAGCGCTGGAGTAGATACCACTGATAGGACATCTGTTCACAGACAGCTAGGATATATAAAAGGGCAGCAGTGACCTCTCTGCAGTCTATTTGCTTAAGACCTTCCACTCATCATTCCACAGTTTATGGCCCTTCACCTCAAAAAGCTAGTCAGACCAATGAGAAGCAGAGCAATAGGAGTGCATTTAACCACCCCTGTAGCAATGCTAGACAATGGTAGGCTATTTCTCTCCAATATAAAAAGGTACACATTCCTTATTTAGTCTGGTTATTTTGGCCTCACATTGTGGTAAGATTTGTAACCCCTCCTTTGCCTGTCCTTTCAGCAAAGGTCATGACTGATAAGCATGATAAGCAGTGTGTTCTTGCTCTGCCTTTGGGCCTTTCAACAGGCTCAAGGCCACAGCAGTGAGTCATGAGGATGGTGAGCAGCACGCTGAGCCCATGCCTGGGTGAGCCGACAACACAATGCACGAATAATGTGGGAAAAGAGGGAAGCACAATATGTCCCACTGATTTAGGTGGGAATGCTCAGTTAAAGACTAAATTAAAAAAGACAACAGCATATATTTGTTTATATTTCTGAAATAACCAAACCACCTGAAATGAAGTTTTAACTTAGAGAATAAGAGCATGCACACAGAACTTTCTCATCTCAATTACTGCTTCACCATTATTCTAGATTGATGGCCACTGAAGCAGAAGTAAGTACCTGGTAATTCTGCATGCAAAACTGGTTCAGAGGCATTACTTGGTTTCTGTTTCCTACACTTACCTTCATTTTTTCAGCCTGAGACATTCTTTCTCCTTGTTAGACCTAGTAGAGAAGACAGACTGCATCACATACTAAGAAACAAAAACAACTGTTAAAGAAACTTTTTAAAATGCTCCTACATTTCTGGCTTCTCTAAACCCTAACTAAAATGTGTGTAATTCATATGGGTGCACACTCACAGGCCTGACTGTGTGAGAGACAGGAAGTCTGGTTTGCGCTTAGAAAGGTTTGTGAGAGTGCTGTCTCTCACCACAAAAAAAAAAACACTCCTTTTCCTGCTAAGATAGCTGCATTACAGCTGCTTCCCATTACAAAGACATTTCTTGAGAATTAGATTAAAGTTAGACAAGTAATCCTTCACGTCTCAACTAGTCTCATATATTCATTGTCTGGTTACTAGTTCTTATGTAGTAGTTTTTTTGTGTTTTCTTTAAGCTCTCAGTGAACTGAAACTATCAAAAACACACCCCCAGCGAAATCGACTCTGTCTCACCATCTACGACTCTTTATGCCTGCGTAAGGGTTATTAAATTGTGTCCAAGCTAGTTCAAAAGATAACGTTAGTTTATGCCAATTTAGTAAGCCTTTGCCCTCTAGATCAATTGCATAAGTAACGCTAACTAGCTAGCTAATTTTCTTTCACATTATTAATGACAAGTTTTGAACAGGAAATTATTAACATTAGCTTAGCAGGATAATTAGCGGCTATTTCTTATAACGGTTCGGTTCCAAATGAGTGGGTGTGATGTGTGCTGATGCTGACATCTTTGATGAAAACCATTTTTCTATGAAAATTCTTGTTCTTAAGAGCTTTCAAGACGAGCGCAAATCAAAGTTACTTACTCACTTACAGCCCTCGCTAGCTTTGCTCTTCAATAAACCAGTAACAGTTACAAGACAAGCTTAGCATAGCGATAACGGCCAACTAGCCGAGTAGCTTCTCCTGCAGGATGTCAACTTAAATAGCTAATGTTAGCGTCGTCGGCTTAGCATCAACTGCAACACCGCGATTAACACAACCCGGAGAAAACTGAGTGGCGGATAAGTAATTAAGTATTAATAAAGAAACAAGTTACCTCTCAGTCTGTCCGCAGAGAGTACAGTGCAGATGGAGATAGGGAAAGACGAGCCGACAATGAACACTAGACTTGGCGGACACCTCAAATTCTTCAGATTCCGGTGCAGCAGCTTCCTTTAGCACACAGACCACAATGCACTGGGCGAGAGCAGCAGCACCAGAGATATAGAAACGCTCATACATCTATGAGCAGCGAGGCACATGAAGACTTTTCAACTGAAAGTCAGTTTAATTGGCTGTTTCTAGGTGATATTAAAAATGACGGATACGTAATGCCTTTAAGCAGGGACGCAGTTAAATATTCTGGACCCCAAGAAACAAGATTATCTTGAAAGCATCACTACTTTTCACACAAGCATGAGTGACATTGGGACTGGTTCAATCAGTCCTAGTGTCATAAGTGTATTTACATGGTGCTAGCACATAATTTTCATAAGCATTATAGTTTCACAAAATATCTGATTAAGAAATGTTTTTATATGTAAATGAATTGTTTAGTACAGCTCAGTGATGAACTGTGAAGGGACATGGTGAAAGAATAAAAGGGGCACCGGCTCCATGCTGTGGACATCAAATTATAATGTAGTAATGATGAAACAGTTCCTAATTTTATCTCAAACTGGGGAATCGAAGAGGGCACCATTTTCAAATATGGAGGCACATGTAAGGGCCTTAACGGCGATGTGATATACAAACAAATAATATCAGATTGTCTCATTCAACGTGCTTCTAGGAGCTTGAAGTAGTGAAGTTTCACACACCAAAGTATATTTTTTCTGCCTTATCCTTAGAATTATTTCTTGAGCTTTTGATTTATCTTGTGACTCCATGTTGGATCTTGACCCCCAGAAGAGATCCAGGTTGGGGACTGCTTAGAATTTGTCTGTAAGGTGCCTTGTAAAATGTGACGATTTGAATGATCTAATCAGCATTTTAGTCAGTTCAGTTTCGATCATGTGACATATTATTATGTTACCTGCTCAGTGGGGTGTCTGTAAGTCATTTTTGTTGGTGCTTATTTTAATCTGGACACTGCTGAAATGGAAATGAGTGTTAGAGGAAGAGTAGAATGTAAACATAGCAAAACCACAGTGTAAAAACTGTTACAGATAAGCCATGCATTTAAATTAAATATTTTCAAAGTGGCAGAAAGTGGACTCAGGTATTACCATACATTGAGTAAATGTATGTTGTTTCTTCCCACCTCCATGTGGTATCCTTTGACTTTTCATTTAGGGTCAAAATGTAAATTTGTCTAATATGTCACTTTGTATTTAGCGTTCATTACTAAGATGTTGAACATGGGAAACATATGACTTAACATGATAGCAAGGCTCCTGAATTTGCCTGAAAACCTGTTCAAAGTTAAAATATATTCACACTAGGAAGACCATGTTTTTCTGCTTGTCAGAGACAGAATGTTTGATGTTATGGGCAAGAAACAATATTTGGTATGCATAAAATTCTGTCAAACCTAGAGTGCTTCCCTATTAAATGTAGTGAGCTAAAGGTTTGTGAAACATTGTACAACTACTGCTTCATGTTTGAAAATTCCAGTATTGACTTTGTTCAGTTTATTAAGACTTTCTTTATCCACCATATTTTTACAACTTTCTTCATTCCTTTAAATATCTTGCTTGACATCCAGATCAACAGATACACAAAACAAACCATACACACATAAAAAATACATTTAAAAAAATGTTAATCACAACAATATAAACATACAGAGGTCTACATTCTTAAAAACTATGAGTGTAATTTGTGTTAACTGCAGTGATAAATAATTATAAATATCTAAAATAATTGTACATCTTTCTCTTCTTTGTATTGAGGGATGGTCTTGATCACCTTCTTCTCAAGTCACATGCTCACACTCATCTTCTCCATCCCGAGTGAACAGCAGCAGCAGTGTTGAAAGAAAAAAAACAGGGGAATACAACACATAGAGGTTAGAAAGCAAAAATCATTCCTGAATTATTAATTTACTGATATAGTGTGTAGACATGTATTGCCCAAACTATGTAGCTAATTTAATAAGACAGAGGCTCATACTCGCCTTCTTCATCAATTTTTGAATTGTTAACTAATATGTGAAATGGATAAACAGGTATGAAAAACAGCATTTAGTTCACACAATAACATAATTATTTTCTTTTCTGTGCTTAATACAGTGGCTTATTCCAGGCTACTTTCTATCAAAGTCAGAGGCTTACAACCACCTTCTTCACCCACAGTAAACAGCAGCAGCTCAGGTGGTGGAAAAGGGGGGATAAAGATAAAAAATGTTTAGCATGAAGAGTACAATGTAATCCTTGAACACCAAAATAATGTATTTTATATGTATAAAAAGGTGTTGCACAGAATGTATGAAGCTTATACAATGACATTTTTTTAATATTAAGTCACTTAATTTACAATTAAGAAGCTCACACTCATCTTCTCCATCAGCAGTAAATAGCAGCTCAGTGATGAAGGGAGAGTAGAGTATGGTGAGATTAAAAATCTTTAAAATTCTTTAAAATCTTTAAATTACAGAGAAAAGAATATTACATGGGTAAATGTTCAGAGGCTTACACTCACGTTATTCATCCATAGTGACCCACAGCAGCTCAGAGATGAAAAAAAAAGACAGTTATACAGTCAAAAATTTATTAAAACAGTTTATTTTAAAATCACTAAGTGAAAAAAAGTTCAGGGGCTCACACTTACCTTCTTCATCCAGCAGCAGCTGCCCAGATGGTGGAAAAGAGGAGATAGGTTAAAAAATGCAAAGTATGCCAAGGACAACGTTATCATTAAAGATCTATATAATATATATTATGTGTATGAAAAGTTATTGCACAGAATATAGTAAGTTTATATGTGTCATCAATTATTTTAAATATTAAGCATGCATCCAAACTCTCCGGGGAGTTCCGGAAGTCTCTCGCATATTGGTAGTGGAACCCACGCGCCCGCAAATGAGATACAGTCTCCCGGAATCTAGAGCATGTGTGTGTGTGTGTGTGTGTGTGTGTGTGACCAATGTGTGTGACTGATCATGTCACTGTCCATGCAGTACATGTGTGAGAGAGAGAAAGCATCCTGATCACTGTCTTGCTTATTAGACCAGTGTAGTTATTAGACATTCTTGTGTTCATGTAAATAGTCGTGAGGCCCTCGACCTTTTTCTTTGTGTTTATTTGATCCCTTTTCAAGACACTTGGACAAGAATGACTTTATATTGTTAATATAGGCTACAGAGTTTCATTTTTTAACATTTTCGGTTGGTGGTGTGCCTTGTGATTTTGAAAAATATTTTATATGTTTTTATTCTGGTTTAAAGTTTAGTTATAGGAGGGAACCGGAGCGCCCGGAGTTAACCTCCCACAGATTAAGAGATAGCATGTAAACTTTGAATAGAAAGTATGAAGGACAAAACTCAAAATTTTTAATTTTCTATAATTTTTTTTAATTATCTTATATTTTATATGTTTTTATTCTGATTTCAAGTTTAGTCATGGGAGGGAACCGGAACTCCCGGAGTAAACCTCCCACAGATTAAGAGAAAACATGTAAACTTTGAATAGAAAGTATGAAGAACAAAACTCAAAATTTTTAATTTTCTTTTTTTTGTTTTTATTATTATTATCTTATATTGTATATGTTTATATTCTGGTTTAAAGTTTAGTAATGGGAGGGAACCGGAGCTCCCGGGGTAAACCTCCCACAGATGCAAAGACAACATGTAAACTTTGCATAGAAAAGCAGGTTCAATGTCAGAACCCGTTGCTGTGCAGTGATAGCACTAGATGCAACATGCACACATCACCACTCTCCTAAGGAATGATTTCCTGAACCACTTCATCCAACTTTTGCTTTGCTTGCTTCTGGTGTCCTTCTCCTCGCTAGTG
>JAQMCX010000008.1:7558309-7593532 GCA_029814765.1 Acanthurus leucopareius | reverse complement strand
TCAGAAACATCAGAACCATCAGAACCATCAGAACCATCAGAAACATCAGAACCATCAGAACCATCAGAACCATCAGAGCTGATGGATTTTTCATGAAGAGTCAGTGTGTCAAAGAGGAACGCAGTGACTAAAGCTGATTAACCCTCTGAACTCTGTAGTTTTCCTACAAGTAGCTTTAAAATATTTTAAAAAATAACATTTGTTTTCACTGTTTTCAACACATGCACACTTGCTGTCTGCTTGTTTCTGCATTTCATGGAAACCGTAAGAACGACGTTCAGCCTAGAGGTCTTACTCAGCAGTAACTTGAAATCATGACACAGTATAGTCATAGCAAGAGCTGCACCACTCTGTTCACTCAGTTACTGTCACTTACAGTCACTTTGCAGATGGTGGACTGCTCGAAGAGAAACTGGAGGTCGGTCACTTTCCTGGTCGACGGGGACGTGTGTGTGGCTGTGATCAGGTAAGGAGCTGTGGACACAAGCTGCAGCACATTTCAAAGTCAGTCCCCTCTGACAGGAAAGCTTATGTGCTGCACATTTCAGTTTGTAAATGTTAGAAATACAGATAGTTTTCTACACCTAGCATTACATAAAACTGATCACAGGATCCAGGAGCCTGTTTCAGTTTTAATAAATCTTATTGTTTCATATCTTATGAATACTGTCTCATATGCAGACACATTATTTGTTTCTGCTAACTCTCATGTCATTCATTCCTTCATCTGCACACAAGAGTAACACTTTACCCCAAACCACTCTGCTGGCTTTTATTAGCTCCACTAAACATCCCATAAATAATAAAATAACACACAATAACGTAGAAGAACATGGACGAACCTGTTGATCAATACTGTATTAATTTACGGTGTTGATCAACAGTTTTAACTTGTACTATAAAGATGCATTTCATATTAATACAAGAGAATTTTACTATGTTTTCACTCATTATTTGTTTATACACCAGCCTGCTTGTTGGTCACAAAACCTGCTGAAAATGCATGAAGGCCCTCTTTAGAGCCAGTGTTTGGTTTGTCCTCGCTGGGCCTCTGTAGAAACATGACAGACTGCGTGGAAGAGGACCAGCACTCTCAGTAGATATAAAAGGCTCATTCTAAGATCATGAAAACACATCAGTGATTATTCACCAATTAAATCATGATATGAATATTTAATTCAAAATTCAGCAATATTATACAATTACATTCCCTAAATCCTACAGACTGGACCTTTATTATGTTTTAAACCATTTATAATTGCTCATCAGGAGGTGTAAAAGAAAGCATTTCAGAGTTGTAAGAGCACCTTCTACATACACCACTGCAGGCAGGTGGCCCAAAGCATCATGGGCTTACTAAAACCTTTGAGTTAATAATAATGTAGAATATATATCAGAGAGACTTTTATCATGTACATTATTTAATTGGGCAAACATGTTAACATCCACCTGCAGGCCCCCTACTTTCTGATTCTCATTCAGGTTCTTTTTAAACTATGCTGACTGTGCGCCAACGACTCCAAGTCTTCTTACTTTTTACCTCACGACAGTTTTAACTTTCCAAAGTCTATTATATTTATAAGTCTAGACTTTATAAACTTTCTCTTGTTTTTTCACTGTTGTTAAATGTTGTTTTGTTTTTGAAGTCCGTGTCATTGTGTTGTGAGGCCAAAGATAATTTTAAGCATTGTGGATAAATACAGTTCCAACCTGCACTTTACAGGTTGAAATTAAGGATTTTTTTTCTGATTGATTTATTATCTATTATTATTTTACTCTAAAATCATTATAATGGTCAAACATTATATAAGTTGGCTGAGATGTTCCTGACCTCGTACGAGCATCTCTCTCCTGCGTACAGACAGCTCTGACTGATCTGCCAGGTCTTGATCTGGTTCACCAGCTTTCCATACACATCCTGGCACGGAATGCCGAACAACCTGCAGAGCAGAGCAGTCAATGTTAGATTTGTTCCTGTCATGTTAAGCTTAAAACTCATGACAAATCCCATTAAAAACAGATGAACTCTGTGTATCAGGAAAGAGCCTCACGCTTTAGATTCTGTTCATCACCAAAACTCTGACTAATGTGAATCTTGTGAGTCCTGAAGTCTTCCCATGTCCAAGATAAGATGCGTGTCAGATTGCACAGAACTTTCAATTCATCAGTAACATATCTAACATGTCTAACATGCATTTGACCTGTTTGCAATGGATTTTCTTGCAGCCCACATGCCAGCATTACCTATGGCTCTGTGGTCATGTGATGCAGCATCTGCCCCATGAACATTAACAGCTGCAGCAATGGAACATTAAATAACAAATCAAAAAAATATCAAAAATAGTTTTTCACTTTTGGAAAAATATAAAAAGGACTCCTTAAAAGAACCATAATTACACTCATATACAGTTCCCTGTATAGTATGTACTGTGTATCTATTCCTATATACAGTACAGGCTCATTAAATCATATTATTCTGTTTTTACAAGTGCAAATGATGCAATAATACCAAAAAAATGAACTACATTACCATTTGATTTTGCAGGATGTAATAGTCTCGGCCAGTGAGATGGTGAGCGTGGCCCCCACAAGGAGAGCTGAAGCCACAAACAGGAGTCTCAGGTTCATACTGAAGGCGAGTGCTGTAGATCAGGCCTGAGACCAGGATGTGGTCAAGTGAGTGGACGTCTTCTGAATGTCGGCTCGATCTGCCCCCAGAGCCTTTAAAGGACGCCTCATCGCAGGTCATGTGGAAATATCCGGAAAAGAGGGCGGCATATCATCGATGAACATGGACCACAGTGTGACAGAGAGCGAAGGAGACTGAGGGCTCAGTTCAGCAGAGATAACAGGCAGAGAGAGGCATTTTCACAGCAGTTTGACTCAGCTGCCTCAGGTATTTCAGCATTGTTTATTCAAGTCATTTACATTCATGGATCAGGACTGTGTGTATGGCTTCATTCTTTAAGTAAGGAATGTATGAGAAACTTTTTAAAATAAATCCAAAGTTTTCAGAAACCTTTCAATTGAAGATGCCATAAAAATCAACTTGCAGAGACCTGGACTTTGAATAAAACACATCAACATCAACAGCATCATGTCCTCTCTCATACTGTGCCTCTGTTACACACTGATGGAACATGGAGGAACATTTGTTTGTCTTTGATTTACATTAATTTTTACCTCTATGATTTAATTATAATGAAACATTTAGACCCCCTAGGACAGACTCATTCAGTGTTTCCAGGATCAGAGTCAAGCAAAGTGAAGCAGCCTCTAGTTTCTGTGCTTCTCACCCGTGCAAGAAGCTTTCCTGAGTACCTGAGCTCTGCAAATACAAATTATATGTTTTTCTACTACTTATTTTTTAATGTATTTCCATCCACCTAAGCACTTTGAATTGCCTTGTGTCCGAATGGTGCTGTATCAATAAACTAACCTTGTGTCTGTCATTTACTGCACAGTAACACTGAAGTGTTCTTAGTGCACTTTGAAGGAAATCTTGAAGGAAACCTCTGGTCATCTTTGCTCGTACTGCCTCAGTGAACGATTTATGTTCAATTAATTAAACTATTTGGAAGAGTAAACAGGCAGTAAGAGATTTTTTGGTTAACTGAAGAAAACAGAAACAAGTTATAAACAGAACAGTGATCTAATATCCCCTTTTAAATAGATTATGATGAACATTTTTTTTAAAAAGTTGCCTGTGAAGCCTGGAGCTGTCATCCTGTTTGTTTTCCCAATATCAGTCTGGTTTGTTCTTACTCAGTTTTTATATATTTCCTGTATGTTTGGATTTGTCTCAGCTTGCTCCCATCTTTTTTTTTTGTTAGCTGAAATCACATTAACATTATTAAAGCTTTTTTTTTCCTTCTACCTGCCTTCCTTGCTGTACTGTCCTTCGGGTCCTCTTTTGAACTGCATTTAATTGAACTTTTTTCATGTTTGGTGTGATTTCCAGGTATTTTTAATCTTGATCAGCAGGTCAGTGACAGAGGTTGTATCTTACTGAAACACTGAAACACTGAAACACTGAAAAACTGAAACACCGAAAAAACTCCTGTTATCGCTGACCTGAAATAAAGAACCAGACATAGACAGAATCCTCAGCAGAAAGGCAGAAAGACAGGGACTCTCCCTTTGCTCTTGCATGCTTTTTGCCACACGCATGTTCATGTTACTCAATTTCCACACTTTGCATGTGCATGTGAACGTATTACTGAAGTTAACAGACCTAATATGTGTGGAGAGCAGACTGATAAACCTGGGTGGTGTCTGTGGCACCTGAAGGAGCTTTGGTATGTGACTTTAAGCTTGGAGTTGACTGTTAATAGAAAACCAGTTTTACAAAGTGTGGGCATAAAGTTTTAACGGTATCACAGGAGATACACTGCCTATAACTGGTTTATGCTGTTTTTTAGTACCATGACACTGATTTAGCTTCTCTCAGACAGCATCTGTCATGGAGCATGACGCAGTATGACTGTGCTCTTAAAAATGACTCATTTGTGTCCTTCATGTGAACAGATTTCTCTGAAAGATTTAATGTTATGAATTACGGAAAGAAAAAGGTTTGAGACATTTGGTGGAATAAAGGTTGGATGTGAGCTGTGGTGAGCTGGGGTGTTATCTGAAAGCCTGCATCTTCAGTGTATTTTCAGTCCTCTACTGGCTAAAAGTGGAACTGCAGACACAATACAGTATATATAGAGAGAGATATTAACAGTAGAACTTTCCTTGAAAAATCCTCCTTAATTCTTCATCTTTCACACTTACCTTGCTGATAAGTACATTCATGGAACTGTTGATCAATTTACTAACTAACTGCAAAGAAATGTCTTACTTTAATCTTCTAGAATATATTTTTTCTATCACGTAGGAACCTGTATTCTTATCACACAAACCTCCTGAGGTTTAATCGTAGATACTGACCAACTGATTCTTCTTCTTTTGGGTCTTCTTCACCGTCACTCGTCACCAGTAACCTGATCCTTCTTTGAAATCTTTGGAGAGCGTCTTTTGTTGGCAGTTTGAGAGTTTTTACACTGTGACCCTGCCTTTTTAACAGCTGCTTTGTCACTGTTTTAAAACTACAACTCCTGAATCACAGCATCTTCTTATTTAGGTTTTAAAGTGAAAATGGCTTCTTAGTTCAACCTACAATGCAAAGCAAAGGGACTATCATTTGTCTGTTTTGATATGTGATTTTTAGGTGTGCTCTGCTGCTGTATGTCACTGAGGCGATCCTGTTCTGCAGCAACTCCTGCAATTAAAACTGGTGGTTCTATTAATATCAATAACCCTGAGCTGGTCGGGTTACTGATGTTTAGAAAAGATCAAAACTCTGATATCTAGTTTGTCATCTGTTCTAAATGCAGTTCATCCTTTTCAGAACATTACTGCAACAGAATAGTTTTGTTGTTGCTCTGTGCCGTGACTTTATTGACACTGATTGAGTGTAATCAGAATCAAATCCAGAGTTATTGAATCTTTAAAAAAAATAAAATAAAAAATTATAATAAATTAAATATTTCTAATTTATTCAAGTTGACTTTTTACAAAAACACTGAAAGGCAAAAGCTGAGTTTCTGGAAGGCAAAATTACTTTTATTCATTTAACATAGTTTCTCTGCATCTTTCATTTGATTTTTATTGCCTGATTTAAAACCTCTAAAACGTTGAGACTCATTTTTGTCATCAGTTCTGCACATTTAAAAAACAAGAAATCTTTAACATATCTTAAAATATAGATGCATTGAAGAAACATCTGAACTCCCCGGATGATCCTCCTTCTCCACAGTGTTTAAAAGAGAATACTATTTTTTATCATTATCTTCTTTTTTTGTTTTATTGAGGTTAAGCTCCTGCATGTCCATGTGACTACACACATAGAAACTTGTGAGTTGACATTTCAGACTCTGGTGATTTTCTTTACTTGCAGGCTGATGTTCCCTTGTATTTGTAGCTCCTGGATTATAGAGTAGAGCTGAAAGACGCAGAGAGGATTGAAAACTCATCATAATCAGGTCTGTGTCCACTATACAATCAGGTTCTGTACTGCATAGAATATATCAGAGCAAACAATCAATACTGAGTTAAATTTTTGATCATAAAAAAATCAAAGACAGAACTGGATGAAGGTCAGAGAGTTACCTGGTTTAAGACTGGAGCTACTGTTGTTTCATTTAGTTCCAGAGAGGACTGAACCACCGTCTGAAGGATTGCCACAACTGAGAGGACATTCACAATCATTAAAACCATGGTGGACTTCAAGCTTACAACCTTATTTTCTTTGAGAATAAAAGTGCACCTACCATTGTTTGTTGAATCAGGTGTTTGCAGGCTTGCTGTTGTCTGAGTTGATTGTGTCCAGGGATCTGACATGGCTGACAACAGCATGGTAGAAGACAGAATGTAAGCTCAGGAAACATTATATATGAACTACACCACATTTATAATCTATACTTTTAAGCTTCTAATTACAAACTTTAAAGGACTTCCTGTATATTTTCTAGTGAGTGTTTGTACTCACTTGTCTGTGCGGTGCATGATGCCAAACATCCAGCAAACAGGATCAACAGCAGCATGTTGAAATGAGTGAAATCAGCAGTGACAGTGTTCCCTCTGCTCCCACGCAGCTTCTTTTACTTTTGTTCTGTACAAGGAAGTAAATCCTCTATTTAGAGGGTGTGACACTGAACTATAATAGATCAGGTCCTTGAGGAGCACTGGGCAGGACTGCCTCAAGCAGGTTAATATTTACTCTCAACCCTGCAGAGGTGTAATAACAATTCAAAGTCATTTATTCTCGGAAAGGCTAATAAAGATACCTGCTTTTAGATCAAGTTAAAGTTCAGCTTCAAATAACCAAAACAAGAGGCTCAAAGATATTTTTTTGATGTTTTTAATAAAATAATTCTTGGAGTTAGTATTTTTTAAATAGAAGAAAACCTTTTTTATAGGGAAAAAAGGACAGGAAAGAAAAGAACAATGATAATTTTTTAAAATTAATAATTAATTAAAAAGATAATTCTGTTTTTTTTTTTGTTTTTGTTAACTGAACTCTGTCAAGCTAAACACTGTTGATAGATCAAACTTTTCTCTTGAGGCTGCATGTACACAAATAAATATAATAACCTCATTTAAAAAAAGTCAGCAAACAACAAATTCAAAAATAATACTTAAATGAACAAAAACAAACTTGAAAAATGCATGATAATACAGAGTAACACCACACACAATCTATCCTTAATAATCTTTAGTGTATGTGATAAAACACTCCTACTCCTGTTGGCAGATGTGTTTATTGTTCTGTATTCACATGCATAAAGAAATAATGATGATAAACCAGCCATCAAGCAGAGGAGCAGAACGCTACACTTTCTTTAACTTCCCACTGCCGCTGCTGCTTGCAGAGCTGGAGCGTCTGGAGGAGGCGAGAGGGGGCGACGTCACAGTCAGATCCAAGCTCAGCTCCACAGTCTTCAGCACAGGGGAGAGGAGAGCAGAAGGTCTGGGGCTGCTGCCGGCTGAGGACGCAGGAGATCTGCAGCACACCAGAGACACACAGAGGAAGAACAGAATACGAACGTCATCGATCAACGCTCACAGGATTTTGAATGGTATCAAATTAGGACATCTTTTGACATTTTATTCATCTAGATAAATACAAGTGAATATTTTATCAAGGCACTCTTCAGAGGCAGAGCGTGGAGCACTTAAATTGACTGGTTATTATCCATTGACGTAACAGCAGATTATAATCATTTTCCTCATGCACAGTTTTATGATGAGTCCAAGTGTTTGAACTGATGACCAACAGGCTGTTTTTTCTATAACCTCTACTATCACCTTCTCTAGATAAGAGGTGTCATTACAAAGCCTGACCTGAGAGAGGCAGAGCTGCGGCTAGAGCTTGTCTTGGAGCTCCGACTGCTGGCTGGAGTGGAGGATGGAGATGGAAGAGACAGACTGGCCTGAGAGAAACAGCAGAACAGAATAAAAAAATAGGGAAATAACGTTTTAAAATTCTTACTGTAATCCCACAAATGGCTCTGGAAATGACAATAAAACAGCCTTTCATGGCTTCATGCCCGAGTCTTCCTCTGATTATAAAAAATACAATGTTTGCTGTGTCCTACCTGTAGGAAGTATTTCTCCAGCACTGATCTGAAGTCAGGTTTGTCCTCCATGGCCTCATTCAGCATCTTGTCGATACTCTTGTTGAATTCTTTCAGCTCCCTCAGCTTAATGTCCTGCTCCTCAAAAGTCTCAGTCTTGCTGGTTTCTGCTGAGCGGATCTCTTTGGTCAGCTTAGAGTGCTAGCAACAGCAACAACACAGAGTTAAAACATGGTTATTACCTGCTAAACAATAATAGCATTGCAGGATCCTGCATCATAAACACAGTATAAACACTATTCCTCTTTTACTGTGGAAACCACTCCCTGTGGACATTTTACTTTGTTTGTACTGAGTTAAAGATGACAGCGGTGTTTATAAAAAGCTGTAGAAGCAGATTTCAAACCTGCTTTGTTGCTGTGTCAATCTTTTCCTGTTGAGAAGCCGTTTCTTTGTTTAGGTCACTGATTTGTGACTGCTTGTGCTCTATCTTCTCTTTCTCAACCTGCTCCTCTTGCAGCAGACTCTCCCAGGTATTGTTCATGTCCTGGAAAGGGAGAACAGAACATAAACACACACACACACACATGAGCACACAGAAACCAAGTACAGAGACCTGCACACACACTGACCCAGACATGGTCCATTCTGCTGATGACTCAGATAGATAAGAGTTACTGAGAGAGTTTTTTATGAGTTTTATGAGTTTTTTATACTCTCAGAGGGACACAGTTAAATAATAAAAAAAGCTACTTGTGTGATACTGGAGAGGACTGATGCTGATCACTTGTTACTAAACACTTATATCTGCTAATTATCATGTGACTGTTACCTAGCTAACTAGCATGCTAGCATAGCTTATTTAAGGTGAATAGGTAAAGAGGAAGAGGGATACGGTCAACACAACTGACCTGCATCTTTTTAATTACGATGTAAACCGTGAAGTTTTTAAATATTATCATATTAATATAACACAATATACCTGATATTAAAAATATATAGTATCAGCATGTTACTGATTTATTATTCAGCAAGTAATTTCTCTACACTGGCTATTAACAGGACTAACCTGTAAGTCCTCTTCGAGCTCTTGGACTTGTCTGTTTTTATAATTTAGTGTCTCTTCAGCTGCCATCAACTGCTCTTCCAGCTGTGGTTCTTCCTGGAACCCTGAAACATAAAGAGTCAAGCTCACTTTGTGATCCATGACAGCTGCTCTGTTGATGCCAGCAGACAGAAAAAAATCAAACAATTTTCTGCGGATGATCCCTGACAAGAGTGTTCAGGTCCATTTTTATCCACCTGCTCGTACATACCGGCTTCGTTTGTTTTGCTTAAGGAATCGCCAAACGCTAAGTTCCTGTGGTTGAACAACAGAGAGGTGTTCTCCAGAGCTCTGTTTTCCAGCTCTGTCTTGCGGATCTTAGCGTCCAGTTCGTCACCCGTCTGCCTGAGCTCTTCTTTCTCTTGTGCAGCCTGGTAAAAAAGCACAAAGTGGTGGTTTGCACTGCTGGAACAAATATATAAAGCAGAGCTGCAGAACCTTATACGATACCTTTATGATGTAGTAAGCCTGTGATTCCTCCTCCACACCCTCAGGAGCTGCCATTGAATACGTCACGATCTCAAAGCGTTCCTTCATCACGTCGATCTTGGACAGTTTCTCATTCAACTCAGCACTAAAACAGAGCGTATAGTCTTACAGTGTTTGAAAGGATGCTGATGTAGCTTTAATGTCAGACACATACAAGAAGGACATGAAACACAACTGAGGGCAAAGTTTCACCAGTTTGAACTTAACAAAACAAAAGTGAGAGCTTGGGTTTTTACCTGAGTCTCTGTCTCTCCTCCTCACTGATCTTGAGCTGCTGGTTGAGTATTTCGATGTAGACCTTGATCTCTTCCTCTCTCTCCTTCATAGCTCTCTGCAGCTCCAGCTTCCTCTTCTCCAAGGACAGCATGCTGTCCGCCTTGTTGTACAGAAGATCTCTCGTGCGCTTCACCTCTATCTTTGTGATGTTGTGCTCCACCATATTTTCCTGAAGAGGAACACATGAGATCAGCAACAAATATAGAGCTAATGATTTAAAAAACTTACAGGGACCTTTTTAGACATGCCAGAAACTGATCTTTAACTTGAATACAAGTGTCTGTGTGGAGTCTGCAGAAACAGCTGACTTCTGTATTTGACTGATATTTTTTTAATTAACAATTTTTCTAATAAAATGTTAAAACGAAAAGTGCGTAAGTAAATTTGTCTGTTGAAATCAACCCAAATGAAATCAATTTTGATGATCAAGTAATTTTTTAAAGGAATAATTCAGAAGTTTTGGGAAAAATGCTTTTCAGCTTTCTTGTTGAGAGTGACAAGAAATGTTTAGTACCAGTCTAATGTCTGTACTGTAAATATGTGGCTGAAGCTTCCCTTTAAACTATCATGATGCCCTCTATGATATCAGCTAGTTACCTGTTTCACAAGCCTGAGTCTCTTCAGCTCCTTTTCATTTGCGTTATTGAGTACAGAGATCGCCTGCACTTTGTCTGTCAGATCTCTCTTCTGAGAATCTGACTTTTCCATCTCTTTCCTCAAAAAGCGAATATCATCCTGCAAAAGACAAAAACTTGTGTGAGATGGATTTTTTTCCCCCACTGTCACACAGTGTGTGTAAAAGGCAGAACAGAACACTGAGATCACAAACAGTCAGACTGACCTCACATTCTTTTAGCGTGTTGATAAGCATGTTAGCTCTGTTCTTCTTCTCCTCTAAAGCTTCGGTCAGCTCAGTGATCTTCCTGTCCAGCTTTTGCCCTTCTTCTACGTGAACGTCACCTTGTACCTGTGCCAGTTTTTTACGGAGGTGGGAGATATTGCTATCCTAAATAATGCAGGGAAGTGAGAGGAAAATGAATTGACACGGCAGAGTCTGGCACCAGGCAAGAAACACGTGGATAGTGTGTGTTTTCTGATAATTATACCTGTGTATTTATGGTTGTCTGCTGTCTTATTAAGTCCTGCTCAAGTTGTCTGAGCTGGCTGTCCAGGCTGGTGATGGTGAATTTACTCCTCGAAACCTGAGCTATAGAATCCTTCTCCTTTGTCTTGAGAACCTGTAAATGCTCTTTATGACGAAAAAGCTCCTCCCTGCAGTCACACAGCTGGACATCCAACTCCTACAGCAAAACAAAGGCAGAGCAGGGTAACACAGTCGCAGGAACGGCAGAGAGCTTTATCATACCGGGCACTGTCATATATAACAGATTCCTCAAATACAGGATATGCAGTAGTGCAGTTACTGTGCTCATTTCAAGCTTGTGTTTTAAGAGAGGCATAACACAGGGCAGAATTCACAAAGACACACTGTTGAGCACTAAATTTAATGGTGTGAGCAAAGGGTAATAAACGAAGGCAATCTGCATGAACTTTGTAAAGTTTTAATAAATCAAATAGTAAAAAGACAATATTTATTTTCTGTAATACATTGACTTATGTGAAGTATTTTATGCTCTCCATGCTGCTGTTTGGAATTACTATTGCTCCCTGCTTACCAACGCTGCCTTAAAACTATGGCAACACCAACACAGGATAGTTTTCACTGTCCAAAAGCTAGCAGCAAAAATAATGATCAAAGTGAGTGCTGTGATGCAAAAATGTCCTGAGATGAAAAAGTCATTACTTGTACAGCAACACTTCCCTTTAAATGTAAATGTAAATGAACTGTTGTCAAGCTGCTTACCTTGATTGTGAGCTCCTCCTCCTTAAGCAACTGGTCCATCTGTGCAGCTCTCTCCTCCTCACTGAGGGCAGTCTGAGTCACAACTTTCAGCTTCTCTTCTAGCGCAGCACTGTAGGCCCTAGCCTTTTGGAGTCTGCAACACACACACACACACGCATATATATATAAACAGAGCTGCTGTGCTAAAGCTGAAGAGGTAATTCAGCAACAGAAACAGGCTGTAAAATTCCACTGACTTGTGATTGTTATCCTGGATGTCTTTCTTCAGTCTGGATATGTGGGATGTCACAGACTCGACATCGGAGATTGCTCTGTCTTGTGCGCATTTGACACTATTCAGCTGCAAGACACATGAGAAGTGATTTACTCAGCTATGCCTACAGACGACAACACTGGTTAACAGAAGCCTTTCATGTGGAGCTGCTTTGAGAGGCTGACCTCGTCCCGCAGCCTGGTGCAATTATTCTCCTGCTCCTTCAAATCCTGCTGCAGCTTCACAGCCTGTCGTTTGGACGTGCTTATCGTCCTCTCAGTTTCCACGTTGTTGTTTCTCTCAGTATCAAGCAAGTGCTTCCTCTCTGTGAGGGTGGCAGTCTGTTCCCTGAAGTTCTGGTTGGCTTGGGCAAGTTGCTGGATGGAAAGGAAGGGAGAGACAAGAACACAAACACTTCTGTTCACATTCTGTTGGATTTTAAAGATGCACATATTTTCCACTCTCTCTCTCCTCTCTTATCGGCGTGAGCGCAAGTCACAGACTTTACCAGTGCGCACTGCTGCATCTCAACATCTCGTTGCTTCATTTGCTTGATAGTGTTTTCCCATTGGTGGATGAGCTGCTGTGTCTCTCCATGAACCTGCTGCAAATTCTCTGTAGTTTTATCCAAAGCAATCTGTTGGAAAAGCAAGGATTATAAAAGTGTATATTTGGTAAAACATGGACATAGTAAGCTGCTGTGAAGGGGTTTTTTGTTGTTGTTGCTGCGTTTTTCAATAGCGAGAATGTGTGTGCTTTCTTACACTACCTGTGCAGTTAAGGTCTCAGTCAGTTCTTTATCAAGTGATTTGTGCTTTTCTTTGGCCTCCAGTGTCTTCTTCTCTATGGCCAGAGTGAGTGACTGTATCAGGAGAAATGATAAAGCTGTTAGTTCAGGATGAGCCAGAGTTTTAAAAAGCAGTTTAGGTTGGATGTAACTGCTGCAGAACACAGATTACATGTCAAATACTTGTCAATGTTCATTTCATACAACCATTTTTCTGCTCACCTTGATCATTTGCTCATCTTGCTGGGCGTACTTGATGATTGCCATTGTGTCCTCGTCTTTGTGTGCTGACTCCTCTAAAAAGGCATCCATGGTCTGCTGGTCCCAGTTCATCTGGTTCACAAATTCTTCTAGCTTTTGTTTGGACTTGAACATGTGATTCTGAGGAAATGGAGAAAATGGTTAAGTAGCACACTTTTGCACCAATGTCTTTATTTATTTCTATGTTTCAGGTATGTTAAACACGTATAGACCTCGAGCATGTTCCTCTTCTCTGCTAGAGATCTGAGGTTGTTCTCCATCTTCATAGTGTCGTGGATCATGCGACCTCTCTCCCTTTCTCCAAGAGCTGTGAGGTGTTTTTCCATTTCTTCTTCACTTTCCTTCGCCTTGCAAAGAGCCTAAGTGCAAAAATTGTGAGTGAAACATTTAAAATGAAAATTTGATGCTGTTACTTTAACACAATGACCAGAAGAGACACTTCTCTGCCAAATAGAAAATCAACAATGTACTCTGATGCACCTACCTCAATATTTTCCAGCTCTCGTTTAGTATTTTTGTGGTGTTCAGTTATTAACTGCTTTTTTTCCTTGTTTATTTCAATTTTGTTTTCCAGTTGCACCAGCTCTGCCTCTCTTTTACGGACCTGGGTTTAGAGGAAGGGATCAGATTAAAAGCGTAACAGGTATCACATAGAGTCTGTAGCATGTTTTTTTCTGTGAGTTTTTTCACATTTCCTACCTGTCACTAAATATAAAACATTTGTGTTGAGATACATGGACAGATTTACCATTCACCTGAAACACTTCACCAGGTGACCATTGGGTGCTAATGTAAAACTAGAAAACTCACAAACCTAGTTATTGGAACCATGTGATCCCCATGCTTACAGTGTAAATATGGTATGAGCACAGTGCAGGGTAGTTATTTAAAACACTGAATAGCTAAACCATAATCTTTTGGCAGGTAAAGAAGCTCATGTGGGTAAGAGATTCTGATTTTTTTTTTTTGTTTACTATATAACCTAAAATCCATACATTTTTACAACAAAAACTTTACAGGAATGTCATTTTTTCGGTTCGATACAATTAAAGAACATGACTGCCGGAAATATATATCGAGAAAACAACTAATAATTAGTAGGTATACTTTCAGGAGGTCTTTCTCTCGTACAAAAATAAGTAACGTTAATTAATTTGCAAAAATAGGAATATCACGGTAAATTTATACACATCTTTAAAAGATTAACCTCGACCCATGTCACATGATTTGTTTACCAAGTTCAAAACCATTCTGAGTTTAACTTAAGTCGTATTCGAGAGGAAAAAAAGCAAATACGGGATTTTGATATTTTCGATATCTTTTTCTGGCAACGAGTCCTTCTCAGAATCGCTCGCAACATTAACTGTTGCCAAGCTAACGGCTGACGTTGCTTGCCAAACATCAAACTATTGTGATTTTGCGAGGTTAATCCGCATCACTGCCAGATTCTCGTCGCTCGTTACTTAAATCGACGTATTATTGATGAATGTGTCATATACGCCATAAATAAAACTTTCTCACACTCACCTCTTCTATCAAAGCCTTGTTGTCAGTTTTGGCAGCGGGGACAGCCAGACGCTCGTCCCAGCCCATCTCAGATAAAACTGTGTTAAGAATGTTCGACATTTTCCTACTTGACAAGGTCTTTACAACGTGACGAGAAGAAAATTCAAAGTAATAATTGCTTGCGTTACAGCAGAATCAGATGCGGCGGTGAGTTTCTCTTGATGTCGGTTGTCTGTTGTCAGTCTCCCTTAGCAACTACACGTGCCTTTGAATGTTACCGCCACAGGGAGGCAGCGCGAGGCTCGAGCTCAGGGGACTCAGCTCAGAGGACTCTTCATCACTGATGTTTATGGCCAAGCATGGATGCACCTCACAGGGCTCATTTGCAGCTCTTCTAATTCAAAGTTAAGAAAAAGTTTTGGGTCTTAATTTAAAAACCATTAGAACATATATCTTTCTTCTATGATTGTTTTATCTGACATCTTTTGCGAGCACGTGAAGGTCACAGAAAACAATACAACCAAACATAAAAAATAGTAAGAACTTTTAAAAAATTATTTGTGAAAATTATTCTGTGACAGAAGTTTATCAGAATTGAACTGAAATTGAACTGAACTGAATTTAGGGAGCAACAGAGAGAACTTCTGCTGAAAAATGGTTAAAAAAAACTCTCCATTCCTGCACAAATTGACGGATCCATCTGCATCAGTAGAAAGACTGTGTGACTATTCAAACAGTAGCTCAAAAGCTGTTTTTGTTACAACATTACGACGTCTTCAGAGAGTAGAGACGCTGTAATGTCCCAATATACAGAGACGAATGATCAAACAAGCTGCAATGGTTTATCTGCCCACCTTGAGAATCAAGATATGCTTTTATTTGACAGGAAAATAACCAAAACAAGTGTGAGTTCCTCTGCTGAGAAGTGTGTAGTAATGTAAAGATCAAGTGACAGCAGAAAGCTAAACATGTGACAAATCTTTGTGTGGGACAATGGGACAAATACTTTCGTGAAACAATGAGAGTCTCAGCTTGATGGGAATTGAACTTGAGCTTCAGTTCTAACTTGCTATAAAAAGGCCCTGATCTTTTTTGTGAAATTAAATCCATTATTGAACTGTAGGTTTTGGATTTCATTGAAATATGTCTTTGGCTTCAAAGCTTTTGTATAAGAGCTAATGGGCCTTTCCAAATATCAGGAGACCGGATGGATATTGCTATTCTTAAGAAAAACAAGGTTTCTTGTAGCTGTCAAACACTTATATCAGAACAACTTCACATCACTTTTACTCTATGTGTAACTGTACTAAGAGATTTAATGCTATGTTTTGCTTTTCTACTGAGCTATTTTAACTTATATCTCTGGTTTACCCTTAAAAACACAAGTAACTTTTATTTTAAGGGGTCTTTCTTTCAAGAGAATAAATTTCATATGCCAAAAAAAATCATCAAATTACCCATTCAATCAGACCTTCAAAATCCTTATGACCCTCTTTAAACATATATATATTGGTTAATTTCCTTTAAATATTACTTGATTAAGTACAATATGCATATCCTTCAAAGGATTTACAGTTGTATTTGTATATGCGGTTGTACAAACCATGAGCTCTACTTAATTTTTAAAACTACATTTGAATTGCACCAAGAGGAGCAAAGTCTACTTCTCTTTTATAGTTTTTGACACATTTTCAACTAAAATTTTTTTAAATATGTATTTAAAACTCACAGTCCCCAAATAATAAACCTCAAGATTCTCTCTTACTGACAATTCTTTTGTTAACCTTATAGTGATTTATTCCTTTTTTTTTTTTTACACCAAACAAACAAAACTTTCAGCTTTAAAGATAACAAATTGAAACATTTATTTTATCTTTATACATTTGTGTTTAGACAAACAGCATTATGCTTAAAAAATTACAATCATTGATTTATACTGACTTGTTGCACAAATGTATCATAAAACAAAAACAAAATCGGGAATGCACACAAGAGTATTAAAATTCAATATCTGAGGGACATTGTCCCCTTATGAACCCTCGTGTTAGATTACAAAACAAACGTGTGTATTTTCCTGCTTTTGAGTGGAGAGTGAACACATCAAGAACCATATTAGCCATATTATGGTGACTCCTTTCTAATTGGCTTGAGCGCACACAAAAAGCCCAACACTTTAGATAAAAGTTCCAAACCACCACAAGTTGACCAACAAAGAGATATTCCTTTTTTTATATATGTAAATACGCACACACATATATAAAGTCTCTGCTGTGTAAAATATTCAGTCCTGAGGATTGAAAAGGCAACATAGTTCTCAGCTCAGTGCGGTCCCCTTGTCCTCCGTTCACTGCGCTCTGCTTTTTAGAAACATCACATGGATGTTCCTTCGGTGACAGCAGTGCTTAAACTGCCGTGCTTTTGGTCCCGATGTGTGGCCGTGCAAACTCCACAAAGTCATCAATTAGGACAGGCCATGCTCCTGTTGAGCAAACAAGCAAACAAAACTACTTTATGAACTGACTCCAACATGGGTGAAATACAGCTATGGATAAATGAAATTTTTTAAACTATAAAATACCACAGGACCTGTTAAAAACAGGGTAGAAGCATTTAGGCATACCTATGATATCTAGGTTATAGATGCTGAGCGTTAACACTGTACTAACCTTCCTCATCATAATTTGACATGTCATCTGTGATCATTGTGCTGAAGTCTAGTAAAAGGTTCCAAGTGTCCTTAGGAATTGATCTTTTGTGGTGCTCCTGCAAAAGATGTAAGGAGAAGTTAAAGCAACACAATCAGAAGATATAACACTTTGTTTTCAGACAAGTCTGGAGTGTGATTATCAAACTTACTACTAAAAATTTGTTCCACAATTCCAGGAACTTGAATCTTCCAGCCAGTACTAAATTCCAATATGCAATTGCCATTTCTAAATCTGTAAGAAAAATCCAAAATAGGTCACTGCATATTCAACCAAAAAACAAATAGTTCATTGTCCCTTTTATGTAGCCTGTTCATGGGGGGAATGTTATGCTGTTACTGCACCTCACCGTTCTGCAAAAAGGAGCAGATAGCATCTAGCTTAAAGAGAAACAGCAGCAATAGATCATGTCTGCAAATAAAGAAATCCAGAATCTTCTTTCTCTCCAAGCAGAGGACGCGGTTAACTGCCATGTATGTTGTACATGGAGGTAGACGCAGACGCTGTTGGATTACACATCGCCTTTTATGGCATTTATGTTCTATAATGCTGACAGGTTATCAAAAATCACACTCTGAGGAGGCATCATGCTGACATTGTTTGGTTTTATGCAGGAAAAAAGGAGTAGAAAGATGGGACTTTGTTGCAGCGTTATTGTGTGATCTCTGTGTGAAAAAAGCACTAATTGATTAGTATCAAAAGATTCTTACCCAAACCTTTTTGGCCAGGATTCTTTGCAAAATTAAATGTAAACTGGTAAAAATCCTTAAATTTCCCATGGTCCTTCAACTCTTGCTCCATCTTTGGCAGTTGAGCTTTTAACTTCTCTATGCTGTCACACCTGGGAACCATAGAGCAAACAGAGATATTTTAATAGTCAAATATATTTCCTTTTGTCTACTGTAAAAACAAGCAACCATGTGTACAGAAGTGTATATCAGTAACCTGGTCAAAAAGGAAATTCACTTATTTGATCATATTCGACGTCTTACAAATAAAGCCTGGAACTTCTGCACTGACAACGCATGTACTACCTTTGAAGTCTTTTAATTTAAAAACTTTATTAAAGGACATTTACCTATGTGCAAGTGGCCACAAAAATGTGTTTTATTAAAGTGCTGTTGATTATTAAGGGATATAACTTGGAACAGACTTACCCCTGCTCCGCCATGCCGTCCATGAACTCCTGCTTAGAGAACTCGCACTGTGTTGCTGCCCTAAACTTCCAGGCTATGAGTAGGACACTTATGCTGGCTGGGTCCAGAGTCAGGTCGTCACAGAACTGCTGGATCCCGTCGATGCCAATCTTGTTGTCATCGTGAGGATCTGAGTATTAAAGTGTGAAAAGTGATTATTTTATACTTCACACCAAAATGGCTACGTGTTTTCAATGTATGATGTTCAATATTTTCGGTGTTGCCCAGAGTAATGTATTCCCTGTCTTTAAATAAGATCTACACAGTGCCGAAATAACACTGCTTGTGTGGCAAATTCTTACAATTTAAAAAAGGCTTTCCATACCTCTGTATCTGTTGTACAGCTGTTCAAGCTTCTTCTTGTCTAAGGCCCCCTTTATATTTGGAACATAGAGCTCTGGATTTTGGAAAAACTTGTCAGTGGCAACATCTAGTTTCCAGTCATTCTGGGACAAACAGGTCAGTGCGGTCTTCTCATTGGACTGAGTAAAAATCATGAACTGACGAACTTTATCCTTCTGTGAGGACTTCAGCTTGTTCTGCACAAAGACACACACACAGAGAAAAAAAAACATAGACCACCTACTGCTGCAATAACACACGAATTGACAAATGTATTGAACAGCATAAGCAAAAACACACTTCTTATATACCGTAAACACAGTAATTCCATTAAGCAGTTGTCAACAACATTCACATCATTGCAGGATTCTTCACAAAATTTCAAAATAAAAGTCCAAAAGAATAGACATGAACACAAAACCATAGCGTAACACCTTTCAATAACAGCAAGCTAGCAATAATAGCTACCCTGACAGAAGTGACCGACTTGCAATGTGTTGATTGCCAGCTGGCTATTATCTTTACATTTACGATACCGCTGAAAAAGCAAGCTAGTTAAAAAGTCAGGTCGACGACAATTAATACATTACACACTGTGTGTAATGTTACCTTGTTTTATTTGCTAGTAGACTTATGGGCTAGCAAGTAAAGCTTGCTAAATAGGCGAGATGGCCATTCCCATCGTGAGCTAGTAGGCTAATGCTAACGTCGAGGGCTACGTTTGTTTTTATAATATAAAGGAAACAGGAGATCATTAGCGCAGCTCCTTCACTATATTACTGACGACTAAACTTGGAGTTTCCCAGGGCCAGCAGTGTTTATGTTTGCATCACGTCACTAGAAAAAAATAGTCATTTCTTACCATGTTTGTTTTTGCCCGACTGCCTTTCCTCCCATCCAGCTGGCTAATGCGTGTAAAGTTTTTACAATTCACGCAAGTACTTCTTCCGGTTGAGGTCTCTCTATTCGAAATTAAGGTAGAAAATTATTCATCCCTAACTATGTCACTTACACAAAATGTGACATAATTGTATTTTCTGGTCATTATATGCCATATTGCAAGCGTTTACCTTGAAGTCAAAAAACAAATTAGCGAGTTTTGAGAGTTGTGACACGAATTTTGATTTACTAACTGGTTTCCTTTTTTATTTTGGAGTACTATACCGGAAGTGACTGTAGAGGTCACAAAAACAAGTAATTCCCTTCTTGTCGGACCCATCAGACGTCGCTCTGGATGTTTAGAACGGCCCTGAAACTACTTCAGAATAAATGGAGATCCTACAGACACAGGTTTGTGCCGTGGATTGTACTCAACCTGTCTAAAAATGAGAAAACTCTGCGACAGGTGACGGAGCGCTCGAAAGACAAACTGGTTCCTGATGAGGAGGTTTCAGAGAGACTGCTGAAGCTCTTCGAAGTCCTGCTCAGGAGTCACTGGGCTCGTAATGGGGAGCTCCAAGCAGCTCAAACTCATTTTCTTAGACGTGTTACAAGTGAAAAAAAACATGATGGCGAAAATTCAGTGTGTGAAGATACTGCCATGTTACAAACTTTGGGATTCTGCATTGACCGGAAGCCTAGCACTTTGCCGTTTGCAGGAACTGGAGTGTTTGTAACCAAAGGATTTGTACCCAAAGGAGCTACAGTTGCTATGTACCCTGGCACTGTCTACCAAGCCTATGAGCCAATTCTCCTCCAGTCCATTAGAAACCCTTTTGTATTCAGGTGTATTGACGGTGTCTTGATTGATGGAAATGACAAAGGCATCTCCAAAATGGTGTACAGGTCATGCAGTGGCAGGGACAGGATAGGGCCTTTCATGATGAGTGACACCAGCTGGCTGACAGATAGTCCAAAAAACCCTCTTGCTGTGGGTCAGTATGTGAACAACTGCTCCAACGAGTGGCCTGCTAATGTGTGCTACCAGGAGTATGATGTGCCAGAGGAATTTCCCATCGAGCTTCGCCAGTATCTGCCCAATGTCAACTACAGCCAGGACATTCATAGACCTTTACGCTGTGTTGTTCTTGTATCACTCAGAAACATTACAGCAGGGGAAGAACTTTTCTCTAATTACTACACCATTGTGCATTAGAGTCAAAGATCACTCCATTGCTCTGCCTTGCGGAGAACCAAAGAAAATGTCAATTTCTTTCATTCTTACAATATTATTGTCTGCTTTCCTAAAGGAAATAAAAAAACGCTTTTGAATAATATCTGCTTTTGAAAATTTAGCAATGCATTGAAAAAAAAACCCAACAAAACATGCCCTGTATGGTTTATTGTTCTATGCAAGAGACAAAACTGCTCTTATATGCCAGTGGCGAAGGGTACTGTGGAAGTATACAGAAAGATCTTTGATTAATTTTCCCAGGGAAACAGACTCCCTAGGATCATCATTTTCCTTAACTCATTGGAAGATGGGATATTCGGTCATTGACTTAAGTAAATAGCAATAATGCCAGCAAAAGTACCCCAAAACAAGTTAGGTCAAAAAATAAAATATAATTGCTGATTTTAGAGTTCGTTTGTTTGTTTGTTTTTCTAAATAAGAGTTTAATTCATCTTATGAGATTGTTGTTACAGTTTATCAATCTGTCAGATGTATGTTGTAACAGGGGTGGGGACAGGGGTGGGGGTTAATATGCGTGGTAGTCTCTAAGGTACAAAGTGCTCACATGCTTTGGAATTAACAAGTATTGGAAAGTGACATAAAATGGAATTACTCAAGTAAACTACAAGTACCTCAGACTTAAAGAGATGGAGTAGAGTCCTGATTAAAACAAATAAACTTACTTTGTTGGGGGAGGAATCAAATGCTCAGACTTAAGTTTTAAATAGTGTGTAAACTTTGATATCAACTTAGTCCTTGAGGATTTCAGGGCAGTGATGTTTGAAGTCCAGAACAGATGTATATACAGATGTACAAACTGCTACTCTGAAATTTCCCTACGACAAGTAATGCAGGTATCGAAAGTAAATTAGAATTCTGTCATTTAAGAATTACTGAATGATGGAAATAAATTTTAAAAAAAAAAAGGATACACACGCATAGAACTTGGAGAATATATGGACAGACAGAAAACTGAATTTTAGCACCTCACTTTATAAGGAAAAAGAACAGTAAATGTACAGATGTATGTGTAGAAACACGACACAATTAGTTATCTATAAATTATTAGAAGACACCTTGTATGATAAAGGCTATTCGCTACATGACTGCCAATCTTCATCCACTACCAGTCTTTCAATCCCTCGTTTTCACTTCTCGTGTATTACCGGCATTTTACGTCATTTGCATCACCTGAGACCTCTCCCAAAAATCGTTGCACAACCTCATCAAACGAGTTTTTGGCCTGTCAGGGACACGGTAGTGGCCGAAGCCCTACTTATTACTGCAATATCCTTCCGCTGAGAAATATAGTCTGTAATAATTTTTTACATTTTTTATAGGTTACTGAAATGTACATTTATGTGTAGAAGATGGTGAATAAAATTTAATGCCTTGCAAACATTTAATGAGTTATATGAGACAAAATTATTAGCCAAACTGAGCATTAAGTTCATCAGTGAAACTAGTCCGGCTGCATAAAGGCAGTTGGCATCGCCATTAGCGATCTTTCCAGTCGCATGCTGAAGTTGGGAACAGATCATGTCTTGCGATTCTGCTGATTACAACAGGTAAAATCGTGTATTTTTTCCACGTTTTTAAGCTATACTACGTGTTCAGATGTACTTAAGCTTGTCGCGTTAGTGTGAACTCACAATGATGCCGAATTTGTAATAATTTAGCTGAGTAGGCCCCAACCGCTGTGAGAGCGATGTGGTTGCTAACAGTTAGCTTTGTGTCACCGTGGCACCGCAGTTCTAAATTGCCGTTACAGAACATTCGTGGCAATGGTTTCGGTTTACTTATAAATTGTGAGACATATTAAGACAGGGCTGTATACTCGTAACAGGTTGTTGCTGTCGTGGCTAGTGGTTATCTACATCAGCAACGAGTAGGCCAAGCTCTAGCTCGGCCTCGCTAGTACCTCTCAGGCATTAGAAACCACCGTTGGTAGCACAGGCCCCACTGTCGGACATATTGGCTAATTCAGTGAGGCTGAGCTCCATGTTGAGATATTCCGAATGTGTTGAGACATGCCTTTATTAGTCTCGTTTTTGGTACAAAGAGACGTAGCCGGTGTGGGCGTGTGAGCCGGTCTACCACATTGTTACATAATCGCTAAATTTCAGAATGGCAGGTAGTTCAGTTCTGCTTGAGGAATTTGACACGTGCAACCAGCGCAGCCCCGGACTATGTAATGAGATAGTCTGGGCGTAACCCGTACCACCGAACACCCGCTCACTACACAGCTGACGTAGCATTTACGTTTTGACAATTAGTGGACGTGAAATAGGCGGCTTTTTGTATTAGGAGTCACAGACACGTGGTAGAGATCATTGCTCATTGCAGTCGCCTGTTTATCATTATATCAGCTTTAAGACACAGTTTCTATTGTAAGCGTGATGATATAATGTCAAAGTTGACTTAGATCTGTATCACTTCCCTTTAACAGCTCAAAAGATAGAGACCATGGGGGACCCGATGGGATGGAGCCTGATGGTGTCATTGAGGTATGTAAATGATCAAGACATTAGTCTTCTCTTCACTGTTAAACATATTAAATAAGGAATATATGTATTTGTTTATTTACACATTTAATTTTCTTTTTAATTTAGAGCAACTGGAGCGAGATTACAGATAACTTTGATGATATGAACCTAAAAGAGACTCTTCTTAGGGGAATATATGCGTACGGTTTTGAAAAGCCATCTGCCATTCAGCAAAGGGCAATCATTCCCTGCATCAAAGGTACGGTAAACAAACTCATCTGATAATTCCATTGCTCTGAGTGAAGTGATGCTCTACCATCTTTCGGGACTTACCCATTTATGGGGATAACTTTATATCCACTGATCACTCAGTATTGTTCCTTTATATCAAGTATGAAATGTGTTAACACATTCAAGACATACTTGCCACCGTTTTGAAGTTTGTTATAACTCTTTTCGATTCACTTCTTGAGTATGAAACAATCTGCTCATGTTGTAAATATTTGTTCCCTTACTATTAGGCTATGATGTCATTGCCCAAGCCCAGTCAGGCACTGGCAAGACGGCCACGTTTGCCATCTCTATCTTGCAGCAGCTGGACATTGAGCAGAAGGAAACTCAGGCTCTGGTGCTGGCTCCCACCAGAGAGCTGGCTCAGCAGGTATGCTGTTCCTGAGGTCACGATTACCTCAGTATCTCAGACCTAAAACAGCACATTGAGGACACTGTTTCAAGTACTAAGGTACTTTTTTATTAAATTCTCTAAAAATTGTTGAATTGTGAAGCAAAGTATCCTCTGAGGATTGGTGCAGTCCTTGTCCATGGCTGCATTGGTCTAAAAGGTGATTTGGCATATTGGATTCATTGATTGCGCTTAAACTTTCATATGTTGCTGTGGAAATCAGGGTGATATGATGGCATACCATCTTTCGGGACTGACTCTTGTTATGGAGAGTTCCTTTCTATTTTACTGATCACTCTGAACAGTTATTCTACACTCTTGATTGAAATGTCCTGTCTCTTCATCCTTATTACAATATCTTGAAGTGTCTTTCTCTCTCTCTCTCTTTCTCCTCTCTCATTAGATCCAGAAGGTCATTCTGGCTCTAGGTGACTACATGGGGGCAGCCTGCCATGCCTGCATCGGAGGGACCAATCTCCGTACAGAAATACATAAATTCATGGCTGAGTCCCCTCACATAGTGGTGGGGACACCGGGCCGTGTGTTTGATATGCTTAGCAGGGGGCACTTGAGTAAGTATCAAAGGGCTTATTCAGTAGAAAACATTCTTGCTTATTTTAAGAAAAATAGGTTGACTTTTAACAAAACATTTCTGTGCAGACTCCAAATATATCAAGATGTTTGTCCTGGATGAAGCTGATGAGATGTTGAGTCGAGGGTTCAAAGATCAAATCTATGAGATCTTCCAGAAACTGAGCACAAACATTCAAGTAAGATCTTCACAAACAAAGGCACAACACTGACAGTTATGTTAACTGTGGCCCCCTTCTGCATTAACAGAAGTCTGCTATAATTGTGTGATCCAGAGTTTATCTGTTTCATGCAATAATGCTAGCAGAGTATTGCGTGGAAGGAGATTATATTGCACTGTACTGAAAGTGAGATGTTGTCGAACCTCTTTCTTAATGTTCATTGACCTCTGTCTCAAGGTGCAGCGCCACACTTAGCTCTGCATTTAATTGTTTTTCACTTGAAACACAAAATTAAGTTTTGACTAAATAAGTTCAGTAAATAAGTTTCCTGGACCTTGCAATAGTATAATCGTATGTCTCTGACAGGTGGTCCTGCTCTCTGCCACCATGCCAGCAGAGGTGTTGGAAGTTACCAAGAAGTTCATGCGAGAACCCATCCGCATCTTGGTGAAGAAAGAAGAGCTTACCCTTGAGGGTATTAAGCAGTTCTACATAAACGTGGAGCGAGAGGTGGGTTTGCTTGTCTGAAAAATTTTAGACTTTCCTTCTCTCCAAAGCACCCTGCTGAAACTGCAGGAGCCAAGCCTTGCTGGTTTAGCTCATGTGGCCGTGTAAGCATGGGTACACCAGGGAAGGAGATAAAAAGCACAGTTTCGTAAATGAGGCTTGGAGGGACCTCTTTCTTAATGTCCAATGTCCTCTGTCTCAAGATCCTGTGTTACACATTAGCTGCTCCCTTTAAATTAAAGGAATTTTAAGTGGTTGCTTGATCAGTGACCTTGCAGCAGGTCTGCAGTATGACCTGTCAGGTTAAGTGTGTTATGTTAACAATGCATTATTTGGCATAATTCTTGTTTTTTTGCATGGATGTCCCCAGGAGTGGAAACTCGACACCCTTTGTGATTTGTATGAAACACTTACCATCACCCAGGCTGTCATCTTCCTCAACACTAGGAGAAAAGTTGACTGGTTGACTGAGAAGATGCACGCTAGAGACTTCACAGTCTCTGCTCTGGTAGGATCTGTTCTCTGCCTGCTTGGCATTACAGCTGGTATTTTAAATCAGTTTACTTTGTTGCCTCTAAAGGCTTATTCGCATCAACTCTGGACATTTTCTAACTGAAATTATTCTCCACTTGCAGCATGGTGACATGGACCAGAAGGAGCGTGATGTGATTATGAGGGAGTTCAGGTCTGGCTCAAGCAGAGTGTTGATCACTACTGATCTTCTGGTAAGTATGTTATTTTGGGATAGAAACCAAATGATAAGTTTCGAAGTTAAAACCCAAAATGTCCAATTCTGCGACAGACCTGAAGTGGCGAAGCAGTCAAAACTTTTTGGGAGATCAGGGCTCGTTCTCCACAATGGGTTCTTCTTATATAGGAATCTGTTACTTATAAACGAGCGACATTGATATCTACAGTGTTACTATTTGACTCTGATTCCAGAACATTATTTAAATTTTATTTGTTTTCCCATAGGCTCGTGGGATTGATGTCCAGCAGGTTTCACTGGTCATTAACTATGACCTTCCTACAAACCGAGAGAACTACATTCATAGGCAAGTTGCATCATGTAGTTGAACTAATATGAGCTCCTCCGTCAGTGTGAGTCTAACGTGGCTCTTTCTTCCCCTCCCTGCAGAATTGGTCGTGGTGGCCGTTTTGGCAGAAAAGGAGTTGCTATAAACTTCGTCACTGAGGAGGACAAGAGGATTCTTCGGGACATTGAGACGTTTTACAATACAACCGTGGAGGAGATGCCTATGAATGTGGCTGACCTGATCTGAGCTCCGAGATTTCTTTTTCTTAAAAAAAACGCAGTGATAGCGATCGTCCACTTGCATTGTGCTTATATTATTCGAGGGGGAAAAAAAACTTCTCAATGCTAAAACCTTGGATCAGAATTTTGGTATGTGCTAAAAGCGAGGTGACTTCTATGGTGGTCCCTCTCGGACAGTTGTAGATTCTAACCTCGACAGCTGGCTGGTTGGAGCTACAAAGCCATGGGGTCTGTAAACATTAAGGTCCTTATCAGGTATTTCTTTCCATGTCCAATAAAGATGTGTGTATTCGATGTTCTTCACCACTTAGTAACTTACTTGTGGACTAAAAGGTATAAGTGCTGTATAAAGTCTGCAAATTATGTTATGCTAACATATGTACGATGTATTGTGGGCCTGCTTAATAGAGGCACTTGTCATGTTAAACTGTAGATTCACTTGCTTTTGTTATCTTTTGTGAATGTTTTAATTTAAATGTACCCTTTTTTTTATCCCTCTTGCTCTATCAAAATTCCTCACTGGTTGGCCATATTTTGCTGACGTGGTTTTACCCTCAGAGTATATTGCTATTTACCCTCTTGACTACTTTTGAGATTTCCTCCTCCCCAGAATTGTATGAATGTCTTAATAAACTGAAATTGCTGTACGTAAACTTGCATTATTGTCATACTGGAATACTCACTTATTTATGTACTTGAGAGAAGGTATTAGCTTTTAATTAGCTGCTTATTATCATGAAGCTGCTGCTTTAAAGATGGATGCAATCTGAACTAACTGGCATGGAAAAGCAAGTTACACTTCTTTCAACATGGCAGTGCTGGAGCAGCAGGGAGAATCTGAGCACAGTTGAGGAAGACTTGTGACATGGCACCACCTAGTGGCAGGGCAGCAAATTTAATCTTTGGGACGCCATATTTACCAGGTTATCCTCTATTCAAAAAAGCAAACAAAAATAAGGAAACCTTTCTTTCTAGGTAAGTCTTAAAATCCAAACAATGCTTAAGGAATTAAAAGTGTCATTGCTTGTAAAAAATTGTTACATATCTATATATATATATATACATAAAATGAGTTCTCACAAAGGCATACAAGATGTGCTCTATGGAAAAGATGCTATTCATAAAACCTTTCAGTCAGTTCATAAGCATACATTATATAAAGTTCTCACCCTTCAAGTAGAAGAGATGATCTTTAATGTTGTGCCTTGGAAAACATGGAAGTCTGCAAAATTCTGTTTTCATGGTAGAGTAAACACCAAACAGGTTATTGCAGTCAAACGATGATTCTAAGCACCATGACTCATGGTTAAGTTTACATCAACTTAAGGAGAGGCGGGGATGAGTAAACCCTTATAATCTGATTCTGTAATGAACAGACCAGGGAACATGTGTAAAGTTTATTTTTGTAAGAATACTTAAATCCACTTGACAATGTAATGTTATTTACAGAGTAAGAAAGATAAAGTTCACCCACCCTATCCACTCCACCCTGCAGCTTTTAGTTTCAGAGTTACTATCAGCCTTGACACAATATACTCTGTCAATATTGTTTTCTCTGCTACAGGAAGGTTTTAATGCACTTTGTCGGTGTAGATTTGATAACCAAGAGAAGTTAGTTACATTAAAATTTACAAAATTGTTATATATATATGTAAGATATACTGAATTAATTCTGAAATAAACTCTGATCTTTAATTTATGCTTAAAAATGTTCTTGCCTGACAAGAAATTACAACTCCTTCAGTACCTGATTTTAAAAAGGCCTTGTTTTTGCCATTTATCTACAAAACAGTTGGTCAGTAGGATTCTGAATATCACCACTTTGTTCTACTTAAAGGTTTAAATGTTCTGTCTGTGGTTGACGTGTTGGTTCAGAACTCTTGTAGACTTCATATTTTGTATTCTTGTCTGATTTTAAATCAATATACCTCTATGATTTATTGCTTTTGCTGATTGTAAATATCTGCACATATTTCCGTCGTGCTGCTACAACAGCAGAATTTCCTTACTGGGGAACAATGGAGTTTCATCTCATCTTATATGTAAAACAGTATTTTCCACCGCACATTGCCTCCTACTGTGCTTGCACACAATGCTTGTTTTATCAACCTTCCTCTTTGACGTTGTTATTATCAACAGATAAAATCTATCCATCAAATCAGAAATGTGTATACCTAGAGACAAATTTTCCTTTTAAATGCTTAAACCCAAAGTTTGAAGGTCCATTTGGAAAGATTAAAGAGATAAAAGGGATGGAAATGGGATGAAAATAAGAATCATTGTGTTTTTATTACCTTAGAATGAGCCCTTATTATTTACTGAGGGGATTCACAACCTTTAGATTTCTTTTAGGTAACAAAAATATAATCCCATGCATTCGATTATGGGATTAATTTTGGATTCCTATATAAACTTTTTCGGTCAATAATTAGTTAGACATTTTTAGAAAATACACTTGTTTTCAATGAAGCTTCTAGCTCTTTTATAAAGCCAAAAGCTAGTTAGCTTAGCTTAGTGAATAGGGTTTAACTACCCTGTTTCTGTCCACATATTAAAATTAATTAATTAAAAAAATCAACCAACCAGTTTTCAACTTGACACTCGAGTGTTGTTGCTGTTGGACAGAGCCAGACTAACTCCTTCCAGCCTTTATGCTAAGCTAAGCTAAGCTAACCACCTGCTGGCTGTTGCCTTACATTTAGAGTACAAACGACAGAGTGCAAAGAAAGATTAGTGTACAAAAGAATAGAGTGGAATCATCTAACTCATCTAACTCTTGACAAGAAAACGTGGAAGAAAAGTGTGGGCCTGTTTCCCAAAATGTTGAACTGTTCCTTTACATCACTGGAGTTTACCTGCTATCATTTGACCCTTGGTGCCTGGCAGAGAAATTAGGTAAACTCAGATACATATCTGGCAACTTCTGCTGAATGCTAAAACAATTTAGGAAGTCTTGAGCAAGATTGTTTACCAGAACAAGACAAGAGGCAGATTTCCACATAATGGTAATTTCTCTTTGATGCTTGTTATAATTGGCTGAACTATATAAATGTGTATGTGATGTGTGTTGGGGGTCGGTGGGGGGTTAGGTGTGGATGATTAGGGGAAACGTGGAGTGAAAATTGGTTAAGAAAATATGATTTATGGAGGAAAAGACAAACTAGAGTTTATTTGTTGACCTTTACTTCACAACATTGACCTTGTCTTTTGGTTGCTTTCCCTACTGTTGTAATCGACTGACAGAAGTTGTGTAATAGAGGTGTGTAAACAATTTTCAGTGTCTGGAGGGGAAAAGTTGAGAACTTCTGGCCTAAGGCTACTTTTTTCATTTTCCAAAGAGAGAATAGATAAGCTTAAGCAATAGCTTGCGGGGGGGGGGGCTCAGCTGCTGCATACACCACAGTCCGCAACTATATTTAGCATGTCAACTTTGTCGGGACAATTATTTAGCAAAGCCACCTCTTGGGAAATGACTAAAGATGATCTTCATTGTCCTTATGACTAAAGTTAGCAGCTGACTCCTTGTGGATTTATTCTCAGTAATGAATCAGAATATAACAAACTAGCTTCAGTCTCTAAGCACATTTAGATTAACCATATTACACATGACATTATCGGATTCTCTAATTTGAAGGAACATAATTACCTGTATATCATCCTAAAGTTGATATCCTGATATCAATTGGAGGTAAATTTCAAAACAGTCGGTTACAGCAGTTTTGTACCCAGATGTAGCAGCTGGTTGTATTTTTACGTCTAAATCCTTGGTGTGAATTATTCTTCCTTATGTGTTGCCTTGGAAACAGAGCAGCTGTTTGGAGAACAGATAATCCAGGCCACATCCCATTTCAGGATGAGGTACCATAAATAAACATATAGACAACTCACAGGTCGAGATGAAATGAGGGGAGGGAGACATTTTTATGACCTCAAACTGGCAGACAGGGAGGTGTTCACGTAGTGATTTAAAAGGAAAAAAAAAAAGATAATTACAAAAGCGAGATTTAGCAAAAACTTAATATTAGCAGAGAAGAAACCAGTCTGCAAAAAGAAGGTATGCAAAGGCTACTGCAGGGAGTGAATAACATAAGTAAAAAAAAAAAGCACAATTCAGCTCCTACAAGAGTTTATATTGTGAATAAAGCAGCAGATGAATTATTACCCACATTCATTGAAGCTAGAATGCAAAAACTTTGAATTAATTCTGTCTCAGTTAATTTAACAGCATGCTATAGCTCTGAGATGTAAAATTGGGAACCTTTCCTCCGGCCCGATTTAATCATTCACATGCCTGAAAAAAAACCGCCACTTTGTTGGTCTGCAAAAGTTTATGATACTTAACTTAATGTTTGCTGAGCACTGACACAGAACCAGCCTCAGTCATTACTGTAAGCAGTGTGCCAGATGCCTCCTCAGATCAGACACACTGAGGACGCTGATGACTTTCTGGCCGTTGCCGGGGGATATTTTTGGCTCCCCGTATCACATGTCAGACGGAAAATAAATCACAATCATAGTGAGCAGTATTCCAGTACACACACTCTGGCAAGGTTCATTCCTTCACTCATAAAGGTGTGTTTGGGGAGTGAATTGTGGAGTACATTCATACAAGCTGTTTGCACCTCCATGCTAATGAGGCTTTTGTAACACATACACCTGCTTAGATGCTTAGCAAACTGTTGCTATGGGGAAAGGCAAACACATGGAGGGGCTGCAAGCTGCTGATTTGTGCAGTAACTGCACAACCTCTGCAGCATTGTTTCCTTTGCAGGAACTGGTGCTGTGGTTTAAGCTTCCCGCCTAAACTGAAAAATGTGGTCAATCTGAGAAAGAAAAAAAAAAAACATGCATCAGGTGTGAAAATGACTGTGCTATGAATTCAGTGCTTTCAGCGAGTGTTGCACTTTGATGAAAGTTAAAAAAAAAACAACAACAACATTGTTTTGTGGTAAATTTATACTTATTTTATGTGGGAAAGAACACTTTCAATGACTTCTTTTGAACATGAAAGCAGTCAGTTATCATGGTTTTTTAAATAAATTTGGTGAATCACTTTTTATGAATTTGTTCTATCTTTGAGTGTATTTTTTAATTGTCAACTTGAGAGTTGCGTTTCCTGTCAAACAAGCTTATGGAAAACAAAAGTTGACCATTAGCATTTTTCTCTGGGAACCAGTTGTAATTTGCTTGGAGAAAAAATTCAGCTTAAAGAATTGTGTAACATTTTGGGAAGTACGTCGTGACTCAGTAAAACCATGACTTTTCATTTAAGCTCTAGTTTGTGGGTAGATTGAACAAATGAGACATGACATATGAAGCTTCTAGTAGGTGGATTTTTGTCACTTTTGGTAAGAGGCAGCTGAGCTGTTTCACCTCGTCTCCAGTCTATTTGCTATTTGCTATGCTAACTGAATGGCGCCACAGAAAAAACAGTGGTGAAAATTTAAGTGTAAAAACCAGGAAATGAGTTGTTGGTCCCTTTGAAGTTGTAACAGTTAAGAGCTGTGCAATCAAACCAGTGAAATCTTCAACCGTTCCACAGTTTCCTAATTCTTAATATGTTTCCTGTGCTCATGTTTCCAGACCAACAAACTTACATTATTCAAGACTTCTGCAATGAAAAATAATAATAAAACACTTAGAGTTTCACTTAGTAGATTTTATTTAATTAAAAAACATTCTTTCACAAATTTAATTACAAAAAAAAAGATCTTATAACCACAAAAATGTCTATATAGAACACTTTGTTGCTATCTTCATAATTTTCTCAGCACAGGATCTGTAACCTCATGGCAGTTACACATCTGTTCTACTTCACTGTGAGGAATTTTGCACTTCATGACATGAGGACAATTTTAGATCTGACGCGTCACTGACATAAAGGATATTGTTCCTACATTGACTCACAAATCAGAAACACAAAAATGTGTCACTTCTGCTTCACATTTTCATTTTAGACACACAGACAGGGTAATTCAGTAGTTTTAAAAATGTGTATTCATTTCGGGTAATGCCAGTGGGAGAGGTTATATTGTGATAAGAAATTATACTCTTATAGTATTTAAAGTTTTGGCAACTTTTTTTTTCTTATGTATGACAGCAGTAGAAGGGTACAAACATGACAAGGTGAAAGTACACGCTTCCTCAACTGGCTAAGATGGAAAATAAATGAGTCCATCGATAAAAATCTCATTTGTGATCTCAGTCAATTCGAGTCCCGACAACGGCATCTTTGTAAAACCCACTTTTTAACGCATTCTGCTGTCAATGCAGAGCCAGTGTTATCACATTACTAAAACAGCACGACTAGAGGTCATCGACATGTGGATGATCTTACACAAACAGTGACAAACATGAATTGTCTGGTTGCTTTGTCTCTCGAAGCACACAGATCACACGCTCCAGTGTTTTAACATGGGTGTCCGACTGAAAGGACTGAGGTAATATTCGCAGCGATGATTCTCCTTTCGATACGTCCTCTGACTCACTCCATCCCTCTGTGTCACATGCTGACACGCGCAAAAAACCCGAAGTCATCCTAAAAAACCGCTGCTTTGCAAGGGTAGGTGTTAAAATAATAAGGTCTACATAGCAAAGAGATTTTAACCACTGCGCAGTACAGCTTCCCCACGAGCCCAGAGGTCCTCTGTTTCACCTGTGGGTGCGTCGCTGCCTTCCACAGGTCATAGATATCCTCCACATGACCATGTGATGTCATCATCTGGTCGTAGATACACAGGTGGTAGGGCGCTTTGCCCTCACCTGAGAAATAGACATGCTCCTGTGGTGACACACCGACAGCGTTGGCACAGATGCCCATGAACACATCATCTATGTAAAGAGAGGCGTTTAGGGTCAGCGTGGCTTGGTAGATTTTGTCTGCAACGTCCCTGGAGACGACATAACCGGCCCCAGCTGTGTAGTCAGGGTAGGACATCCACTGGTACATCTCGAAGGGTACATAGTACTTACTTTCTTTGCTTCGGATTGGCGGTGCCCCTCTGTGAACTCGACCAATCCAAAAGTCTGTGACGCCTTTGCTGCTCATGTCCTGCAAGTAGGCCACAAGGTTGGGCATGTGGACAAAGATGTCGTCATCAGCAGTCATGAGGAAGCGGGCGTGTGCACAGCGGCTGTGCATCCAGTGGAACTGCAGGATCAGCTTCAGGGTCAGGTTGTGGAAGGAGTCCAAAAAGTCCTGTTGGATCAAATCACCATGGAGATGGTTCTCGTGGATGAGCTGCTCCTGTGAGCCAACCCTGCTCCTCTTGCTCCAAACAGGCTCCTCCTTCTTGGTCTGAGGTGCTCCCAAGGCGAACACCACCTTGACTGTCACTCCCAGCGTGTTCTGGATGTAGGTCTCATTACCCCAGGTAGATCTAATGGCATTGCGCCTCTCAATGTTCTCCGGGGATGTTTTAATAAAGAGGAGGAGGAGCACATCCTTGCCTGAGCACTTATCCGGGTGGTCCAGCAGGTAGCTGAAGTTGCTGAAGCTTTTAGCCTGCTCACGTGGGATGGTGAGACTCTTGTTCATGTAGGTGAATTGGTTGATCAGGTAGCGGAATGAGTAGGACTTGACGTGGCTGACGACGCTGTTGTCCATCTGCTCCCAGCAAACCATCACCACTGACAGCACCAGACATGTGGTCATCAGCTGCACACACTGGCATTTTCGTATCCGGCGGAAATTCACAAACATCCTGGAAACTTGTGGCTGGTGGCTGTGGTCCCTGTCTGGTTGGTGATGGTGTGTGCGAAGGAGGAGGAGGAGGAGGAGGAGGTGAGGTGGTTGAGGTTGAGAGTGTTGTTCCAGTACCTCAGAACAGCACTTGGTGGGTCTTCCATACTAGGCTTTCCACATTCAGCGGGAGGCATCGGCGACAGTTGGAGTCACTGGGTGTGCTGGGAAATGTCCTGCATCACAGCAGAATCTCTAACAGGCTCACAGTTGCCCAGCAGTCGGGAACTCATCTTTCACCCATGAGGCTGTGATACTACAACGTTGAGAAGAGAGAGCAGGTTTACTATCGTGGCACAGTTTTATGTATGTTTTTTAGTACTTATGCTCTTTTTTTGCTTTCAAAAAGAGGAAGTATATATTTTCTCAACATCTGCTTTTGTAATACCTTCCCCATTTGAAAGCAGTGTGATAGATACATGTTACGCAAGCAGGTTCATTTTCATGTGTTGCCTCATGTGCAGCTTTTTGTAAATAGACTATTAAACATTTTGATTCAATTAAAAGCTTTTATTAAAAAAGGATAAAATAGGACTTTTCACCTTCAATCTGATAGAGAGTTACACAAATAAAATTGTGTTATAGTGAGAGTTTTCTGAACTGGGCATTTGACAGTGTTTCTGTAGAGGAGTAGTAACATTAGCTGAAAAGTCAAAAGTTAGTGAGGTGAGGTGAGGGGGGGGGGGGGGGACAATGAAAGCAAAAGCCAACACAGCAAATTTGGCAATACAAGCCGGTCCAAAATGGAGGGGTTTAAGGTGC
>JAQMCX010000008.1:7499975-7551653 GCA_029814765.1 Acanthurus leucopareius | reverse complement strand
TAGTTTCTATTCTATGCGCCTTATAATGCGGTGCGCCCTATATATGAAAACAGTTTTGAAATAGGCCATTCATTGAATGTGCGCCTTATAATCCGATGCGCCTTATAGTGCGGAAAATACGGTAATTACATTTATTTTCCCAGATGTTAATAATCACAAGTTTAACATAATATGATTGTGGGATCAATAACACTCTAATGACCAAGCAACAAACACTAGCAAATGCCATAGAGATCACGTACAGTGTATTAGCATGAGGCTAGCAAAAAACTGGATGATGTGACATTTGCTTAGTCAGCAGCCAGGTACACATATATGTACACTACACATATATGTATATGTACACTTTGATGTGACACTATAGCTGTTGTAACGGCTGGGAGGCCCGTTGGCCCAGAAAAACACTGTTCGACCACAAACACACAAACATCAGATGTGTTGACCTTGATATTAGTGCTGTGAGTGTGTGTGAGTCAGTATTGAGGCCGATAGGTCACGGATACAGATATATGGGGAAACAAGGCAAACAAGGTAACAAGGTATCAGCAAACAAGGTAACACATGATGCAGTCAGAGGATTGCTTCCTCTCAACTGTCTTTATATTTGATTTCATGATTTTAAAGAGCGTTGCTGTCAGGTATTTAAACCTTTGTTTGGTAGCAGGGCAGAAGTCATTATATAATTCAGTGCCACAAATTTTATTTTAGATTCTACTGAAAATACCAAAATATCCCATGACACTAAATATTGATCTTGAAAACAGACTGATATCTGGCTAGAGAAAAAATACATTTGTGCACCTTAATACAATATTAATGAAATTGCAGAACATGATAATATGGTTTTCCTGTATTGTGCAGAAGTAATGACAAAGGGTAAAGGAAAAACCACAGTAAATGTGAAGAAAAGAGCAGGAAGTTAAAGACAAGCTCTTTTCTAATGTCTCCTCTAAGTGCTTTATAATCCAAATGACATTCAGGAAGACTGCTAAAAGCACATTCAGCCTATTGAACTTTTTCAGCTTATGTGCCAGTACTCCTATGTGTAACAACAGCAGAGGAAGTGGCTTACCTGTTACCACACAGCCTGAACTAGGCTAAAAGTCTACAGCTAGCAGCTCCATGAGGCTGCACGGACACACCGCAGCACTTACCTAGAATGCTAAGACATTGTTAGCTAAATGTTAACGTCAATTTATAGCAATTTTTAATGTTTACCATGTTCACTGTATTAATTTAAAGGTGAAGTGTTTATGATTAAGTGTAATCTATTTTTATAATACACAGGAAATTTAATGTAATGTTTCACCTAAAAGCAAGAATTCTTGTGTTTTGAATGACCATTTAAAATTGCAGTGTGTGCAGGTCCTCTTGCAGAGAGTCTGCCATGTTTCTACAGTAGCCTGGACTGGACAAACCAAACACTGGCTCTGGAGAGGGCCTCTCGTTTTGAACCATATGTTTTCGTACATGCGTAGATGGTGAGGATGAGTGTAGGGATATTCAGTCAGGTGCAATCTGCAATTTCACCACTAGATGGCAAAGTTGGAAACGGGACCACACACTGTACCTTTAATGTGTTAGCATGCATTCACCAATTAGCACTAAACACAAACTACATTTGAATATCTGCAAAACTAACGACTTTCCATCATTAGTTCTGAAGGTACAGGTATAATTATTTGATCTATTAAAATTTTTCTTGATAATACTAGCAGAAAAAAAAGCAAAATGATCACCAAATCCTGAGGGGGAATTGTGTGATTTCCTGAAACAAATTTCTGTCGATCTGTTTATTTTTAACCAGAACATTTATCTCAAAATCAAATGTCAAGCTCATGCAGGTGACGGATTAACAGACAATGGATCACAAAAGTTGATAAGTTTCATTCACTGGAAAACATAGATGTCCTTACAAAATGAAACAGAATTTTTCCGATATCTGATATGCTCGGACTAATCTGATAGACCGGCTAACACTGTAATTCCCAGAACTGTGCTGCTAGCATGGCGAGGAACTGAACACTGTCTAATGTATTTGGTTTCTCCTTTGTTTCCATAACGTCACACACAGCTGAAACTTGTTCAAGAACTTCAATGAAGTAACAGTGTTAGTCCCGCTGCGTGGAAATTAAAATCAAATACGTTGATATTATCAAAATAGATTTTATTCTAGACCTTGAAATCTGAGTGATATTACAACAGTCAGATCAGGAGGCTGCAGACTGCAACCATGTGAGTGAGAGAGAAAGAGAGTACAATAGGTGAGGGCAAAGACAACACAACAAAAAAATCTGCAAATTGGTATTTACATGTTGTGTGTTATAATACATCAACAATTAAATCCAGATTTTATATTTTTTGTTCATTTTGTGTACGTAACTACAAATAAATCAGAATTACAAAAGTTTTAAGAAGTACAAAACCTTCAAGGGCTCTCCGACATAGCAAAGATAGAATTAACATTAGTACTTTCGGTAGGAACAAAAATAGCAAACACACTTCAATGCAGTGTAAAAAGCTTATCATCTACAAACAAAACATTATAAAATACCATTCCACTGTCATAGACATCATTTGAAATAGTGTCTTTGTGGGACAGTCCAATCACTGCTGACTGTATTAAAACAAGTGTCAAAATAGTCTTTAGCTTCAGTACAAATTTTTTTTTTTTTTTAACAAGGAACATTCTGAACAAAATCTCTGAAATGTCCAACAATGTGTGTGTGTGTGTGTGTATCAAGCCGTTAGCGAGATGAGACCTGGAATGCCATGAAGTTGGCTTGGTTTGACTTCAGACAGGACACTGTTCACCCTTATTTCCCCACTGGAACACTGCACGTTTCTGCATCGATTCTGATTCATCTATAAGAGCATTGAAAACATCAGATGTGTCTACGATGGCTTGAATAAACACACCTCCCTGTTTCTCCATTTTTAGTCTAAAGTGCAGAAAAGAAAGCCTTCAAAGGGCTGCTCTTGTTTATTTCGCTATGACTGTTTAATGGTATTTTATAAAAAAAACCCATTCCTCATGGTCACGACCCCTGGTGATGCTGCATAAGAACATCGCATACTGTATTTCAAGCGTCCTCAAAAAGTAACTTTGAATCCACCCATAGCGTATGAGTGGCATACAAAAAAATCCCCTGTGATAGCACAGATATATATTTATATTTTAATATATATATGTGTATATATATATATATATATATATATATATATATTATATGCAGATACCATGTTACATCAAGTCGTATGCTGCTAGTTTGTTTTTTTAACGAGGAGCGAAGACTTGTCTCAAAACGCCAACCCTGAACACTACAAACAAGGCGCCGTCTATCGGTGCATAGGCCTGAACACAGCCCGTCTCCAGAGTGTGTATGTGTGCGTGTGTATGTATGCAAGTGCATGTGTGTCTGTGTTAATGTGGGACTGCCTGACAACAGCAAACCCTAACAGGGACTGTAGTGTGAACGTAGGTCAGTGCTGGAAAACAAAGCTGCACATGTAACAGGGCGTGTTTAAGCCGAGGATGACTGCTTGACATGATGAACTGTGATATGATTGCAGCCGTTTCCGTTTCAGTTGTTGTGAAGTGAGCGAATGTTGAGCCGCGTTTGAAAAAGGTGCGATCAAAGACCCTGTGCCTGCAGAGGAAGCCATACTTCAGACGATGTCCAGATGTTTAATGACCAAGCAGGGGAAACAGGACACAATTAGATCGGCTTAGTCTGATTATCATTCAGCATTGGTTAGCAACAAGCCATTAACTGAGGAAACAAACACAATTATGCTTATTAATTGCTGACTCCAGATGGATGCGAGCGGTTATGGGCCTGTTTTCCCGAATCTCTTCCCCCACAGATCCCAGAAGCTGCATTGAAGCCACAAAGCAAGCTACTACTGTGCCATGTTAGCTCACTACAGACACTAAAGCACAGCTGTCTATACATAAGCTCAAGACACAGATCCACAATGTGCTCAGTGACGAAAACCTGAAGGTAACTGCACATCAGCATTTATGTCTTTCTGCCCGGCACTCAGATAGAATATAAGATCAACATGATGCTTTTAGAGCCACAAAGATTATCTTTCAGCTTAACGGCTTGAAATTCTTTAGAGCATATAAACCTGATGAACTGCGAACACCTGAAAACCATTTCTGAGGATTTAAGTTGCACAAACAAAGGAGAGTGCACCCTTGAATTAACTGCGTTATACTTTTGTTAAAAAATGGCAAAATGGAACAAACCTCCTGGATAAAAATAGAGTTGACAAAATTATAAACCATTTTGTCTATAAGTGACACAGCTGCTCTTTTTAAACTCTAAAGAGTGCCAAGAAGTGGATGAATTGATCTCCCAATGAACAGTTTGAACCCCCATTGTAAAAGACAACTCTTAGCCCCACCCTCTTCTCTCCCACCCTACATGTAATATAAAACCCACAGATGATCAGTAAAATCCCAATTCAAAAACAACAATGTCCACAGGACACCAAATGCTGACATATGCAATATGCACACACCAACAGAGAAAAAAAAAATCTTCAGAATTCTGATACAAAGGATAAAAAGAAGAAATCAAGAAGAATCCTGGAGTTTTGGTTTACATGTGACGGGTCCAACAAGTTTGTACTGTGTGACGACAGAGAAATGCTTCTTCCTGCAGGTCTGTGAGAGCAAAACAAAGTCCATCCGACCTATTGTATGTCTGCCGTGTGTGCATAAGAACATGGGGGCAAAGGTGTGGTCCTTGTGTGTACATGTGAGGGAGGGCTCCATCTGGCTGTAAAGGCGGGCCATGGCATCTGATGGGACTACAGCAGTGTGGTGGACAGGCAGGGACAGTCAGTCATTTTGGCTATGTACACATTCGTAGTCGGTCCATGGCTCCTCTAGACGGGTGTCATTTCCTCAGGTCTAATACACAAACCTGGAAAAACAGGAAAGATGCGACCGTTAGGCACAGCATAACAGCCTTTTCGCCCACTAGAGTTTCAGTTCCTGTCACATCTGGACTCTTTCTGAGACAAACACACACACTGATATCATCAGATTTTATTGCTTTTTGATGGAAACTTTTCTTTGCTTTGGAGGCCCAAGCTAATTCAAACTATGACTGAAGCTGCAGTGAAAAGGCTGATCTTGTAATTTGCCTTCCTCCTAATTCTTTCTTTAGTTCCGTGAAATGCTTATGTTTACAAAAGCCAGGAGATTTCTAGGTCAAGCACAAATGCAATTGAATAGAAAAGATGTGAAAGATTCACTTCCATGACTTCTGCAGTTTCAGCAATAGTAAAAACAGAAAAGGGTTTACCAGTCAAACACCATTTTTTGTATGGAAATAACTCTAAATCCCTCTGAACGTAGGTTAGAGGGTGGAGTAAAGTGAGGACACACTTGGTCTGATTTTCATCTCCTGTTATGGGCCTTTAAACAATAAATGTTAAACATGGCCACACCTTCCACCAAAACTGAAACACAGCAGTGGTTTCACAAAGCATTTCAACTATCATCACTTTCCCTGCCATTTTTGTGACGTTATAAACTTTTTTTTTCTTTTTGATCTTCTCAGTCCATAAGAGTAGATAATAAATGTATACAAAGATGTTTAAAGTGCATGATTTGTGATGAACTAAAAAATGAAAAAGCTACAGAATTAGAGTTGGGGCAGGCTGAGTCTTCTTGTTGATAACCATACTACTAGTACTGATAAGACTCCCAGTCTCTGTTGGTAGAGGCACAATTCAAGCGTCAAGCATTTACAAAGGGACCCCACTGTGGAGGTATGTAACCGCAGGTAGAGCTAAAAAGTAACACAAATAAAAAAAAATTGCAGGTTGTTTAATAATGTCACTCATTCATTGTTGCTGTCCAGCTTGGAAACCCTTTTTGGTTTGATATTCTTTCTCATAATGGTGGGTTAACATGTAGAGAGACAATTTTTTTACAATGATTACTTTATATATTTAGAATATGATTTTAATACAAATACATGAAAAGGTGAAAGAGTCTGCATATTTACTGAGGTATCTGTTGATCACAGGCTGTGAGTGATGAACAACTAAGCTGGTAGACAACTCTATCTAGTGTTAACAAATGGCACTGCAATTTCAGCTGTTAAGCTATATTTTTTTTCTCATTTCTGAGGTGTCTTTTCAATATTAAGCTCAGTTTAAGTTTACACAATCAACACAGCTACCCATTCAAATGCTGGTCGGTCAATCAACGATTTCATGCTACAGGATGCACATAATGCACTTTTGAGCCATATGTGCACAATTGAACAAGGCATTCTTCTGTCATAAATCCAACACTTAACTGTGATCTGTAACAGAAGCTCTTTTAACCTCAGTGTTGTCGGCGATTCTGAGCAGATGCATTTTACGGTGTTAGCTTACCCGGGTCGACCCTTTAATACACATGGATAACCCACAAACTTCCTGGGTCAGCAGTCTTATATGGAAGTTGCTCATGGGGGGCAGAAGTGTGTGTGAGTGAGTGAGTGCTACGTTCTGCTCCAGATGTGTGTGATGGAGCGCTCAGGCAGCACAACTCACCGATCCGTCTGACGCACTGGCTCCTACTTTGTCCCCTGTGGCGTTCCAGCACACTTCAAAGATCCCTCCTGTCCCCCGGTAACTGTGGACTAAATCCCCCGTCTGAACATACACACACATCAGCATCGTTAGACACCATCTCTTAGCATTTGAATTTATGCTACCTTGGTACAATTAGAATGGCTATGACATTACTGCTAAAGTTTAAATGTTTTATCACGGACCTGTGTGTTCCAGATGTGGACACACTTGTCGAAGGAGCCGCTGGCGAGGTGCCTGCCATCAGGGCTGAAGGCCACGCTGTAGACAGGCTCCTGGTGGCGGGTCAGTGTGTGGATACAAACCCCGCGCTCCACGTCCCACAAACGCACCGTTGAGTCAAACGATGCACTGTAGAGAGGAGACAAGAAGAGCAGTGAGCTACATGTCCAAGTTAGGCTGCAATAATATTAACTTTAAAGTATCCTGAGTAAAAAAGTGTGTCAATTGGACCTGACAGCTGTCATTAAAGGAAACAACTTAATTATAATCTGTTTTTCTACACGGTGGTCTTCAAATAACAAATCAAATCTTTTTTTAAATTTGTTGAGAGACTGACACACACTGACTTCCAGTAAGACACGGCTGGAGGCATAACGAAATTAACGATTCTGCTCATACACTTCAGACACCTTTCAGCTTGAAAGCCCAACTCTGGTATGCTTGACCCCCTGTTATTTCCTCAGAGTCAGCATCCTTAGCAGGTGCATCTGAAAAGCATTTGAGCTTTCCGTGTGGTGACTAACAGTCAGTCAATAGCTAAAGACAAAACTGAGTGATATGAACATCTGCAGAGCCAATTCTGATGCCTCATGAACAGAGTAAAAGTCAAACTTACTACAGCAGGTCACAGCTGGTTATTATATGTGCAGCAGCTCTGAGATCACTGTCTAATATTTTATTAATGAAGGACTAATGAGGAAAAGGGCAGCTGTCAAGAGTATGGGACAGAGAAGTTGTGCAAGTTATGAAAAATAAAGCCAAACAGAATCACTGAAGTTATCAAAGTGTCATGATATTCAGAAAAAAGAAGAAGAAAAGAAATAGCTGATTTTTTTCAATTTCTACAGTCTAAGATTATTCGATTCCATGCACAGTATTTGTTACCTGACCTCTCTAAATACCAAACTAACTTGTAGCAAAGGAGGCCAAAATGACTAAAGGAAAGTGAGGGCGAGGGTCTTCAGGGGGTGCTCAATGATCTCACCTGGCTAGCATGAGGTTGGCGCTGGGGTTGTTGGTCCCTGGGCCTGTCGGGCTCCACTTGATGGTGTAGATTTCTTTACTGTGGGCCTGAAGGTCATGGACACATGAGTCCTGCTTCATACTCCAGATCTATGCCACAAAGGAAGAGGCCAGCTGTTAGAATGTACATCCATAAATTCACAGGCATTTTTCTGACACAGGTCCATTTTTGTGTTTTTCTCACAGCTGGAACACACTTGTGCATCAGAAAATGTCTGGCTTCTAATTTCACTTCCCATTTTAGCATCAACACATCCTGCGTGAGATGCATGACTCGCATGCAGCACATCACCCATAGACTTTGGGTCTCACCTATTATTTACATATCATGAGTGTGATTCCCAGCAAAAACTATACAAAGGATCCTTGTGGATAATTTTGGGTATAATATGGACGTCATACCAGCAACATTACAGCTTTCAATACAGTTTCAACGTCAGTGTCTGTAGAAAATGTTACACATATCACATAAAAAATATTAACATCAAATCAGCAACAGGCCACCTTTTTTTGTGCCCTCTCTTTATCTTTCTCTGAGCTGAGGTTAAAATTCAGTAATTATTATTTATTGCAACTTTAAAAGGGAAACTCAATGTGAACTACTGCTGGTGGTAGCAGCACTGCAGTAGCAATGCCTTCTGTGTGGACATACCACACATACAAGTCGCAGGAGTTCACCAAGGTGCATAAACACGCTGCTCATACAGCCAGTGTGTCCCAGCCTTCACGTGTCGTAACATGTACATTGTGTGGACTGACCTTCAGTGTCATGTCGTCTGAGCAGGAGGCCAGAAGGCTGCCAGTTGGATCCCACTTGATGGCATTCACCTCATTCTACGGCAAAACAAAAACACAACACATCTGAATGATGGACATGGACAACAACAGACATGATAGAATTAATGTAAACTGTATATTTAGACTTTTTTAAGTGATGCCCTAGTTTGTCACAGTTTTCTCACAACAATGAGGAGGATTTTTCCACTGACAGTCTGACATTTGGAGAGCATTAACAGCTTTTCTCAAAGGCTTCAATGAGTCAGAACCAGAACTCATATTATATATCTGTCAGTGCTTTGAGGAAAGTGTACTCAAGAGTTTCACTTCCTGCCAGAGAGCTCACATATGGGAGTAGCATCTCACCGTGTGTCCCTGGAAGGTCTTGACAGGTCTGTCCTGACCCAGCTTACACACATGGATGCACATGTCTGTGCTGCAGGAGGCGAACGTGTTGTTGCTCTGCCAGTCCACATCCAGAGCAGGCGCTGAGGAGGCAGAGACAGAGAGCTTAGAGCTGCTGCAGCAGTGAGGCATGTAGACGGTGCACAAGAAGGAAGGATGCTCTGAATACAGCTTTTCTTAATGCCACTATGAGTCTGAAAATCAACTATTAAAAGACTACACAAACCAGGTGTCAAATGCAGGGCTGTGTAAAGACTAGTTGGCTTAAGTATGGCACTCATTGATGTCAGTCACAATGTGTGAAAAGACTTGATGATAGATAAATATGACGTTATCATTACAATGGGCTTGGTCCACTTCTGCGAAAGTTAACATCTGTATTGGAAAAGACAGGTTCATGCATGAGTCAAGCGAAACAATCCAGTTGATTTCCATCACTCACCTGAGTGGAAAGGAAATTGTTGCTTAGCTTCTCCAGTGTGGGCATCCCAAATAATTGTGGTCTGTGTGGAGGAAGAGATTTCTTGTATTAAAGTAAACTAGAATCATTTAAGTTTCAAAATCTTTGAAAACATCACATATAGTATTAAAAAAGTGTTCTTATTTTAGAAAGTGCACTAATAACCTGAATAACCCTCTTCAATAAGCAAGGCAACAGCACTAGCTTGTTATATTGAGACACTGTACATTATTGCTCAGTACAGTTGCAATATTGATCAAAAGTTAATGTAATTTTTGCTAGCACACCCACACAGACCAGTCTATGGTATACATGCTTGACATCTATTTTTCTTTACTTAAACTGTCATTAATTGGTGTTAAGAAACAAGTATTAATCTAATCTTTCATTTCAAGATGCTACAGTCCATAGAGTTGAAAAAAATTGCAGAATTTCGTGACACTTCTCTTTATTGTCTGGAATTTTCTGTGGGTTTTCACTCTCAGCAACCCTTTTTAAATTACACATTATCATGTTATCCATCATTAATAAAAAAATACACATAAGTGCATTCTAAAAAGCTGTTGCTTCCTGGAAAACAGTTTTACCTTTTTTAGCACAACTGCAAAAGCATCACACATTTTTGAACAATAAACTACAACCTCAGCTATCAAAATGAACCGTACCTTGTCTACACCGGCACTGAGAATAAAGTTTCCTTTTTTATTCCACTTGAGTGCAAAGATAGGACCTTTATGCTGACCCAAAGTACTGGCCAGGTTACCTGAAAAAAACAACAACAATGACAACACGTGAAGTGAGCAGAAGCGTCTCATCATCCATGCATCCTTTCAAAGCTGCCATGAGGCAAAAGTAAGAATCCTACCGTCTTTTGTCCATATTCTGGCAAAGCCATCGTATGAGCCTGTTGCTAGCAACGTTCCCTCACTCTGAAAGAGAAAGAGAGATGATTCTTAATAGTATATATCATCTGCAGTCAATCTTTCCCAGCTTTTTTTGCTGACTCGGGCAGAATGTGCCTGATTTTACAAGTTTATTCTGCTGTGTTTATGACTGAGGCTCACCTTAAGAAGTGAGTAGTTAATGTCAGATAAAATATTGTGCTGATTTAGCCTTGTGCGCCGTTTTTTATTACTCAGAGGAAAATAGTTTGCAGCTGAGCAGCATAAAAGGCTTTTTCCCCTGTGGGAGTGACTCGCCCCCATATATCTGGTTGGAAGGAATGCCTTGAGCAGAAGTAGTAGTCACAGCGTGCACACACGTACATGCACACACAAACACACAATTATGTACTTTAATCTTTGTGACGACTCTCATTGACATAATGCATTCACTATACACTCACCATAACCTCCAAAACTTAATGCTTACGCCTTAACCTTACGCCAAAACTAACCTCAACTTAATCCTAATCTAACCTTTAAAACCAATCTGAACATGAGATCAGCCCTCTGAAGTTGAGTAGGATCTGCTGCAAAGTCCTCACCTTCCAAATATGTCCTCACTCTGCTGCTTAAACTCTTAAGTTGGTCCTCACTATGAAGCAAGTGTAAATACAAACCACACTCACACACACTACTAGATAAGATCACTCAGTGGAACACACACGGTTGTGCTGTTTAACTATACATGACACACAGACCCACACGCACACACACACACACACACTCACATTCCAGTCTAGTGAGGTGACGTCTTTATTGCTGGGTACGTCTTGGCCTCCTTCCCGTATACAGTGCCTCAGAACCAGCTGGGTGGATCCGCCTGTGCTGTTCTCACTCAGGTTCCAGATCCTCGCTGTCGAGTCCCCAGACCTGCTCGAGCCAAAACATGAACACACATACACACAATCTAACATTAGGCATCTAAAACAGCTCTGGGTCTTAAAATCAGCACTGAAAATGGCAGAAAACTGACCGTTTTTGCTCTTGAGTAGGGTTGGGGTTCGAAAGCACTTTATCGAACCTGAACCCAGTTTCAAATCCAAAACCTTTTTAAATATCTATAAAACTTTTCACATCATCTGTTGAGGAAAATGGAGAAAGAAATTTTACAAGCACAAAACTCATTAACTTTTATGTGGCTTGTGTGGATGTTTGCCCCTTATGCAGCCCCTCCAAAATCACAGGGCTGTGAGAGGTCTGCCCATATTTAGAAGCAGTGCTGTTGAATAAACAGAACTGAACCGAGCTGAATACTCACCACTGCTGGGTTTACAAATGAGCTTTTAATTATTGATTTACGCAAGAGAATATTTATTGACAGTACTGAAGTAGGAGGAATCATTCTGATCCTTGATTTTGCTTCACAACGTTAAAATTTAATTCCCTGTGACAAAGAGTTTTGATCCATGTGCTGTGAAGGAAATTAAAGCTATGGATTAACACCCAATTACAGTTTATAGGAAGGACAATTTTAAAGTTGCACAGAGCCTGTCGCTGGAACAGGTGCTGAGGAGGCAATAAACTAACTGCAATTTCAAACTAATATAAAATCACTGGATATTAATTGGAGACTAAAAGAATAAGAAAGAATCCAGGGAAATGTGATTATGGTGATGTGGCCAAGTTAGCCAAGAGGTGCACAGCATGAGCAGAACCAAGCCCACCTCTTGAAGCCCCATGTTTGAAGCCAAAACACAAGCGGTGCAAACTGCTAAGGTTGCTGAAACTGCATCAAACTTCTTGGTTTGTCATGTGGCCCCTTGGTCCACCTTTCTCCTGCCAAACTGGAGAACACTCAACAATTGACATAATCCTTGTCCTGCCCCTTCTCAGTAAAATCATCTCCCAGCAGAGGTTTGGTTGACTAATAACTGTTGGTTGACCTGTTTGAACAAAGCCTTAGTCATACGATTTTACCAGAAAATGAGTAATATTTCCCGCAATACAGTAAAATATGCTTTTGTCTTTAATAAACACTGCCTTTCAAGAGACTCTTCTGCATGACTGCATTCAAAAACAAATCAAAAACAAGGATTTTAGCCACCAAAGATTTGTTAAGAGGTGATTAATGGGACAGAAGCTCAGTCTTGCTCTCTGCACACACCTGTTTCCTCATAACAAGACAAAGTCATTATAGCCACCACATATGTTAACTGACTGAGCTAACGGACCAATCAAAGATAAAGATTTTGCTTTACATGAACTCATGGATGTTTACTTAATAAGTAAACATATTTACTAGCAACAAACAGGGTCAGAAAGACACATTCAAACAGTCCCTGCTGTGTATTCTTAAATCATTGTGATTGAAGGTTGTCTTTCCAAGGCACTGATATTAACTGTAAGATGTGCTGATAAGATGACCAGCTCTATTAGAGAAATGAATGCCATACTTGACTTGACTGTTCCACTAAGAATGACACTTTCATGCTATCCTAAACACAACATGAGCAGAGAAGAGCCCAGGGGAGAGAGGGGTGATATAGAGATACTGACCCGGAGGCGAGGAGGTCGTTAACTGGGTTCCAGGCACAGATAAAAACTTCGGATTCGTGGCCCCTGAGGACCATGGCTTTACTCTGAGGGATCTCGACATCCCTGTCCACCTGCATCATCTCTGGGTGGTGATCTGCAGAAAGGAGTGAGAAACAAAAACCTTTGACTACAAGTTTACATAACAGTATTCATTGAGTACAATCCAAATGTACTGCAGGTAAGAGGATGCATCTGCAAGTTCAATTTTCTAAAGTAATGGAATATAAACAAGATGTAATGAATTGCCCCTTTTGGCAAAACAGCCTATTACCTTTGAAATGAATTACCAGTGTTCCCCCTGCACAAAGGTTTTATTTTAAGGTGGACCAGAAAGGCATATTAACAACCAGTCAAGCAAAGTACATCCATTTCAGCAATAGCAGTGGTCTGATGTCATCTTATTTCCTTCGAACCAGACCATTTCCACAGCCGTGCACATGTACGTCATTGTCTGATCTCGCTAAATTGAAGCCGAATGGCGAGGCCACTGTTTCTCGACAAGATATGAGTTAACTGTGCTGAACACCAGCCTGAACAGCTGACAGCTGTGGATTTAAAGAGCAGGCTGTGCTGTTGTTGACAGACCAAGAGTGTTTGTACCAAACCACAGCTTGTTCAAAAGTAGGCTGTGTGCAAAATACAAGCTATTAAGTCTATGCAAGTGAGTAAACTCATGCTGGACTCATGGGCCCATGGGAACTTTAGTCTACCCTTCAGTAGCACTCTATAATTTGATTCTGAGGCCTGCTGTGTTATTGTGATCAAAACATGTTGGGAAACCACAGAGGTTTTGAGGCAAAAAAAAAAACAGACCACAATTTTTCATTTGACAAGATAACAAGCAAACAACTGAATGCAAAGAAAAGGTAAAAAAGATTTGGTTACACAGGTGAGACAAAACCACAAGGAGACATATGTAGATATAAGGAGCCATTAAATAAGCTTTATGTAACTGCAAGCAAGCAACAGACATTAAAAAGAAATCCTGAAGGTGTACTGCAGCTGTCATGATAAAGGCAAACAACACACACACACACACACACACACACACACACACACACTTACACTCTATGAGACTGCAATCAAACTAGGGATGGGACATCTATTCAAAACTAACATAACACTTGAGTGCCTTATCAGTGTATATTGTGATTGTGATAACACATATTTATCGTATGCTATAACTTAAAAATGGCAAGTATTGTAATCTGACATAATGGTTAATTGAAATTTTTGTTTGCATTTTTAAGAGTAAACTGGGAGAAAAAAATATATACATTTCAAAAGAATGTGGGCCGTTATTCTAAAACCTGTGCACATCACATTGTCTCATCATTGCTGTAAAGCATATAAAAGTATTAAACAAAATATGTATTTAGTTAACTGCTACACTAAGCTGCTCCTGTTCAACAACCTAGTGCTACAAGGGAAGTACATGTCTTTACTAATACAATATGTAGCTCCCTGTCACAGTGTCTCAACCTAGTAATGGATCTATTTATAAACTCATTTGGAATCTGCTTCTTGATCCTTGAGTACTGATCAATGTGGAGTGATTAAGCTTAAGTTTAGCTGATTAAGTTAACCATGTAAAGTCAGCAGCTTTTAGTTCATCACCAAAGATCTTAGTAAATAGATTTATATGCCAGCTGTGAGTACACATGTAGTTTTATTTCAAGAATGTGATGTTAGATGGATGATATTGCTGTAGTTGTCATGTATATTTTACTTTAGTGTTTTAACGCTAACTCCACTGTGTGTTAGTATAGAGCATCCCTCTCTCTCTCTGTTTTGCTCTTTCTCTCTACCTGACCAGTTCCGACACATGGTCAGTGAGCACGGTCTATATTATATATTTAGGACATACTGCCTGACCCAGCTTTGCATGCATGTTTTTTAATACTTCAAAAGGTAAAAATTTGGCCTCCTTCTGCTTTGATATTATCTAACATTAAACCTTTTATTTTAACGTCTGCGACTTTAAGTAAAATTCACTCACCCCTGACACACATGCTCAGGTAAAAGGAGACAAATATATACTGCTGGTGAATCCTGAACAGCTGTGTCAGCTTAGAAGAAGCATGAGAAGTATTAATCTGGTCATGTCACAAAGCCTACAAACCAGGAATTACATCCTGCATAAAGACTTAAGAGAATTCAGCCGACCACTTATTTTTTTTCTTGCCCAAGCACAGGGAAAATACATCTGTTTGATAAGGAGCTGATTCAGAGATTGTGTACACCCATGAGCTAGTGAGCTATCTTACTGGCTAAGGCATGGGGTCCGTTCTCCTCCCCGTTTGCAGCGCCCTCTCCATTCTTGGTGCTTCCCTGGGGTCCTGTGCCACTGCCGCTGCCTGCCGCCTGCTGTTGCTGCTGGGCCAGCTTGTCCCTGTAGGCCTGTTGCCTTGTCTGGACTACGTCTGGCATCACAGCATCGATCAGAGACAATGACTCAATGGGTCTCCCGTCAAATAAGGTCCCATCCTGCAAATTCACACATTCAGATTATTCTTTAAATTTTCCAGAATCTTAAAACCAACAGAGAAACTTAAGTCAAAACATACCAAACCCATAACAAACCCCTTTTTTTCTGTGTATTCTAAAGTTACACAAATCAGTACTTGGCACTTCAAGGTGGAGTCTGACCTCATTGATGCTGACTTCAGCCTCCACATACTGCAGGCCCTTCTGGATGATGGAGATGAGGGCAGCAGGGGGCACCAGGGCTCCATTAATGTTGGACTGGCTGATGTGGCTCTCTATGCCAAAGGTGAATGCTGAGTGGGAGAAGCCTGAAGGAAGCATGGATCATTTGAAAATGGTTAGAGTCAAAGGCCAACAGGGGAGCAGTGCATAATATTACATTAACAATCAAAGTAGTAAAAGAGTAAAACTGAGAGAGAAATTTAGCATAAAAAAAATTATGTAACACTTACCTGACTCTTGCAGGTATCTGTAAACCAGGAAATTGACCTCATCACTGCTTATGCTCATTTTTAGTCCTGGTGATTAAACCATCGGGTCAGCACAGGATAAGTGCCTGTAAAATCAAACCACAGAGCAGGTGGTCTTACTTAAATAGTTAAAGATAATACACATTATAGAAACTGAGCTAAAAGCAGGTCTAAAAAAAATATTCTCATCACTGAAATGCATGAACATCCCAAGGGAACATAAATGGACTGTAAAGAGTAAGATGACGTGCAAGGACACTAAGTCAGGTGTAAAAGAGAGCTGTCACACACCCACACAGCAAGGAGGATGGTGTTACACTACAAGCTAACTACATAGCTCACTAGCAAACTGGCACACACAATGCAAACTGAGAAGAGGTTAGGAAAAAAAAAACCCATCACCTTGCTTGACCTAGATCTTGCAGGTTCAAAACAGAAAAGAAGGCAAATGAAGAGCTGTGTTCTGCCATCTCATAAATAATGTTTTGTCCTTCTCTACTTATGTAGGCTGCAGAAGCTTCCTGGCTCTAGGCAAGGCACCAGTTTCCATTCATTAACCTACAACTGGAAATAATTACTAGCAGTCTTCAAGAGGAAGGCTGGGTATTTTTGCCTGAGACATTGAGAGTGAATGGGCTTTAAATCTCACCAGTAACAGATTCTACAGCTCTTGTGTCCGGGCTCTGTATTTATTCATGCAGAACCTGCACTGCTTAAATGGGACTGTGGAAATAAACAAGGGGTCTGGATGGGGGACAGAACCTCTACTGTTTCCATCATGCCAACTCGCTGAAAAAGTCAACATGTCTCCTGCCGCATCCCAGAGGCTGAGATCCAAGACCAACTGAACCAAGAGGCCTGGAATCTGCTAGAGGCCCTTCGGCTATCCCTGACAAGGTGGTCATAAAGTCCCGACTGCTAGTGTTTCTCATGCTGAAACACTAGCACCCGAACTCAGCAAAAGCCATAATAAAATCTAAATGTCTCACAAAAACATTCAGTTTAGGAGGACGGTACCAATATATGATGATGATTGTTCTACATAAACCACAACATGATAGCAAACAAAATGTGAGCACCCGACTGTAGTGATGCTCAATGACTGCACTGTGTTTTTCCATTACGCTTTGTTTAAGGTTCAGCGAGGTTATGATGCACTGTAAGCATGTTGATGTAGCAGTCTTGCATATCTGACAAGAGCTTGTTTTGAAAGGGTGCTGGCAAATGTCATCACCATGCAAGTGACGCAGGAGCAGCAAACAGGGTCAGAGCTCACTTACAAGAATAGGTCAGCCAATTCATCTGGCTGACAGGACGTCCAACATCTGACTGTTTTATGAACATCTGCACTGATCAATAACTCAACAAGAGCACCAACGCCTATATTAACATTTAACTTTTCAAAAACATAGACAGCTGCTATCTAGACACAGGATTTGCACATCCAAATGACATATCCTCAACAGACTTGCTCATGTTACATCACAATATTTTTGGTCTATATGTGATACGAAAACATTGGACAACCTCATTAGCAGCGAGCAAAGCACTTGGGCCTAACTAACAAGGACATTTTTATTATAGTAGCTCAGTTAACATATTAGGTCAAATTTACTGATTGAAATAATAATTTTCAAAGATTTCAGGAGTATGAAGTGGCTGACTATCAAGACTGGTTCAGACAGCTAGAACGGGGAGTTCTAAACACATTACATTACTTGACATTAGTCTCACATTACCAGAAGCCCAGACTACATTTGAACGACACCCAAGTGGCTGTCACACTGCATTTCTTTCAAAGATAAGTGACTGAAAAAGGGTGCTTGCACAATAATGTTTAAGAGGCAAAACTAAAGCATGTTGGTTTGAAAGTAAATTAACTTCAATTTCACCTTTCCAGCAGAGAGATTTACATGTCAGTGATGAGCACTATTGTCAAGCTTTGGAATCTTTATGACTACGATAACATTTGAATGCAGTTAATAGCAATATATGACAGGAATTTTGAGATTTCAAATTATTTGTGATACGAAGTAGTTTGCCAAATGTTCTGAAACAACAACAAACAACAATAAAAAACACAAATTCACAAGACAACTTATATATGAATAAAAATCCAGTGCCACACATACCTAGAGTGCTGTAACTCCAGATTATTGTAAAAACAAGACATGCTGAATATTTGCTACAAGCAAACAGTTCCTGCAGTAAACTAAACTCTTGACAACTGCAACAGTTGTGTAAACAACTGGATTTTTTAGGGGTCTTAGGGAAAATCTGAGTTGATGTGCTGTAATTTGTTAAACATGGTGTGCATGTTCTGAACCTTATTTACAGCATTTCTCGTACTATTTTTTTGTCTGAGTTATTCATGTACATTGCTATCCCATTAGTTGAACACAAAGCTATCAAAGCAGTCACCCTCTTCACAGTCCTACTCCTCTCCCTTGCCCAAAGCAATTAAATCTTAACGACAGCTGTATAGTGTGCAGCCATACAAGAAGGCAAAAAAAAATCTATTCATGCAGAAGAATTAAATAAAAATGTGACAGTGAGATATAATTTCATAGTGAGATACACTACCCATGTGATTAGGATGTCTTCAGATGTGCATCATAGCTGCGTTGTCCTCAGCAAGAACTCTCAGCCCCTGCGGAAAAGAGAGCAATTGAATGTACCTGTAACTATTAACATCATCTTTAAATCAGGTTAGCCATAAAGATTGCACTGTTAGCAAAGTCTGAAACCAGTCAATGTTAGTTTAGAAAATGATTCATGCGTGAAGCTGCATCTTTCAGTTGCAGTATTACTATTAATAATTCGGCTAATAAATAAAATTCATTCATTCCATTCACTATTATCTTTGGCATGTAATACCTACAAACCTCCTTCCAATCACATACTGCACTATAGTGGTAAGCTCTGTCTGTCAGTCTGTCTGAATCCCCTGTTATACTTTTTGCATATTACTAGTGCTTGAATCTAGATTTAGTGGCACAATTACCTTTCTGGTCCTGCCATATATTAGCACATAGTGATTCTCTATAAACTCTGTGACAAATACCCTGATCAGAATGGTCAGTTAGTTAGCAGCATGTCAGTGAGTGGGTGAAAAGTCAGCCAGAGGAAAGTGTTATGTACAAAGGGGCGTGTCTCCAAACAATGAGGGAAACTAGGTCAGCGATGTAAAAAAAAAAAAAAAAAATCAAAACAGCCAGCGGATATTTGTATTACGCACAATGTCAATACCCTTGGGGCGCAAAAATTAAAGGAGTCACATACTTATGCATAAGGTTAATAAGTCGTCAAAATAATTTAATTCATTAAAGAACGCATTTTGGATGCTTGCTGCCGACAATGTCAACAAACATGTTACTTCTCATAGTAGATGACCACCTGAAGCAGAAGCCTAATGTATTTTAATTCATTATATAAACTAAAACAAGTCTTTTTTCGTAGCCATTTCGGGGGATGGGGGGAGTGGTCTACAATGCAACTGATGGTCCCAGTTCAGTCAGCCCCTCCTCAGGTCACACTGATTTGGTCAAGTTAAATTCATGCGAGTTATGTCACCAGGCTAATCTACCGGCGGCTAAATTAGCATGATAGCACAGTAAGCTACTTGCGGATATAAAATGCCCATCCCCCCCCCCAACACAGGGTGGCGACTGAATGGATTGAATAATCTACAGTGTGTAAGTTCACTGACAAGCTCAATGGGGCAGACAGTCAGCGGCCCCAGTTAGTACCAATTTAAAGCCTAATATATATATACGTTGTATTTGTATAGCGTGCCCATATCAAATGCCCCGTCTTCTCCCAATGCACTGTAGCAACGGATCTATGGGGTGTAAGAATTATTTAACTCATAACTGGTGTAACTAATGAGGCTGCAAGCTGACCACCTGTCCACATGTCATGCGTGGAATGGACTTCATCGGTGAGAGCACTGTAGGTCATTGTCACATAAACATGAATTATTGGGTCCTCTTTATGCTTACTTTGCTTAGCAACGTACTTTTATCACCAGTTTAACATAACCAATTTCAACGCGGTGCCCAATCATTAAGCTAGATGACGTTAGCTCAGTGGCTAACATGCAAGTTCACATAAACGTTACTTTTGCCTTGGCGGCGGCCGTACCCATCACCACACATGCCAGTCAGACAAGGCGGTCTGAGATTTCGTTCATTTGGCCGCCAACGGTTAACTACAAAACTAGTACAAGTATTACACGCTTTAGTGTTCCTTTTATGATCGAATATAACATCTAAGTAATTGATGCTGAGTTAGCTTCTTTGAATAGCATTTCTGGCGAGTAACTTGAGATCGTCAGCTTGCTACTACTCTAAGCCTGCTAACAAGCTAGCTAGGTGGCTAATGCTAGCATGCTATGCTAATGACAGTGTTGCTATAATCTCGTACCTACTTGGATAAAACCTTTCAATTGACGATCTCTTCCACAGCTCTTGTGTTCAAATCAGACCCATGTTATTTCTTTAATCGACAACGAGAAAGATCATTTTCGCACATGTATTAGCTATCATTAAGTTATAATATTTAAACTGAAGCCAGGCGCTAAGAAGCCAGCAACGGCTTCAGACATTCGACACAGTGGAGTGACCTGCCATGCAAAAATGAGCTGCCTGTAACTACTGTTGTTTCAAACCGCCACTCTGTAAAGCTCAATAAATAACGATTAAACTGTGATGACGTGGTTGTCCAATATATTTACCGTCTCCTCGATCGAAGACGGAAAGGAGCTCGAAAATCTATGTAAGAATACTTGCTAGTAGATCTATATTTATCAACAGCGGTATTGGAGATGTCTACCGAACGGAACTAGGATATGGGATTTACGCTACATCGATAACTAACCTATTTTCCAAGAGCACCAAACAACAACTTGCTCCCTTAAGTTGATAGCCGTCCTCAAACGTAGATGAAATATTAACTGCTAGTCCGTTTGACAGGTCTACAGTAAAATGGAGCCACATTTCCTCGTTGAAACCGACCAATGAGGTGGAGTAGAAAAAAAATGCCGGGGCCCCTGGAAGTTTGTCCCGCAGCCAAGCACCAGTCATAACAACAGTGTCCTCGCCCATCCCCCACTACACCTCCTTTTCGCTTGTCTGGTCACCACTAGCCATGGATTAATGACACCCCACCCCCCTATCCTTTGCTCAGTCATTCAGACTGGGAAAGTCAACAACAAGCTTACATCATCATTGCAATCTGTGTTTTACACAGATTTTTTTTTCTAGCTGTAATACATTATCCATAATCATATTTATTTCCTCAGTGTTCTCGAAGAGGGTGATAGCATGAGAGTATTCACTCTGCACTCAGATATGTTTTTTATGAAGTATCACAGATTAATATTGGTATAAACTGAGCACTGACCTTCAAATTCAGTACACTGTATCTTAACTTATTTGTTTTACAATGAGTAGTGACTGTCCCCTCTTTAGTGGCTACACTGTCTTTTATTTCAAGGTGAGATGATGACATATCATGAAATATTAAAATGGGGACCATTGAATTAGTTGTACAGCAGCAGCAAGTGTGCAGTACATGCAGTCCATCCTTTGTTGGAGTGTGTTTTCTTGTTACCACAAATGTAATCATCTCTGCTGGGACACAGATGCACTTACATCATCCCCTCATTATTTCTCTCACTCTGTACAGCCTCACAAATGCATGAAAACCATAGAACAACCTCAACTTCTGAACGTAATGTGTGTGATGTCATGACATGCATAATGTATCTGAACCTACAAAAAAAAAAATTGCATATCATGTTTAGCCAAGTTAACGTTACTAATAAGGAAAAGGTACATTTATTGCATGCAGTAGGATGGTCTAAGAGATATTTGTATGTATAATGTCCCAGTCTCCCTAAATGTGGGTTTAAGTGATGAATTTGGTTCTAGTCAAGTCAAGTCAAGTCAGATCCTGTAAGCTCTTGCAGTCTTATATCCCTTCCATTCTATTACCTTGTGCCACTCATTCAGTTATATTAAGCAATAATGTTAAAATGTACTAGTAATTCCATTCAGATCAAAGGTGGGAGGATAGAGTTGGTCTGAATGTCAAACATCCAGTAACAGGTGGAGGATTTTGATTCGATAAAATTGCACACAAAATTATACAAATCAGGTTTCAGTTTCAGTGCTGTTTGTCTCTATTAGGTCAACAACGGGTGATTTCCCACATTCTGCCTCTTACTCGATTCTCCTCAAGCCTGGAGAGACAGAAATATGTGTTCCATCACTCCCACTGAGTGAGGGTGTTTTGGCTGCCAGCAAAGAAATGTTAAGCAAAGTCCTCCTCTCAATGCCAAGCTTTACGCAATATATGATTCACTCTATGGGCACAAATATTCTTAACTGACTCACCTCTTTTTTTCTCACTGTGATCCTACTCTCCCTTTTTTGCATACAATAAATGCACATATGTATCCTGTGAAGACAGGAAAAATACATCTCAGCATGTATTTGTGAGAACCTCTGAATTATAAGCCCCTGTTTGTGCCGTCAGAGTACAGAAGTTCTTTGATAAAATTAGATTTACACAGTTTGCTTGAATAAATGAGAGACTAGAAGGAATACAGCAGTGTGGTATCTGTGTGGGGGTGGGGAGCCATCTTCAGGACAATAACACAAGGTTGCTAGGGATGTAAGAAAAGTGGCAACTCTGATAAAGATGTGGTGGACTTGTTGGCATCATGTAATTGCGTGGATACTGCCGCACAAGTAGCAGGCGGCTTTAACAAAAACCTTAGCAACAGCATTACTGCCTTTCACTATTCTGCATGTTTATTGTTGAGAGAAAGTGAGGGGGAGATTAGAAACATCTAAGATAAGATTACACATTTTAAGATTCTCCTCATTTTTTCTCCATAAAAAAGGAAAGATATTAAGCTATAAACAATTACTGGATGTCAGAAAATTTTTTATAGGCATGCGTCCTCAAAATAAGTAATACTTACTTGTGATCCTCTGTGCAAGTGCACATAAGCAGGAATTTTATTTGCTTGATTTTTATTTATTTATTTATTTATTTATTTATTCATTCATTCATTCATTCATTCATTCATTCATTCATTCATTGCAGTCATAGGCTCAAGGTTTGCAATTTCTTAAGATAAAGGCACTTATCAAAGATACGAGGTATGTTGAAAAAAGACAGAGTTCCAACCTTCAGACAGGGGTCGACTGTGTTTTTCTTTCAGTCAGGGGATGCACAGCAGCACAGGTAACAGCCAATCACCATGCCAGTATAAGCACTCCTTATGCTGAATGTTTGATAACAGCCTTTTAAATATAGAACCAGACCGTTTTGATCTAATAGCTGTTTTACAGTTGAGCTCAATCACCTCACATGCATCATTAACCTGATATATTACGTCTGCGAGAGAGTGAGCATCAGAAAAAGAGAAGGGAGCAAGAGAAGAGACTGCAGCTCAGCTTCACTGCCTGCTCAGCAAGAGCTATTTTTAGATCCTGAGAAACAAAGAAGCAGAGTCGTCTTTCATCCCTTCTGTAACTACAGTATGTTGTTTCATCTCCAAATGTGGCACTTCAAGACAGTGCGCATTTGTTTGTAGCTATGTTTAGGCCTAACCTCAAATAAGTATGGATGCCTTCCCATCTGGCCTTGAGTCTTTTTATTCTCATCCTGCCTTATTTGTGCACGTTTCCCTGCTGTCTTACTGTATAGAGAGGGGACTGTTATTTTGTCAAGGCTGAATCTAAGGTCAGGGTATAATTAGAGGGTAAAACATCCGAGCTATGAGGCAGAAAGGAGCTCTGGAGTTCTTCAGAGAGATTGTCTCCTACTGTACTCTCTGGCCTTAACTGGATGGTGCTTATTGCAGAAGGCAGTGAATGTAAAGTTGTGAGCTGTGCGGTCAGATAATGATCACGCGCATTGTGGTGGTGGTGGTGGTGGGTGGGGTGGTGTCGGGTATAGAGTGCAGGGAAGATGGCTCATTAACTGTGGTCTGCAAAGGAAAATCCTCCATCTGGCTGGATCAGCAGTGTCATGGAAGTCACTGCAGAGACGTCACAGCATTAGAAAACAACTTAATATACACGTTCACTGCCACATGCTACATTTCACAAATATCCTGTGATTTAATCTCAATTCATTAAGGTCAAGCATGCAAAACAAAATCTCCTTTGAACAGAAATCTAACATAAAAAATAATCGTGTAGACATATCATGTGCAAGCAGCAGTATTTTGAGCTTTTTGTCAGTCTCAATAGTCTTTACAGAGTTTGATTTATCTGGATCAGATCTAGATGGATTTGAGGGATTTACCTGCAAATCAAATGTATTTGTAATACAATTTGTACCACAGCTTGTGGCAACAATCAAAAGCTGATGATGGTGTGACTATTTAATGACACACAGAGAAAAATGGAATATCTAGTATTAATCTTCTATTAGTCTTTAATAACTGTCTATTAATAAAAAAAAAAAGAAAAAGGTAGTTAGTATATGTATTAAAAAGCAAAGTAAAAGATATAACTTTATTACCAACACAGTGACTACTACATTACTAACATGATGTCAAATAAATGTTATACATTAACACTTATTTTTTTTGAACCAAAATTAATGTCTCCATTAAAAAGAATCACAAGCATTCTATTTGATCTCTTGTGGGTTATGCTTCAAAGAGCCCCCCCAGCCCTAATTTGTTTTTCTACAGTTTCTGAGGTTGCAGAGACACCTTGTGGTGAGATGTGGCAAAGTTTTCTTGTCACAGTGTTGAAAGCAGTGGCCTTCAAGTTGCCTTAACAGTAAATACTGTACATCGGTGACATGAAAAGGCAAAGAGTGTTTCAAATAGCTGCCTCTAAATTCCTCAGTGGATGTACAGCAGTGCCTACCAACAAACACAGGGAAAAGCCCACAGTGAAGACAGTCAGAGTCAGTTATTTGGAGGTACAGTAGAGATTCATTGTGCCGGACTGGCTCATTCTAAGCATGGCAGCACTGTACAGAGAACTCATATTACTAAAACAGGTATGGCAGGCATTCTGTCCACTTGGGGTAGGAGTTTAAATAAGAGGTAGCCAGCTGCTGTTCCTTGTAGCCCAGACCCCGCTGGAGAGCCGCTGCTGACAGTCAAAGCCTACAGTCTGGATTATCATAACAACACATCCACATGAGGTAGGACTTCACAGATTCTACGTATTAGCACTACTATTTCAACTTAGAACACACAGTCACACACAGAGGCTGGGGCTTATTGAAATTTGAATGTGTAAAGGCAAGAGCTTATTACAGAGACCACAGGGTAAGACTGTGAAAACAGAGAGCAAAGACCATGTGTTCAAAGAGGGTCCAGAGGGCTCAGATTGAACTGCAGTATGGGATTTTTAATTTGCACTGCAGTAAAAGAAAGCTTTGAGATAGCTTCTTTTTTATCAGGCACCTTGATGATCCTCAACTGGACAATAATGATTGGAGTCATGAGGGCAGAGCATGCTGCTTTTTACTTCCTATGTTTAAAGACCAACAAGATAATAAACAACTGCAAAATACACTATTATATTCTCAGCAAGCAGCTTGGTTTGTGAAATAATACCAGCTGCATATATAATATGTTTAGGACATGCAGTTCATCATGGCTTTTGTTGTTTGCACCGTCCAGTTTCCAGCGTGTGCACCTCAGGTAAATATTTACTGCTAAGTTACATCTCTGTGGCGTGCTGTGCAGTGGAGCATGTGACTCCTGAAAGGCAATGAGCACTATAAGGCCTGACAGGGAAGCAATGATCACTGGAAGGACAAGCAAAAAATACGCATAAGACATTCTCCATCAAAGAACATGTTGATGGCAGGCCAGGCTTTTAATTTCACAGTGCAGTGCAGCATGCAAGGTGAGTAAACAGCTACTGAAGCAAAATTTGCAGGATCAAAGCTGATTCCTCAGAGCTAGCCTCTTTACGTTACACACCTTTATTTCACTTTTATGATTCACAGGCATATGTTAAATCAAGTCCAAAGGAAGTAACAAACAGCCATATAAGATCATAGATGAATAATCACACAATTGACCCATAAGGCAGAAAAAAAAAGACAAAAGACACATGGGTGTTGCAATGGGTCTTTGCGGCCGTTATGGGCTTTTTTTTCATTTTGCATCTCTTCTCATCTCTGGTTTTGTGCCTTTTACTGATTGTTGTGCTTCTCTCTGTGGTCATTTCATTCTCTTTGTGTCTGTCTTGCTTCTCCCTCAGTGACATTCTGCAGGTAAAGCAGAACTCTTAGTTGCTGCTGGTGGTAAAAAAAACTGCAGCTGAACTAATAGCTAACCCCTTGGGCATCAGGGCCTGACCCTGGAAGGCCCATTAAGTAATTCATCTAAGTACAACATGCTCTTCAACATGCCAGTTTGTTTAATCACTCAGTCATGTTTAATGTCACACAAAATGAGAAAGAGGCAGCTGGAAGAAATCTGAACCGAGGACACACCCATTAGATTATACAGTGAGGTCGACTGGTCCTATCTGCCTCCAGCTCAGGATATGTAGTTCATTAAACTGATAATAGGAGAACTTGAACAATACATTCCTGCTGCAGTAAGCAGTTTCACAGCAGTGCCGGACGTTGGAGCAGCTCCTCAGCTCCTCACACAAACACGGTTTCTGTCCAGCGCTTCATGTGGTGACACTGCAGACTCAGTAGTTTTTAAATAAGCAGTGAAATGAAGGACAAATGGACAAAAATGTTCAAAATGCATTTTTCCAAGTTGATGACTGTAATTCAGAGGAACCTTTAATCTAAAGACTAAAGACTTTCTGTGTGTTAGCCTTTACAGATTTTTTAGGGGTGTCATTTACTTCACCAGAGTGAACATTTAATCACCTGAAATAGATATTATTTCTGTTAGTCACTTTTAAAAATGAAGAAAAATTTCACTGTTGATGAATATTTCAGAAAAATAGGCATCCAAAAAATATCTATTTTACAACTTTATTTGGCTGAAATGTTTTAAATTTGGCTCCTTTATTTAAAGCTTACTTGATCTGCATTGCAAGGTCAGTCTGAACGACATGAAACAGCCTGTCCCATGTATCATTAAAGACAGCATCACTGCCCACCCTTATAAATGATTAGGTGAGACATCACCTGTCAAATGCAGACTGCTTGTGGCATGAGGCACTGCTACCAACAAAACACTGCTCTCAAAACCCTTTAAGAGCTTTGGCTTGAAAGTAAAGTTGATACAAGGAGTAAGGCAGGCTTTCTGAAAGAGTGTGTGTGTGTGTGTGTGTGTGAGTGTGTGTGTCCATGTTTAGCTGAAATCAATACAGTTATGTGTGGAACTTGAGGCACTCGGGAGGCAATGGTCAGCGCACTTTTACGGAGGAGAAAAGTTGTAGGACAGAGCATAAAATTTATGTAAGTGTGACTCTTTGTTGCGGCCGTGCATGCAAAATTGTGTGGAATGTTTGAGGAGAGCGAAAACCTACATAACATTTTTTTGTTTCCTTCAGATTTCTTTTGTCACACTGGGGTCGTCTCTTAGCAATGTTTTCCCTAAGCAGCTGGGAATGTAATACAATGAGGAAATTACTCATCTAAGAGGAACTCGTGGGCTGGTTTTCTAGCTATTCTGCTCTAGTACTTCAGCAATGTTGTTGTCCCCACAAGTAGAAAACAGCCTGCCAATAGTACTACATGAAAGATGATTGGACAAAGTCACAGATTTCTCAACAGTGTAAAATCTAGTCCATTCCGTGTCTGTCATTCCACATTTGAATTAGAGTAAATATATGATGTGATTGTTGATCCCTGCTTGATTGATTGATTGGTATTTCCTATTTAATTTTGACTCATGATGGAGCACTCTTTTGAGTTCGACCAGGCAGTGACATCATTGTTTCATATGAGCAAGAGACCATACAGAACTAATAACCTGGCCTTGACTTTAAAAAATCTCCGGCAATCTCAAGAGTAGGTTTGCATCGACCCTCACCTTAGTGCCAACCATTTGGCGAACCAGAACAAATAACTCACAGCGTCTCATTTGTCCATATATTTACATCTGATTTTGAATAAAGCCTGATGATATTTATTTGACAAAAGCTGCATGCTCACAATCAATTGCTGTATTTTCTGCAAACCGTAGGACCAGCAGGGAGCCAGAGGAGGCTCATGCAAGGTGTTGCTGTTGTGCCAAGAGAGGATCCAATGACTTTGTGTTGACAGCAGAAAACTGAGCATAAAGCAGGTAGGTTTTTCACGAGTGCCTCATCAGCATTGACACCTTTCATCTGTGGTTATCTGTCATCTTGTTTACCCTTAGTAGCTGTTCTTTGTGTTTAAAATGAGATGCTTACCTGGCTGAGTCCACTATATCAGGGGTGCTTCCTGTCCTGGCACTGCATAATACTCTGATAAACAGGAACTGCTGTTTGCAGGGTTATTAGGCCAGGGATACATTAATATTTCTTTTGTAAGAAACAAAAAGTGAGTTTGACAGCCAACATGCATCAAAGGTAAAGTATGATTTGACATCTGACAAATTTGCTCTTAAATCATTGACTTGAGATTTCTTTTTTGTTTATGATCCAAGTAGTGAAAGTGTTTTTGGCTGTAACTTAAAGTGTACTCTCATGCTTCAGGACAGCTCAACATAAAACTGGCTATAATTCACAGGTCTTTTCAGCAATCTTTCCGCTGTGCCTCTGCAAGCAGAGGAGGACGCAGATCATCAGGGAAGATGTTCTTTGTGGCTGGGGCCAAAAATGCAGGAGGCTCTGGAGGAGGAAATGAAAGGAGGTAAATGGTTAACATCAACTCAGCCTAAAAAACTGGCTTACAAAACAAAAAAAGGACATGCATGGCTTTACTTTGGCTTTACCATTCAATCATTACTTATGACCCTCCAGAAGTCTTCATTCGCCTTTGGTGGATATAAATTTAGAACCCGTTAGCCTTCATTCCAGTTGCTCAATGGTGCATGGGGCCAAACAAGCCACTTTTCACTGTAAAAAAAATGTATTCGGATGAATGCATAATTTACCTGATAATTAAAATACAACAAGATGTCAGTCAGCTGAGCCAGCTAACTTGTAGTTTGACACGCTGCTTAAAATGGAAAAAAATTCTTAAATCATGGAACTCATCCTCTGTTCTTCCAAAGGTTAGCAGACCAAATGAATCCTAAAATGCACCATCTTGATGTCACACTCACAGAATGCATCGACTGTTTCCAGCTGCTTTGTCACTACTCAATCCATGCTGACAGCATGATCAGTTCTGCGCATGTGCGTAGGTCAGGAGGCTAGTGCCTGACTACTGTGAAATCCTAACCCAAACCAATCCCCTACCACTGGCAAATGTGTAGAATGGATAGGGTTATATGGGTTGGGCAGCAACTAGCTGCTTTCTTAATGTAAATCTACAGGAAACAATTCTTCATGCCTGTGTGCGTCATGTGAGGATGTAATTACACAGTTGGTCACTATGTCAAATTGACATCAAGGCATAGTGGACTTTATGGGGGGTTGGTGTCCACAGAGAATCTGCTCTATGCCTGTATGTTCTTATTTTGCTGTGTTGGTTATATTCTTGTATCAACTTTGTGGCAGTGGGTGTGTAGTCCCCTGTTACAACAACGAACAAGACATAGAGAGTAACAATAAAAGCATAGTGACCAGGTGCCAGGTTATAAGCACATGCAAGAGGGGTCAGTTTTGTACATTGTGCTAACAAACCGTGACTGACAAATCCTGTTTAGTGTGCCTGTAAAAAAAAAAATGAAACAGTGACTCCTCATTTCCCATCATCAAGGTCAATCTACCAGAAATTTCGTGAGGTAGATTTATTGGACAAGAAGAAGACAGTGACAGCTCTTAAGCCCGGTGAAGATCGGGCCATTCTCCTGGGACTCGGAATGATCCTCTCTTCAATCATGATGTACTTTGTCCTGGGGATCACTATACTACGCTCCTATGCAGACAGGTACACACACCCAACAAAGGAGTTAACTGCTATTTCTGTTGGAAACATGTTTTATCCATCAAATTAGCTTGTTGAGAACCTGCTCCAATACTCTCTCAGCCTGAAAACTGCAATAAATACTTCATCAAACTATACCCCAAGCCAAGTTTGGTTCATATCATGAAATCCCCAAAATGTTTGCCTTTTTTTGCATTAAATTGGATATTCATTTAAATGTCAACACAGTGTGTGGACAGAGGAGGGTGTTTGTGTTGTACTCAACTCCACGGTCACAGCAGACATGAACTGTTCCTACAACTGTGGGTCAGACTGCTGGAGAGTCTCCAAATACCCCTGTCTGCAGGTCTACGTGAGCGTCAATAACACGGGTCATGTCAGCCGTTTATCTCACAATGAAGAGACCCAGGACAGCAGCTCTGAAGTGAGTACAGTGCCAGAGGGAAAATACTGAGAATTACTGAACCATTTCAAATGTTGGCAAAGGCTGTCAGATGTTGGCCTGATTAAAGATTTACTCTGCTCTCAGTTTAGAGAATGTTAGTCAATAGGATTTGGAATTTTTCTTGGTCAAGCTGAGAGATAATACATGAGGGGTGATGCATTCAGTTCCCCAAAATAAAACAAACCTAGCCTCATTACAAAAACAAAAAGTAAGACCTACTGATTTCCCTCTCAATAACCTCAGTGTCCTTAAATCCTGTCCTTGCAGTGTTTCTATGTACCCAGGTGCCAGAAGGACAGCATGGCCATGCATGTCATGATTATGAACATCTCTGAGCGTCTGAAGATGAACCAGCAGGTCCCATGTTACTACGACCCCAGCGAGCAGCAGGAGACTGTGCTCCTGACCCGCCTGTATGACCACAGCGTCATCATCCACTCGCTGCTGTGGCCCTCCTGCATGCTCACAGGAGGGGCCCTCATCGTGGTGATGGTGAAGCTCACGCAGTACCTCTCCAGGCTGTGTGAAGAGATAGGGAAGATCAAGAGGTGAAATATATGTGCAGCTGCTGTGAAAGACAAGCGCATGGTGGTTTGACGATGAACATGACATGAAAGGGATTGCTTGAACCGACCTCTTGCAAACTTTCCTCTTCAACTGAGACATTTGGAACAGCTGACTTCACTCTGGACTGAGGATGTGACTGTTTATAAAAGTGAATCGAATGTTCCCAGATAGGAACTGTCAGACACATATCTCCTGTCATACAGGAAAAAAATGACTGTTTTTGCATGAATGTAAAGCATTATGAAGTGTTTTGTGAGTTGTTGTTTACAGGAGTTTGTTACACTTGTAACCCTAAGTATGGTATTATATGAGCATGTGCTTTCTATTTCACATATGATACACAAGAAAATATCTACCTGAAATATAGAAGGAGAGGTGGAAACACTGCTTTCTGTCAAAAAACTTTAATGAGAATTGTTAAATTTTCAAGAACTTTCTCAAAATTTCCTATAGTTTGATACTGGCTGGTTGTTTGCTAAAACAATAATATGTCCTTATTTGTTGACCACTCAGTGACCAAATATGTGTAGGTCTCTTATAACAAATGTGTCTCATGAATGAACATATGGCGTACATAATCCTACATGGTTTTTTTTTGTCTGTCTGTTTTTGTCTGTGTTGGAAAACCGTTCCGGAAGATTTGGTTCCCCAAACTACACTGAGCATATAAACGACTAATATTTAACATCCCTTACAAATATTTTGAAAAAATCGAATTTAATGAGATGTTATAGGATACATCAGTGTAAACTTGCAAGCTCACTGTGCAAATTTAAGAAAATTACACATTAATTTCCAGATAGGAGGGCAATAAGTTCCCTCTTAAATTCAACTACTGTATCCACCTCCAGATTATTGTCCATATTAAACAGTAGTTTAATGCTCCCAATGGATGAGATGATTTTGTGATATGGATTCTTCTGTGGTCGCACACTGTCCCCTGCACCTGAATAAAAATGATCATCTTGCAAGGATATAAAGAGCATTTAGAGAACAGATATATGCGAGGATTCACATCTAAGAAATTAGTATGCCCATTTTGATGATAAAAAGAGACCGTTTGGAAAGTTTAAATCTGCATTAAAACACATATTGCTGATTATCTCCTGATGGCCATGATATTTGGAGAATATTCAGGTCTCAAATTAGGCCATAAAACTTTGCTTTGGATGGACGTGCAAAAATTTCAACAGGCAATAACTACTGGGCATCAACATAATGTTGCTCATGATTTCTATCTCTGTCCATGTCCTTTGACTTCTCACTAATTTTCACTAAAATGTCACTGAGTTTTGAAAATAATCAGTATCATATAGGCAATACAAAATGTATAATACAGTACACATAATGAAAGCATTAAAACAATATGTAATGGAACTGATGAGTTTTAGCTTACATCTTCCTGCAGGCCTAATACTTGTTACTTTTCCTCTGCTCCATCCATACGTAAGTTGGTAAAAGAATTTGCTTTAAGCTTCGCATATAAATGTCTTCACCAAGTGAACAACTTATACAGCGTTTTCTCATGTGCTCTTTGTTGGCCTTTTAATTTCTTTTCGAAGAAAAAGAGCGAAATGCGCTTCCTTTGAATTCCCCAGTCTCATCTCATGACAAACTGTTTTCTCAACCAGCTCGGTGTGGGAGGGCGGTCCATGATGATGAGCCTGCTAGCAGCCCTCGAGCAGGCTAGCTGTGTGGAGCTAGCGTGCTACTAAACTGTGCAGTTTCTTTTCGGGACAGCACGATGAAGAACATCATGAAGTATTATAGACTTATTCATCCACAGCATATTGACAACATCACCGGGAGCTAGCGGTGTCTTGTCTTCAATATTGCGGGTCTGCCCCGACCTCCAGTATCACTGTTTGGATGGACTAACGTTAGAGCTAACACCGCTGGTTGATACTTCCCGAGCGGGCACGAATGGGATTTACTCAGCTAACGCTAGCTGCTGTTAATGATTGTGCTGGCTGACTAGCTTCGCAGCTAACCGGTTGGCGTTGGCTATCTGACACAGGTAGCTTTATATTTGTTTTTTTCATGTTTTGTTCTGTGGTCGCTATTGTTTATCAAAACAGTTACCAATTTACTCACACGACAGACTGTCTGGTAACATTATTGTAGTACCGTCAGACTTAAATTTAAGTATCAGTTGAGGTTTTCATATCATAAATGACATTGATCTGCTGAGTGAACTTGGCTAGCACGGTTGGCTAGCTAGCTAAGAAACAACACAAAACGTTAACCCACTAAGCAGCTGTATAACAAATACTAACGAGGTTACTGTCAAGAGACTAAGCTAAGCTAAACCTTAGAAATGTTAAAATACTGTAATTGTATTGTACTTTCATTTGGCATCTCTGGACATTAATATGTTTGAGTTAGCATGTGTCCTCTTAACACAAACTTAGAAAAGCGAAAGTTTTAGATAAACATGTTTCCATCTCTGATGTCATGACAAGTTATGAGTTCGTTGGGTTTGTTGCCAGTGTAAAAATAATTCAAGAAACCGCAGTGGCGATTTGAATTACTGCAAGTTACATCGTTAAAGTTGACTAGTAAATTGTGATGTATGTGTTTCTACTACCCGTCTGTCAGGCTGACCTAAAGTCATTTTACATAATGGCTATGCGCCGTATGATACACTTAAAAACACTAAAACAATATGCAGTTTTTTTCTGTACGTATTTACCTGTAATGTAAATCATGAAGTATTTCTATTTTTTTAGCATCCACGTTAAATTGGGATACTCTCAGGAATGGGTATTAAGCATTTAATAGTCTGGCATCTGCATATTTACCACAAGCGTTTTGCATTATTGTGCACGGGTCAGTGGTTCTTATATAATCCCGTTTCCTTCTTTCTTACAGTTGGTTGATATCGCTCATCTGATAATTACCAGGCTCTGAAAAGAGCGGATTTGCTGGTGCAACCATGCCTCCCAGACCTTCCTCAGGAGAACTATGGGGGATGCACTTGATGCCCCCTAGCATCCTTGTGGACTGCCTTTTGCCAAATGGCATGATTCTCACATTGGAGTGCCTCCGGGAGGCCACACTGATTACAGTCAAGCATGAGCTTTTCAAAGAAGCCAGAAAGTACCCTCTTTACCATCTGCTACAGGAGGAGAGCTCCTACATCTTCGTCAGTGTCACCCAGGAAGCAGAGCGGGAAGAGTTTTATGATGAGACTAGGAGGTTGTGTGATCTTAGGCTCTTCCAGGCTTTTCTTAAAGTCATTGAGCCAGTGGGCAACAGAGAAGAGAAAATTCTGAACAGAGAGATAGGTATGGTCCTTGAATTACACTGTTCGTAAACACCCTACTGTACATTACGATAATGTACTGTAACAATCATTTGCCATGACAATGGCATTTCCAACAATGAAGAACATAATTGTTTTCACTTAAAAAGATTTTGATTGGTAAAATTATACTGTTGGCTTTAACTGGTCATGTACAGTATTTTTTTTAACGCGTTGCCACTTCTTTAAGCCAGCACTGACTTTGCATATGTCATGAAAATTGTAGTAATCCAAGTAAAACAGTTGGTGAGATTTAAGAACCCTCAACAAAGTTTCATTAAGCAGTTGTTTTTCTTTTTAGGTTTTGCCATTGGAATGCCTATATGTGAGTTTGATTTGGTGAAAGACCCTGAAGTGCAGGACTTCAGAAGGAACATTTTAAATGTTTGCAAAGACGCTGTGGACCTCAGAGACAGTAACGGACCCCACAGTAGAGCTTTGTATGTATACCCTCCCAATGTAGAATCCTCTGCAGAACTTCCCAGGCACATCTATAACAAACTAGATAAAGGTAAGACATTTTATGCTTATTTACCACAAATAATCAGTGTAAACCTATTTATAATGTTAAACGCAATCACTCACATTTTTGCCATTAACATATTCTCTCTGTATAAAAGTTATAGCATATTTCCTCTATTTAATCTTTTATTCTATTTCCCTCAGGCCAAATCATTGTGGTCATATGGGTTATTGTTTCACCCAGCAATGACAAGCAGAAGTACACCCTGAAAATCAACCATGACTATGTGCCAGAGCAAGTGATTGCCGAAGCCATCCGTAAGAAGACACGTAGCATGCTGCTGTCCCCGGAGCAGTTAAAGATGTGTGTGCAGGAGTATCAGGGAAAGTACATCCTCAAAGTCTGCGGCTGTGATGAGTACTTACTGGAGAAATACCCTCTGAGTCAGTACAAGGTAATCTAATTTAATCTTAGGCTACCTGCATCTGATGCTATTGTGCTTAGAGGGGAAGAGATCTACTTCACATCAAATTACCATCCAGCACAAAGGTGCTTGGCATTCATGATGTGAAATGACATTTATGAGAAAATGTACTGATACAAGAATAGAACGTATACGTCGCAGCATGGCTATAAAAAATATTGAATCTTTCAGTCATTGTTGGGTTGTAACTGTTAAATCCAATTATTGCCCTGTTGGTAAACTTGGATTTTGTGTGACTGGCTTTAAAATGTCAAACAGAATAAATAGCTCGAAAATGTCACTTTGTCTTCCTCGCCAGTATGTGCGCAGCTGTATCATGCTGGGACGGATGCCCAACTTGATGCTAATGGCAAAGGACAGCCTGTATTCCCAGCTGCCCATGGACAATTTCACTTTGCCATCTTATGCAAGGCGAATATCCACAGCAACGCCCTACATGAATGGGGAGACAGCCACCAAGTCTCTATGGACGATCAATGGAACGCTGAGGATCAGGATACTGTGCGCCACTTATGTCAATGTCAACATCAGAGACATCGACAAGGTACACATGCAGTACATCGCTGTGGTGCTGTGACTACTTCATCTTGTTTAATATAGAGCCTCTGCTTTGTTCTGGTTTGATTAAAATTAATTGTGACTGTAATCTTAGATCTGTAGTACCTCAGAGGATATTAGAACGTAGTGTACACAATTCATGCAGTCAGAAATGCAGTAAAAGTTTACTCAATGGATATAAATCTGTTATTGTGGCTGCCCTAGATTTACGTCAGGACTGGGATATACCACGGTGGAGAGCAGCTGTGTGACAATGTCAACACCCAGCGTGTGCCCTGCTCGAACCCCAGGTAATACTCAATGAAGGATAGTGCTGCTCTCGAATGTGTCTTCGCTTTGCGACAGTAATGTCATCATTTAATCTTTGTTTTCTTTTTTCATCCAGGTGGAACGAGTGGCTGAACTATGACATGTACATTCCAGATATTCCCCGAGCTGCTCGACTCTGCCTCTCCATCTGCTCTGTCAAAGGAAGGAAGGGAGCTAAGGAGGTGAGCAGTGAAAAGCTAACTTAGAGTCACGATGAACAACCAAGTCTTGGTTTGGTTTGGATGTGACAACATCTGCTTTCAGTGAGTTCAAAAAAAGCATTGTTTTTAATGAAGAAGTCAATCATCAATTGGCCTTTTTCTGCCATACCATGAACAACTGTGTGAGCGCTGGTGTGAGTAGTTTTGCACAAAACTGCAGTGCAGGGCGAAAGGAGTTGGGTACTTAGCTGGAGACTCAGAGGTATGCAACCTGCAGCTTTGCTCACTGTGGCTTCTCCCTCTTGTTTTAAAATCTCTGCGGCAAAAAAGAACTGATCTGCTGTCTAAAAGTGGCAGGAGCAGCAGGAAATGTTGAGTTTGCATTAGCATTAACCTAATGCGGCTCTGACACGGCTGTGTGAAAGTGAACAGGAAACAACAGTAAGGCTGCTATCAACTCTAATGCTGGATTATACATGCATTGTTTCCCCGTGAATTTCTTTCACATAAGCAGGCCATTGGAATATCACTTCAAAATGAAAATAATATATAGAAAAGAAATGACAGAATATTGATGTGTAAAATTGCTATTCCGAAAGAAATACAGATCTAAAAATAAAATCAGATAACTTGATCTAATTTTAATCTCAACAAATACAATTTTTCATGTCATTATCAAATTCTTGTTCATGTGTATTAAAATTGTTTCTTGTTTAATTTCTATTTTAATCAAAGCTGTTCCAATGTTAGACATGGGAAATAAACATCTTCTCTGTTTTCAGCACTGTCTGTTCCGTAGCCCCAAGCGTTTGCCTCTGTAATCATTTTCATATGCATCATCTTCCTGGTATTTTCCTGTAGGAGCATTGTCCCCTGGCCTGGGGCAACATCAACCTGTTTGACTACACCCACACACTAGTAGCAGGGAAGATGGCTCTTAACCTGTGGCCCGTCCCACATGGCCTGGAAGACCTGCTCAACCCTATTGGTGTAACAGGATCTAACCCCAACAAGGTAAACAGCAAATGTTGAAATTTTGAACATAACGCTTACTTATGCAAAGTGAAATACTGGTTCGATGGAAACACACATTGCTGTCTGTTTTTTTGTAATGGATGTGGGGGGTTTTTGTTAGTTAACTTAGCAATATGTTTCCGCAAACAAAAGAACAAACTATGTACGTCAAAAAATTACAATTCTTTTAAATTTAAAACACACAGGTTTTTAAGACCATTTTCTTTTATTAACATGGACCATAATAGACCTTCTTAAATCACTAAGAATATAGAATACCACAACATAAAAAAAATATCCTTTTAGCTAACGTAAAAGGCTTTTCAGATATGTATTAGACTTGTGTCTGCAACCGACCTCTAAGCCTTATGACCCAGTTTTAATCAAGCTGGATTAAAGCTGCTTCGATTTAATCATCCAAGCCTCTTATCCCAATTATTTCTCATTGACACAGGCACCCTTCTTTGATTACAGTAACAACCTTGAATGACCTTTCCCTTTTAATGACTTCCAAAACCTGCAGGAAACACCCTGCCTGGAGCTGGAGTTTGACCACTTCAGCTGCCCAGTCAAGTACCCTGATATGACCATCATTGAAGAACATGCAAACTGGAACATATCCAGAGAGCTTGGCTTTAATTACTGCCACACTGGTTTGGTAAGAAACAAGTGTTCAGTATTTTAACTATGTGTTTTGTTTGTGGTGCTCAATTTATCTGTTTTTTGTTGTTGTTGTTGTTGTTTTTTAACTCCATATTACATGTTTTTATGTGAAATCACAGAGTAACAGACTGGCGCGTGACAACCCCCTGACCGACAGTGACAATGAGCAGCTACGCCAGGTGTGTAACAGAGACCCCCTGTCTGAAATCACTGAGCAAGAGAAAGACTTTCTGTGGAGGCACAGGTAATGTGTGTGTGCTTGTGTATCTTTATGTGGGTTTTTTGAGGGGTGCATTGCATTTGATACAAAGTCTTTGTACAGTCCAGTGCTTCAGTTCAGCACTGTGCCATATCAACAGCTATGAGTTGGAGCCTTTTTGATTTGAAAACAGATAATTGTATGTGTTTGGAGAACTTTTTTATGCATATTTTTTAACTATTGGGTGGTTAGGACATGCCTGTATATGTTCATATACAGCCAGAATTTATTTATTTTTTTTTTTGTATTAATAAGTGGCTAACCACAGTGTCAGCTCAAAAATGCATGTGACCATGCTACTTTGAAAGAACACTATGAATGAATTTGTAATTTTTTTTTCATATCATCATGATCTTTTGGGCCCTTTTGGCAATCATTTGACTACAGTTGGCCTATTACCAAATGCTTTTTTATTTAATATGTATAACTGGGAAGGGAATGATAAGCTGTACCATGGCTCTCCCTTGCTCCAAGCACTGTCTGAATGGTCAGAGTGAAAGTATTATGCCTCATTTGCATAACATAACTGCTGTGAGGACAAGAATCACACACTGTAAAAGTCCAAAAACACAAGCAGAGCAAGGATTGGAGTGCAAAATAACTCATGGAAACATGAAGGTTTTAAATAGAGGAGGTATCACATGATGCGTTAGTACAGACAGCAAACACATATGCCCAAACAGAGTGAACTAATGTTAGGTGAGCTGTAGAGACAATCTTTAAACACTGTGGCAGTCCAAAAACACATACAGATAAGTAACAAGAGCGTAAACACAATAGCACATACAACGCATGTACAGGCACTTTATGTTGATGGCTGTGTGTGCGTAACATGCCCAGATCTGACGGTCTGTCACTGGTTATGAAGCATGTTAAACACTGAATGAGCTAAAAAATATATATATATCTTGTATCATGCATATAAAACTAATAAAAGGTCACAGTGGAGCTCATGATGCTGCCGTACATACACATCTCCCAAAGCCATCCTTCTGAGGGGAGCTGTGGAGGAGGATGAACCCATCCCCACAGTTTTTACAGCACCCCCTTCAAGACAATAGTCCCATTATCCCTGTGCCTAAACTCCAAACACATTTCAGGCTCAGACATTTTCCTTGCTTTAAGCCCTGTGTGCTGTCATGTGGGGCAGATGTAGATGTCATAAAAGTTATATCTGCTTTATTCTCTCCCTTAACAATTTTAGACAAGACTGCCTCAATATGCCAGAGATCCTTCCCAAGATCCTCCTTGCTGTGAAATGGAACTCCAGAGATGAGATTGCACAGGTAAACTCAGGTTTCTTTGCTGACCTGCCTTTTTTGTTTAAAGGACATCTCATGGGGTAATAATAAGTGCCTGACCTTGGTTTTCATACTAATGCAACAGCTCAGCTGATATTTACACAGATAATGCACACTAACAAACTGTCTTATGCATAGGAGTTGTTTAAAATTGCAAGAATGCAAAAAATATATATCTGTAGTCAGTGTATGTTTCTTTTTTCATTTCAGATGTATTGCCTTCTGAAGGACTGGCCCGCTATCAAGCCAGAACAAGCCATGGAGCTTCTGGACTGTAACTTCCCTGATCCAATGATCAGAGAGTTTGCCGTAAAGTGCCTTGAGAAATACCTAACAGATGACAAACTCTCACAGTACCTCATTCAGCTCGTTCAGGTACATTGCATCCTTATGCGGCTTTAAATACAATTCAAGTGAATATTGATAATAACTGAGATGTTTCAGCTTGGTATACTATACCAGTTTTTTTTAGGCAAATATTAATGTTTTTATGGTGTTTTTAATGTTTTTTTTTTTAAATTTGTGCCCAGGTTTTAAAGTATGAGCAGTACCTTGATAACCCACTTGCACGATTCCTACTGAAGAAGGCATTGACCAATCAGAGGATAGGACATTTCTTCTTCTGGCATTTAAAGTGAGTTGATTCAAAAAGGCCTTCTTTTAGGAATGTAGAACTGTTTTTATTTGACTTGAAAGGTTAATCTGTTATTTGACTGTCGCTGAACTGTCTGGTCCAAAATGGTCTTGCATTTAAAAAAAGTTCCGTGAAAAATGCAGATGTAGGTCAATGTTATGGGATGTTGCATCTGTCTCTTTATCTTTCTATATGCCTGTTCGTGTGTGCATGTGCACATGTTGGTGTGCCTGTGTTTGTGTGTATTTGTATAGAGGCTGGACACAGTTTCTGTTAGAACACAAACAACATCTCCATGTTTTTTGTGTTTTTCCTGTCTAAATGTTTGTAGGTCAGAGATGCACAACAAGACAGTAAGCCAGCGGTTTGGCCTGCTGCTGGAGTCGTACTGCCGGGCCTGTGGCATGTATCTGAAGCACCTGAGCAGACAGGTGGAGGCCATGGAGAAACTCATCAATCTCACTGACCTCCTCAAACAGGAGAAAAAAGATGAGGCGCAGAAGGTAACTTGACAGCCAGCAGCTGTTAATTATGATCTACTGAATCGTTAAGTTTAATCTTGATGACATCTGGACCAATCTGCCCACAGAGATGCTGCTTAAGTAGAGTGATAGAGTTTGTACTGTTGCTTTTTTCAGTTAACTTGCAACTAAATTTATTTCAGCCAGACTAAAATATGGTATATATTAAACAACAACAACAACAACAACAACAACTTAGTGATCCTTACAGGGACATCCACACATTAATATGAAAGATTCCTCAATAAAAGCAGGTACTTATAAATAAATAAAGTTTTGTTATAAACTAAGGCAAGCATGACCAGTTACAATGTAAGCATGGTACATTGAGCATCACCTAAGATCACAGTTAATTCTGTTTAACTGTATTTTGCTGCATTCAGCTTTTGTGTTGCTGTTGACCAAGGTCAACACTTGTAAATGCTTCTCAATAAAAACCTTCTAGGGAAATACAAAAGAACACTAAAAACAAGTCAATGCATATCAGAGCACAAACAGTCTCCTTATTAAATTGTGATGACAGAAAATAGGGCAAATTAAAAAACAAATCCTTACTTTGGTAATTACAGACAAATTATGGTCTTAAATTAAAAAAAAAAAGTAGCTACCTGTTTAAAAAGGCCCCCATTAGAAGAATAAAAAGTGCACTCTGTATAACAATGTTTTTTCAATCCATAGAAAAACCAGCTTTAGAAAGTAAAAATGCTTTTACTAAACTAAGTTGTGTGTGTCATCAGGCATCTAGAAGTCTGGTAAAAACCTTGTTCCAAACCAACAGTGACGGCTCCTGTTGCATTATTTTTCTTTCAACTGCTAAAACACTTTGATGCCACAGAATAAACTACTGAATCTGTCAAATGGTCCTTGCGTGATTTGAATGTTCGACCAATAAACTAACAAGGAAACTAGATCAGACCATGAAAAATCTTAATTTTATTTAATAATAATAATACCGCCCTGCTTTTAACATTTTTCATTCATTTGCATGAAATGGTTAGCATTAACATTTCTAAGCAAAACTTTTAAGCTTATTATCATTTATGCCAGTAGTCTGCTAGCTGGCCTGACTAATTGTGTAATTAGCATGCTACGGTAGACAAAACATTTCCTGATTTCGTGCTGCTTGTCTGTCCTGTGTTGAAAGTTTGTCTCCTGCATCTTGCTGTGCTCTGCCTGGATATCTTCAGCTGTCTGCACTCCTTCCTGGCTAAAGAAGTATTAGGATTTTTTCTTTGAACGTACAGTAAACATTATAAATGTAACAGAGGAAAAGTATCTAAAAAAAACCTCCCTTCTCTGGTAATGTTAAAAATATTTACCATTAACTGACAGTGACAGACTCCAGTGACGGTGCAGAATCCTGTATTTTCCTTTGTCCACGTGCTGTCTTTAACTTCTCAAGCTAACAGCAGATCTTGCACAGCCTGGTGTGCTGCTCCACAATACACCAACTCTGCCTTGTCACACATGTTGACCAAGGTGATTAAGAGACAGCTTATCTGGTTTGAGATGATAAATCACATTGTAATTTGCTTGTTTAATCTGCTACAACCTCTTTACTGAGGAAGAAAAAGCAGTTAAAGTTATTATTTAACGCTGAAGTACAGTTTTCACAAATGACTTAAAACAGTGTAATGATGCTTTTCATGTAATGCAATATCATAACTGATGGCAGATTCTCAGAGCGGCGGAGGCCAAGTCAGGGGCAGCTGGACAAGCACATGTCTGTGAATAACTAAAACTAGTCTCTCAACACCAGTTCTTACAGTACTTAAATGTTTCCAATTGTATGCACATTTTCTCCCAAATTACACAATTATAGGCTTTTTTGGATTTGCCTTACCAGGGCTTTAAACTGTGGTAATTTGCTTTAGAGTAACATTAAATTTAACATAGAAATACTGGCTAAAAGTAGTATTGAGTTCAATGTATAAATATAGACTCTAGGAAGATCATACCCACTGGATATTATGGCAGTTATGCTGGTAATAGTGTTTGTACAAATGTGTTGTATAGCTAGCCAACTAGCAAATTGACTTAATACAAACTTTGCAAATCAGTATTTGCAGTTATCCAATATAAAGCCACCAACATCAGACTGTTCTTCTGTGAATCATCACCACTTCATCATGAAAGGTCAACAATTTTGCTGAAAGCAGCAACAAGTTGACTGCCCTTACTTTACATCCACTTGGCTGAATGACTCTAATGTCTTGAACTAGAGTTAATGAAGTCATGCATTTGTTTGTCTCCTTTAAGGTTCAAATGAAGTTTCTAGTGGAGCAGATGAGAAGGCCTGATTACATGGACGCTCTGCAGAGCTTCACCTCCCCCCTAAATCCAGCACATCAGCTGGGAAACCTCAGGTAACTTACTGCTCCTTTTTCTAAGAGTCTGAATGTATTCCCAAACGGACACAAACACAGACAGCTGGGGACATCACAGGATAGCAGTGGATCTGTTTATACTTCTTTTTAGAGTCTGATTGGAGGACACATTACGCTCACAATGACAATCACAATGAATTAGGGGAATCTAAACTGAGAATTTTGTCATTCTGTCAACATTTTTTCCGGTTTATAAACATTTTCCTGTCTCTGCGTCAGGCTGGAGGAATGCAGGATGATGTCATCAGCCAAGCGACCTTTATGGCTTAACTGGGAAAACCCTGATATGATGTCAGAGCTGCTCTTTCAAAACAACGAAATCATCTTCAAAAATGGAGATGGTAAATCCTGTCTGTGTTTTTCCTCATCTATCTCTCTTGCTGCCTCTTCCTTTTTTTCCCCCATCCTTTCCTCTGTGCATCAGCACACACTCACACACACACATGAAAGTGCTCTTGCTGAGCATGCAGCATATTTCAGTTTAAGCCTGTAGGGCATATCATGGCAACCAAACACAACCTCATCTATGCTCTTTATAAGGCTTCAGAAAGAAAACGTCATACTATTTGAATCGCCCTTTACAGCAGCTATGTGTGCATTTCACTGCATCATCTGTGACTAAACTGACATTGACAGCTCTGCTCCATAATGCATCGAGGAGTTGATCAAAGAGCAGCTAAGCAGCTAATAATCGCCTTCCTGTCATCCACCTCCTTGTCTTTTTCTGCCTCCGCAGATCTGAGGCAAGACATGCTGACACTGCAGATCATTAGGATAATGGAGAACATCTGGCAGAACCAAGGCCTTGATCTCAGGTAGGCTCCTCTCCTTACCATGACAGCAAAGATGCAGGTGTACATTAACACATACTGGGTGCTTTTGTGTTGTGCACTCAATACCTTAATGCAGATTAGTCGAGACCCCTGCAAGCCACCTCGAGTCATTTAATATGAAGTCTGTCACTACTGTCCTAATTATTTCTGCCTCTCCTCATGTTTTTTGTCCTTCCTCTCCCAGGATGCTGCCGTATGGCTGTCTGTCAATCGGTGACTGCGTGGGTTTGATTGAGGTGGTGAGAAACTCTCACACCATTATGCAGATTCAGTGTAAAGGAGGCCTAAAGGGGGCGCTGCAGTTCAACAGCCACACACTGCATCAGTGGCTCAAAGATAAGAACAAGGGAGAGATGTGAGTGGCAAACAGTGATTTTTACAGCTTTTCTAGTCTTCTGTATGCCATAGAGGTGATGTTAGTGCTGATGTAAAGACTAATGTGTAATAATTTTCTTTCTTTTGTTGGGAATAAATGCAAACAGTCACTATATTTTCTTTGAGTAAATAACTTTCCATTTGTTTGGTTTCCCAGGTATGACCAGGCCATAGATCTATTCACACGGTCATGTGCAGGCTACTGTGTAGCCACATTTATCCTGGGCATTGGAGACAGACACAATAGCAATATTATGGTTAAAGATGACGGACAGGTGAGATTACATTGTGACATCCTCTCTACATGGTAAATACATAAATTCCATTTCTTTAATAACTATCTAATTTCTTACTTAACCTATTTTTTTACAGCTGTTCCACATAGACTTTGGCCATTTCCTGGACCACAAAAAGAAGAAGTTTGGGTACAAAAGAGAACGTGTGCCCTTTGTGCTCACGCAGGACTTCCTAATTGTTATTAGCAAAGGAACTCAAGAGTGCACCAAAACAAGAGAGTTTGAAAGGTTTGGGATAAAATTAAAAATATGAGTATAAAAAAAAAAAACGTACCAAATTCAGATTTGTGACAGATTTGTAGAAATCCTTTTCTGCCATGCATCTGTTCTTTTAATTCTGTTCCTTCTCCTCCTCCTTAGATTCCAGGAGATGTGTTACAAGGCATACCTGGCAATCCGGCAGCATGCCAACCTCTTCATCAACCTCTTTTCAATGATGCTGGGCTCTGGGATGCCTGAGCTGCAGTCATTTGACGACATCGCTTACATTAGAAAGACCCTGGCCTTGGACAAGTCAGAGCAGGAGGCCTTGGACTACTTCATGAAGCAGATGAATGACGCTCACCATGGCGGCTGGACTACCAAGATGGACTGGATCTTCCACACAATTCGCCAGCATGCCATGAACTGAAATGACTGCTAAAACGAGAACAGTAAATGACTGTGGCAACAACAGCACACTAAGAAACATGGAATAGCAAGAAGCAAGCAAGGTATTTTCCCAAACACACTAAGGCCTAGTCAATGCTTCTGCTGGTGCGTGAGTGTAAACATTACCTGCCAGCGCACCACTCACTAAAGGTGCTCAGAGGGGCCTATTTCAGGGACATCATGCCTAAACTGACCTGTTTCTACAGGTTTCTGAACTTCTTCCTGCACTATGAACTTAAGACAGCAGGGTGGAGTTTGATTTCACCAGTCTTCTTTATAGAAACTAAACTTGTTCAATGGACCTCAACTACGTTAGCCTTCTCATGTGAACAAACTATGGACAATTTTTTTATTTTTCTTATTTTTTTATTCCTTTAAGTACATCTACAACCATCAGCATTACAAAAGGAACATCATTAAGTGGGACACTATGAAATCAGCTGGCTTTTTCTAAAAAATGAATGGCAGAACACAACTATATTATTATTTCCACTACCTAATTTGAACTAATGAAGACAGGGGAAATGATGGCGCTCACAGCCAGGCCTGCTGAAACAGAATAAAAGGGACAATGAAAAGCCCTGTGAGTGCGGGCAAGATCACTATTACCCCATACAGTCATTTGAAACAGCCACCAACACTTAGTAAAGGACTGACAGAGGACGTGTTGTTAAACATTTAACTAGCATTTAACTTTTTTGGAGCAACTGAAATAACAACTTATTTGTAGCCTACATATGACATGTCTCCAGTTTAGAAAACATGTCGCACCAGATAACTGACTTTTGTACGGCAGTATATCCATAGACTTGTATGCATTCAGTGCACATATTCCTTTTTTGAGTCTGTTTTCTACTGAGCCAAAGTACTAGATGTGTAACCCCACTACTCTGCAGTCTTATATGTAAAAAGAAAAATGAAAAAAAGAAAGTCACTACTATTCCAAGTCTTGTGTGTCCTCATAGCACTGATCTCTGCAGTATTTGTTTTTGTTTTGTTTTCGTTTTGTTTTGTCTATCAGTATTATTCCGTCAGATGTTGAGACACAAATGTCTGTTGTCCATCCCACGCAGTTGATTCGAGAGGCAACTTTCTCATGGTCAGCTGCACAAGATGTTTTCAATTATTCTTTTGTTGTTCAGCTGTTAGAGGCAAGAAAACACAGAGGAAGAGGATGTGCAGTGTTCCTTTTGTGTGCTGTGCTGTTACTCTATGCAAAGTTGTGATCCTAATATGTACTGTATACTGCAAAAACAGAAAAAAAAGGTTGATGTCAGAGTAAGGCAGAGAGATAAATGCATCTCTCTTGACATGCTCACATAGAGCAGTGTGTCAGTGGACTTATGTACAGACAGTACATGGAAGAAAAAAATATGCTGCACTGCAACAGAAATGTCTACTTGTTCCCAACAAAAAGAACTGTGAGAAACGCCTTGTTGACCCCCCCCCCCCGCCTTTTGCTTCTCCTCACCAGGTTTTTATTCGGAGCTTTAATCCAAGCCATCTTTAAAATACTGAGCTGTCGAGTTTTGCGCCTGTATCCTTGTTGTCAGTCACACGTTTGACAGATAATTTACGACACCCTATCTACTCATATTCATCGTATGGTCCCAGATGGTGACATCCAGCTAGAAGAAAAAGTTACCGAAGTGAATTTTTTTTCTGTAACCTACGAAGTGTCTTCTTCCCTTCTTTTTGCTATGATTGTCACCCTTATGTGTGGAAGAATAGTCTTGGCAGGTTTGCTCACTGCTCAGACATGTACGTTAGAGGTCATTAAATGTTGTAGCTTTACCAAATGAAACACAACGGGACGGTTTCCTGAACAATCAAGTCTGGCTGAAAGTCCTTTTTTTTTTTTGTTTGTTTGTATTTTGGTCTCTGTACATGGGTAAGGACTTAAAAGTGATCAGGAAACCGATCCTACGGAGATGCATTTGCTTCTGTACAGGCTACAGAGCAGTGGGCCGGACCCAAACTGAGAAAAACTGAACCCCATATACTTTATGGAAGAACTATTGAACTAACTATTTCCCTTTGTACTTGTTCTGGTCGTTTTCTTTTTCTCACACTGCATTATGCATGAGGTCCTCAAATATCTCCTTTTTGTTTGTTTGTTTGACCTGATGTTGTTTACTTGAATTTCATGTATAGAAATGACCTTGTTACTTGTGTGAGGTACAACAAAGTCACAATGAAGGTAACAGATACTGATAACTGCTACTACATGTGCAAATGCTTTCCTTGAATAACTACAGACGTAATATATTTTTGTATTTTTAAATGTAAGCAAATTCATATATGTAACTGTTAACCAAAAAAAAAAAGGAGTAATAGTGCATAATGTGCACCATCCTCATACAAAACCCAGTAGACAGCTTCTAGTTGTTGAAACGATATGAATGATAAAGCAGAGGTGAACTGTTGAATGAAGGACAAGGACTTGGTGCTGTTTTCAGAGTACGATGTTCACGTCAAGTGAAGGTCTCTCGCCCTGAGTGGAGGTCTGTAAGCACAATAAGGAGGAAGAAGCTACCCTGCATGTTTTCAAAAGAACCAGACTCATATGTTATGTATTCATCTGTATATATATATCATCAAACTGCTTCAAAAAACTTGTTTTAGTCATCCTCATATGACCATTGTCTGATAAGAAACTGTATGCATTCATTTATTGTACTGTTGAATAAAAAACATTTCTCCCTATCTGGATAGATTTTATTTTGAAATTTTTTATCAAGGTGTTTGTGTTACACTTAATCAAAATGATTGTCATTTACAAGGCACTTTTGCATAGTTGTGCATCCCAATAAAGATCAACATTAGTGTGGGGTAGCAAGGCCCAAATCAGTAATATAAACCGTCTCAAGTTTGTGCAGAAGAATATCTCCCTTGTAAAACCACGCACAGACACCACTGGGTGAACTGAGCTGTATAAACTTTGAAGAGTGATCCTTAGCTTTGAGTTATGATTCAATAAACTGCACAAAGTAGCTAAAATTACATTTACAAAGTCTGCTGACTGCACTGACTCCCAAGGGATGTAAAAAAAGGAGTGCGATCATGTCTATCATGTGCCTTACCACAAGCACTCAATCAGCCAATCAGCAGTTTCATACAAGCCCACCCATCATGCATTATATCAACAATATCTGTATACTGTATTGAAACATGAAAAAATAAAGCTTCTGAAAGATCTTCCTCTATAAATATTTTAATAATATCAGACCAGTATAAATATTAAAGCTTTCCTAAGAAATAAGATTACTCTTAATTTATTAGGGAACAGAAACAAATTCTCTAATATTTCCAAAAGTCACCTATTTCAGAATAGAAGACAAAAGTTTCCATTTTTGGATTTTTGACACTTGAGACAAAAATTTTACCTACAGTGTCTTCATACATACCAGCCCTCACTCACATTATGTGCCACTAAAATGTTTATGTTTGGTATTTTTTGGCAGGACGCAGCACAAACAGTGGATCCGTCATGAAGGAGACTGCATGCCCGACCTCCTGAGGAGTCTGTACAGTTTGCTGTTTGTGTGTGTTGAAGTGAGCCTGCCTGCTGCACTCGCACTGCTCATCTTAGAGGAGAGATGGGCCAAGTACTGTGTCAGCTTCACAAGGCCCACCAACAGAGCTCCACCTCCGAGCATCAGGCAAGGCCACAGCAGTGCAAACAGGGCGTCCTCGTAGGTGTACTTCCTGTTCAAGATGGCGTCTCTGGGATGCCTCACCCGGTCAGTGAAGCATGATGAAGTGCTATCCATCAGACCGTCCAAGCTGTTCTTCACTTTCTCAACTTCCTTTTGAAGTTCTGCTTTGTCCATGCGACATTTGGGTATGTAAAAACACTGGGAAAGAAGAGATATGATTCAAGTGTAATTTTTATCAAGTGACCTGCTTGTTACAGTTGGCAGCACTGATTGCAATCAGTGAGACAAGCTGGAAGGTTCTTTTTGATCCTTTTTTTTTTTTTGTCTGTTAAAAAAAAAAAAGTCTGCTGGCTTATTCACAAGGGTGCAGTAATCAGAGTACTGCTAGTTTTTTCCATCCTGTCAGCTAGTTCAGTTCAGCTTTTGTATTTTGCCTTTACCATTTTGACAGGTACGTTCTGAAGTCCCGGCTTAAAGGCTAATACTAAAAGAAAAATGACTTTTAGAAGAAGTTCTTAAAAGCAAAACTAAGATTTACTACAAAGACAGCTCTGTTCTTGTTCTTGCACCTAATTTTGAACCAGTCTGAGCTTTTCAGACAAATACAATCAGATACCAGAAGGCTGATTCCCAACTAGAATTAAAATTTAGCAGATTTTTCTTGGGAACCAAACTTGGTGTGTGAAATTGTACAGCTCATGCATTGTCCGAATGCTATCTTTGATTACACGTTCATGATGACAATACTCCTTTTTAAAACTGGTGGAAAAGTGAGTTGATTTGTTTGCTGGCACCATTGTTTCAAGAATCCTAAACTGAAGTGGTTCAAGCACCAGAGCTAAATTGGCGGAAAAACAAAAATAGCTGTCCCTTTTTCTTAAGTACACAAATACATGGCTTTAATGTTTAAATCCACTCCTCTAGGGTTAGTTTTCTACAGGTGTTCCTCCCTCACTATTGAGAAGTCACATTTGGTGTGAAGCAGATCCAAACCAGAGGCTCATGAAGCTACTTGGTAAGACCTAGAATTTACAGCCTTAAATCCTTACCTCAAGAGAGAGGAGGAGTAATTCCTCGTCAAAGTGGAGAAAAGCTGTCTGATTGGAGCCCGTGAGGTTAACCTTTACCCTGAGGCAAGGCACAGTGCTCACACCTCTGCAGTCCACCCACTCCTCCAGGATTTCAGTCTGCAGCAGAACACAGCTGGCCACCTTCCAGTCACTGAGAAACAAGTGGAAAAGTTCATTGTAACCCATCATCATTCCAACACGTTCACACACAACAGCAAGGCAACAGACCTAATTGTTTGACATTATATCTCTGATATGAGGGATCTTTTTATAAATTTTTTGTTGCTGCACATTTATCGAAGTGTATCTCTTTCCGTAAAAGACACGCAGATAAGAAGCTATGTATTAAATAAGTAAATAAGAATCCAAAATGGAATATTATTTGATCTTGGTGAAGTTAGTCAGCATTTTAACTTAATACCTAATGTTTGTTCTTATTTAAGTTTAACTGTAACCATGCTGGTGGCATATTAAATTAAATGGATTTGTGCTTTTTGTTAAACATTTGATGAGTAAAATGATATAAGATTTACCTGAAGTACTGTCATAAGTCATGCAATCTTCAATGTTCGACAGATTTCCGTACCTGTTAACATAAGGTTTGACCATAGTGATGCCGACCACGAAGAACATGAGCACAGAGAAGGCCATCATGGTGAAGCCCAGCAGGATGGCTCTGTCCTCCCCAACACTCGACACAGGCATCTGGGTCCGAGCTCGCTGCCCTCCACGCCCGTCCACCGCTTTACCCCACTCCGGCTCCTGAGCTGCTGCTGTGTGTCTGCATGAATGGAGGGATGTAATGAATTTAGCCAACAGCGATACAAATTAGGTTTTTGATTTGATGTATCAACAAATTTCATGCTCAACTCAAAAATGTAATTTGGTTCATTTGATTAGTTTTCGATTCTTTTGAACATGATTCCTTTTTCAGGGCTAAAATACAAATGGTATTGTAACTAATTTTGTTAGAATTAGACTCTCTGACACAAGTAAAAAAAAAATCACACATGGAAAATGGATGGTTCAAAGATTGAGATATATTTCAAGTTAAAACTTTGCTCTCAAATGCAAACTGTTCATGTGTTTGTATAATATTAAGATATTTTAAGATTTTTTTTCCCCAAAGATTTACCTTTGCACAACATAGAGCTCATAAAGTTAGTCAGTCAGAAGCTTTAATTATACTTCTCAGCTATAAAAATAACTCAGTTGATACAAACATTGAAATGACATGATTTTTTTTCAAGTGGTGTTCTGGCAATTTATTACTGTGCTTCCATGTAACACGTGGAACAAAGCCTGAAACTGCCATGCTAGTGGCTCTGTGAGGCCATTTGTAGGCACAACTGTGCTTTGTGCTACTTGCTAATATCAGCTAACATGCTCACAATAGCATTGCTAACATTTTGATATTTAGGAGGACCAATATTAACCAGATTCACTATAGTTTGGCATGTTAAGATGCTGACATGCTAATTAGCAGCAAACACAGAGTACAACTGAGTTTGATGGGATTTCACCAGAAGGAATTGTTCAGAATTAGTCTCCAAGTTTCAACTTATGATGGAACTCAGTTTATCCTGATTTTAAAAGTCAGTGAGTTTCACCCTTTGAAAGGCAAGAATGTGTCACAGCCCTGGCCGCGCCTCCACCCTCTGTTCCCCCCCGTCTGTCTCTGTGTGTCTGTGCTGTGGGTGTGGCATCTCCCTCTCTCTCCTAGGTTCCTGATTATATTCTACTCACCTGCTCCCTGCTGCTCACCTGAAATCCACTCACTAATCAACCCTGCAGTTTAAAACACCGGCTCTT
>JAQMCX010000008.1:7472117-7497516 GCA_029814765.1 Acanthurus leucopareius | reverse complement strand
CAGTTCCAAAAGACTGGTTGAAGGAAGCAGATATTTATCTTACAGGAGAGAAAGACAACAACAAAAGAAAGGGGAGGAATTAGGAAAGAAAAGACGACCCATCACAGAGTGGTTACGTCCCGAGAGTCGTTAAACCTGAGTGCATACATACTGCATACATATGCACTATCATGTGTTTTAGGTCTCACCCTGCTGAGCTTCTTCTGTAGGCTGAACCTCGCGTGCTCTCTGTTTTCTATCTAGTTTCTGACCTTGTGCAATAGTGAGACAAATTCCTCTGATTCTCCAGGCCAGTGGTTGTAATTGGACTCACAGTGTCTCCAGTTATCTGATTACGCCACCGAACAACATTTCTGAACAGCACACGCAGACCGAGGTCGGTGTTTAAAAGGCAGCAAGTCACTGAGCATAGGCTAATGGATAATCACCGAAAGAGGAATCTAACTTTTCTTACCATTGGACTGATATTTATGATGAGCGGCATTGAGTATGGTAAGTTCATTATGACAGCTTTACAGAACTGAAGACATGAGATAATGGTCTCATTAGAGCAGAATCTGTCTGGCATTTTGGCTGTAAGCACACATCACAGAGGATAAGGCATCTGATGCAACTCAAATGTATTTTTGGCTGTGAGTAAATGAGGCTTGTCATTAACACCTCTCCTTCCTTTTCCACCACACACATCCTCCTTCTTGCCTCTCATTGTCTCAGCTGTCATTCTGCCTACAATATGGAGGTATCTCCAGATTTTGGAGGCCCCCCCGTACTTCCTGGGTCTGGGTCTGTCCGCCTTCAGTCTGAGTGGGCTGCTAACATCCCCACTGTTTGGTTTCTGGTCAGACCGCAGAAAAACTACAAAGTCAATCATCCTTTTCTCCAATTGTTTTCAGATTGTTGGTGAGTAATCAAACCACAAGACAAGCCACAAGACACAGACAGTCAGATTTTACTGTAGAAACAGTGTGAAACTCAAACTGTAGCTCAAATTTGTCAGAAACACCACGCTCATTCATTATTCAGTTCATGCGGCATTAGGAACTCTGTCTTCTCTTTTAGATGGTGTAATGAAAAAAATCAGGTCTATTACTTCATTCCTTCATTTCAGCAGCTACTGAAATTTGCCATTTTGTTTCCTCTTTCGTCTCCTCTCTTTGTCCACTGCAATGCATTGATGAAGTTAGCTCTAAGTTAGAAACCAAATGTTAGGCACCACTTTTTTTTCTACCACTGTATTGTGGGTAGAATTTGATTTCAGTATGTAATGTTCAATCCTGACTTGATATTTGTCCATCATTGCAAAGTTTCTATAATTCTTGTGGACTTAAGTCATATTTCTAATGCCATGCTCACTATAACTGCTTCATACTAGCTAAATATTAATGGCAGCATGCTAAAATGCTCACAGTAACAATGCTAACTTTTCAAGCTTAACATTTGTTGGCACCTTTTTTATCAAATTAGTTTAGCATGTTAGAATTTTGACATTTGCTCATACGCACAAAACACAAAGTACAGCTGAGGATAATGTGAAAGTCAATAGTTTTACAGGTATTTGATCTTAAACTTAAGTTTTGTTTAGCTTTTGACTTAATGACGCCACAAGACATTTCATGCTAATGTATCTTATAATTTAACGTTTAAGCTAAAGTCTAGGGGATCACCAAAGTCATTGGGTTTCCTCCTTATGGAAACTATAAATGTCTGTGAAATATTTTATTGCATTTCATTCAACTATTTAAATATTTCAAGTTGTTAGCATCGGAAAAAAAAAGTTTTGGACAAAACAATCAAACTTTTGTTTCACACTGAAGCTTCCTTTTGATTCTTAATTTTTTTGAAAATTTGTGGTTTTTTTTGTTTACAGGTAACTTGATGTATTTCATCGGATATTCAAAGTGGCTGTTGTTAACCAGTCGACTAGTGACAGGTAACACATGCACACAAAAGCATGTGTGTGCTGGAACACCAAAAGCCTGTTAGCTATTGCATCTGTATGAGTGAACATTGTGAATTTGCAACAAACGAGTGCTCTGTTTTCCTTGCAGGTGTTGGCGCAGGAGCGGGCTCCTCTATCTTTGGTTTCCTGACTAGGAGGACTCGGCCGGAGGAACGCGCTGGTATCTTTGCAGCCATCATGGCCTGTCGACAAGCCGGGCTCCTTGTCGGTCAGTTTCTCCCCCTTCATCTCACCACAAAGAGAGGTGTCATTTCACCTCTCTCCACCTTCTCCGTCTTCTGAAAAATATCAGACATCAGGAAGGATTTTTTGATGTCTTCTTTGATGTTCAGTTTCAACTGTGAGAGGGAGACATTCAATAAAATCACCGAGGTGAAGGTTACTGTCTCCGCACATCCTCTGTTTTTATTCCACCTCGTCTTTAAAGCTCTCCCTCTCTTCTCTCCAGGGCCAGCGTTCAACCTGTTCCTGCGGCTGTGTGATTTCAAACTGGGGCCCTTTGTTGTGAACAAATATACATCTCCCGGGGTAACAGAATCCAGATAATCAGTAATCTAAGGTTCTTCGAAAGCCTCATGAATACAGAAACAATCTTCAGAAATAGTCGTTCTACATTTTGCACTCCTGTTGGCATGCATCCTTTTCCTTTGTTCTCCTCTGAGTAAAAGGAATACAAAACGCCCGCAGTGATACTCAGGCCTGTAACAACCCGTATCGATCTATTTCCATCTCATGAGTCTCTCTGAATATAACACCTGGAGAACGGATGTAGCCTAAATGAGATATAACAAAGCTCCACACGCCCACTTTCACTTTTCCACATAATTTGGCACTGCACTTTTCTTATTATTTCATTGTGCAAGGTTCCTTTATTTTTTAACCCTCTTCCCCTTATCTAAAATATTTATCCTCTCCTGACAGTTTTTGAGAATTTTGATGTTGTAAAAAGTTTGTTTTATGCAGTTGATTGCTTTAAATATTTAAGAACTTTTAAGCCTTTTTTCTCTTCGCCCTTAGATCTTCATGTGCCTGTTGTGGGTGCTGATCCAGTTTGTCGTCCTTGCTATGTACTGGGATGTACCACCCATCAGCTCAGAGGGGGGAGACGTGATTTTGGAGATGAAACAAGAGCGAGGCAATGAGGAGGACGAGGAGGTGCCGCTGATGGAGTCTGACGAGGAGCCGGTGCACACCTACAGAGCTGTCGACCCCAACCAATCGGAGACATCCACCTCATCTGAGATGCAGCCCATCCGTGGTGCCTCGGCGGTCTCGAACTCCTTCAAAAACTTCAGCGCCAGCAGAGGTGAGAGAGCAGGTTTGACTGGCTGTCCACAGCAATGATTGTCAGCTCTGTTCTGCTCTGTTCCTGAGGTTCAGGCAGGACAAGGTGTCACTGCCAATGCACATGTTTCCTATCTGCTCTATTGATTTACTCGCGCGTACACACACACACACACACACACACACACACACACACACACACACACACACACACTCATACTTCCACACACTTCCATTCTCCAGGTCTCTCTGAGGAATTCTGTGTGGCATTTCAGATCAGATTCCCTGAGTATTGATTGGACTTGTGTGAATCAGTCTGGTTTATGTCAGAGTGTGTATGTATATATATGATGTCAGGTGTCTTATTGGATTAGTGTCATAGTAGCTTAACATGGGATGCAAGCAGCGATTGCGTGCCGTTATTGATTATCTTTTTCTACACTTTGTTAGCCTATGTGTGTGTGATTTTGTGTGTGTGTTTGCACGCGTGTGAGTGAGTGCGTGTCAAACCTCTGTATTGATTCTCTCACTCTCTGAAGATGTGGCAATGGGATGGATAGCGGACTTCCGTTTTTATTGACTGGCTTGCTGTGGTTGACTTGTGGATGAAATGGAGACAGAATTGGTAATGTGGCCAACATTCCTCTTATTGATTCCTTTTTTTGTTTTGAAGAAAATCTACAACAGCAGAAACTTGGGAGCAAAACTCGAGGATGTCTGCAGCTCTAGCACACACTGCAGAAGGGTCTGTTACAGTGTTTCTGGTGTTCACTCTCCTGAATTATTGATCCTCCCCGACTCTTTCTGTATGAGTGAGGAATCTTTGAAACTCCAGCAGATCTTTCACTCTCTTTCATCAAGCCTCTTCATTTGTGGCTGCCGTCATGCTTTACTAACAACACAAGCAGAAACTGTGTGAATTCCCTCCTTTTTAAATAAAAATATTCAGCATTAATAAGCAGTATGTACACATTTATTAATGGTTTAAAGAATTAATCAAACATTTTTGCAAATATGTTTGTTCCCTGTATGTTATTAAGATTGAGAATAAGATGAGAACAATAAAACAGTTCTCTCGTGTTTGCATGCTGAATGTGAACATACATCAAGCAGGATGATGTGTGTTTCTGTTTGCAGTCTTTATGCTAAGCCAAGCTAAGCTAAGCTAAGCTAAGTTAAGCATAACTATCTCAAAGACTTCCTGCAACTAAAATAAGTTCATAACTTTGTTTACATGTCTATATGATGTTTTTAATGTGCTACAAGACATATCACAAGCAAAATAAGTAGTCAGCATGATTCCTGAGCACTTCCACCCCGGGAATACATTGTTTGCAATGACATCTAAGAAACACTGATTCCGACAGCCAGGGTTTCCATAACTCATTTAATGTCGAGCCTTTGTGTGTTTCTAAAGGATTTGAAAATCTAAGAACCAAACTGTAGCATGTGATAGATTTTTGGGCAGAGTTTTAGAGTTTTAAAGATATTTACAACCAATTTTGAACCCACAGGTGATAAATTGGTGAATGTTATAGTTAAATGTGCTTAAAAATCTAGAAATATTTGTATATGGTTGCCATTTTTTGTCATTATTTCAAGAGCTCGTCTGCCAATTTTACATTAGGATTAGTGTATTTTTCATGAGGAGTGCTACTACTCTGTGGAAGTCCAAGAAAATCAACCCAATGATGCCATCAAAGTAATCTTAAACTTAAGGACAAAGCATGAAGTTTGAGTTACAAACTCAAGATGTGAAGTTACAGTTAAAGATGTGGATGTTTACATGGCAAGAAACGTCTAATGAAAGATGTTATCAAGCTGCATCATGGAAGCTGTAGGATCTGGTGTTCTCTGGAGCTCGAATCAGATCAGAATATCTCTGCCTCTTTAAATCACTTGTATTCAATTCTCCCAACTTTATTGAAATGTAATAATAAATCACTTGATAGGCCCTTTAAACCTATATGATACTATTAAAACCAAATACATTTTGCATACATTGCATACTGTATATGTAGTGATACAAAAATAAAATGATATAAATAATCTTAAAAACACTGAACAGAGAGAACTGAACCATAGTGGATCACACACAGTCCAAAAAAGCAGTCCTCCAGCCATCTGGCACACACTGCCAAATTTAGCAGCCCAGCTCATTTCTCCTTCCCTCCAAGTCCATACGGGAGTTTTTGTTCCAGGAAAAACTGGTATCAAAATGTGGAATTTTTTATATATATATATATATAAATATATATAAATATATTTTTTCTTGTGTTATCATGTGTTGAAACACAAGAAAAAAAAGAGACAGCAGAGCTCTCACTTATCTGAAGAAATAGAAATATACAGTTTGTTGGACCAGAGGATCAACATGACAAACCGGCCAGGATCCGTCACGGCCGCCTCTTTCAATCTTAAGATCACTTTCAGATAGTCCGAGTTTTCTTTTTCCCTCTCAACTCCTCTATCTTAACGTATCTTGCCAGTTGAAACTTTCAATTTAATGGTACCACTTCAGCTTGTTTTATGATTTTCTCTTTGGTTTCCCTGGTTTTTCAGAATATATCTCTCTGTCTTTCACTCGGCAGAGTTCCTGAGAGAGGAGGTGGTTGTTCTCCTCACGGCTCAGTTCATCACTCTCTTCAATCAGACAGCGCTGGAGGTGAGAGCAGCTACCGTTGAGATCCATCAGTCGGAGTTTCCAAGCATTTCACACAGTGTCACACTATTTTACCCTGAGTCTCATCCAAACTGTATCAATCTGAGCCTTACCTGGAAAGACCTGCGCTGTTACTTTGAGAAAATAATAAAGAATCGCTTAATGCTCAAAGTAAAACTGATGCAACAAGTGCACATAATCAGTCTCTTTGTCTGGGACATGAAAAATGAAGAGGCCTACTCTCTTCTCATTAAACTGCGGTGGCTGAATAGTCACACTCTGCTGACCTGGGTTATATAATCATTTTAATATCAAAAAAAAAAAAGAAACTCTTTTGATCTAGACTGAATGAAGCCTTTGAAGGACTTAAAAGTAGTCGTTTCAGCTCTAATAAGAATCTCCACCTCTACCTCTGACTGAATCACTGACTGTCTAACTGACTGACCTTGTGAATATCTTTCTGAAAAATCCCCAGACCATGGTGACTCCTATGACGCAGCGCAACTTTGGCTTTGGTGAGCTGGCCAACAGCCTGATGTACAGTCTGTGCGGGGTCGAGGTCATCCTGGGCTTCTTCTTTGTACGCTGGCTGAGCAGGAAGGTGGCGGACCGCGTCGTGCTGGCCATTGGCCTGGTCATCTGCTGCATCGCCTGTATCTGGTCGCTCATCTTCCTCTGCGACCCCCGAGGTGCTAACTGGGAAAACATACAAACACAAATGCAAAGACATGGCGCACAAAGACATAGACAGACTAAAAAAAATGCCTCATTCTCTCTGTCAAAACGTTTCTGTGACTGGTGTCGGTGTGCAGAACGCAGGGGAGCCATATTGAGTTACACACTGGCTGCATTGAATGTGCTCTGTAAATGATATCACTCAGGCTCTGGCAGGCCAGCAGGAGATCATACAAGCAAACTGGATCCTGTATGTTCATGTTGGCCTGTGTCTGTTGCAGCAAGTCACGTTTATCGCTCTGATTACAAGTGACAGGTGCCGGAGCTGGGGAGTGCCTGAGTACATATAAAAGGATTACAGTAATCTAATTAGACAAAAATGCTATTTGTTAAGGCATATCCTACATTTGTTTGCTATTTGTTACGGTTAAAGAAACCAAACAAAGAAACAAAACCTTAATGGCAGCTACCTGAGGGAAAACAATATTTTCTTTTCTCGAACCACTGAGAAACATGTTTAATTCTTGAAAATTGAATTTTAATTCTAAGATTATAGACTTGCAGGAGCATCCAACAGTTTGAGTGGGCACAAATTCACACAAACATGTGCATGATGCAAAGCAGCCGAGAACAAAAATGAAGAGGCTGCCAGCTTGGCAGTGGTTTCATTTTCAGATAGAGCTATCTCAGCTGGTGCCAACCCATTTGTGAAAAGAACTTAAAAACTGAGAAACAAAAAGATGGATAACTGAAGTATGGTCTGTCACACACTTTGAATGATTATCACTACATGTCAGAAATAAACAGGAACAAAATATTAAAATAACCAAGAGATCTTGAAATATATTAATTCTAGGAAAGTGAGAGCTGATGTTAGATTACAGCATGTAATGGAATTGTTTAATGATATGTTTTATATAATTTAGGGAAAAACAACTGTAATTTAGTAATCCATTTATCTCATTTATATTATCTTTCCATCCATGCAGGTGGTTATGAATGGGAGCTGTCAACCTTCATCATCGGAGTGTTTCTGCAGCTGCTGGGGCTTCCCTTCGTCGCTGTGTCTCAGGTGTCTCTTTTCTCAAAAGTCACTGCAGAGAAAACACAAGGTTGGCAAGTAATTCTACCATTTTAATTCATCAAACATGATGCAAAGAAAAATTTATACATGCTTTATTGAGTAGCCTTATTGTAATGTTTTTAAAAGGAAAGGAATAAGCTTTAATTTTTTGTGATTCATCACCTAAAGGATTGAGTCAAGGTGTCAGACGCTCAGTTGGGGGCTTGTCCACCATCTTGGGTCCTCTGTGGGCTGGAGGGTTGACGAATAATTTGTACATCATGCTGGGTGTGATGCTAGCTCTCCTCATAATGGTCACAGTAAGTGGAACACAGATCATTTTCGTATTTAATAACAAGAAATGGCAAGCTGCCTTTCTACTTAAGGAAACTCCTATATATCAACCTAAATATTACAGTCTAACAAAGAATATTTGAGACTGACACCTCTGTCATATCTTTCCACTAAAAACACAGTTACAGCCAGCAGTTGGTTAGTTTAGCTTAGCATAAAGACTGGTAGCAGGTTGGGACAGTTAGCCTGGTCATAAAATTCAGGCCCCCACAACCTCCCACTACTGAAAATAATCAGCTCTCTGATTAGCCTACGCCTTACAATAAGCAAAGCTATGCTAGCTGTTTCCCACCGCTGAAACTTCATGTGTAAAATCTGGCTATTATCACCTCTAGTTCACAAATTAACATGTGAAAATGTATATATTGCACAAAAACATTAAACTGTAAAAATTGATAAAAATGTGGTCTCACAGGGAGTTATAATGCTATTCATTCATGCTAAGCTAACCAGCTGCTGTCTGCTGCTTCATATTTACTGTGCAAACATAGGATTGGTTCAGTTTTGTCATCTGTCTCTTGGCAAGAGGACTAATTAATGTATTCCCCAAAATACATTACTTAAAATATTACTTTTGATACCTTTAAGGAGCTAGAAAGACGTAGTTAAGGCTTTTACTTGGTGCTTTTCGTATACCCATCCCTCTGTGTAAATCTACCATCTCTCCTAGAAACTACTCCAATCCTGTGGCTCAAGAAGACAATTTTTGTTCACATACTATAAGTGAAAAACAGTAGCTACTCGCAAGCAAAGTCTTTAACTCAGCATGCCTTTGATAGCCTCTGCTTATTACTTGGTGCTCTCTGTTCTCTGAAGCCAAATCATCCTGTACATTTTGGCAGGTTATGACAATGGTGTCCTACGACCGGCTGAGAGAGCCCAGGGCAGTGCAGTGCGCTCAGAGCTGTGACAGCGGAGGATAGAGCAGCAATCTGTCTGAAGAGCAGGCTGGAGACGGACAGACGGACCTCTGCGAGAATCAATACAAGTCTACTCCAGGGGGAATATGTGGAATAAAAATATTTATAACATATAATGTTAACTCAGAAGCTGCAACAGAGGTGATCACACTTCACGGGTAAAAAAAAGAATACTGTATGTTTTTTATGCTCTGCACATCTCTATGTTATCAGATTTCATTAGAATCTACTTTGCAGGCATATCACTATCAGACTATTAATTATGTTTTACACAAGGGGGCACCATTGCTCTCAAATTGAATATTCAGAGGTGTAATTGAAGATGAAAGCCATTATTTTTAAACTGTACTATTTATATTCCCAGGTGTTGATGAAAAGATAAGAGAGCAGGTTTTTCCATGTGACCCACGTACCAAATTTCATTTTTCCTGAGTCTTTCTTCCTCTGAAAAAAAAGGGGAAAAAAATCCTTGCTGAAAATGAAATGGTTGACACAATAAGTACAGGAGTGGAGTTGTCAACATCTGAGCAGCTCCATGTCAATGTAGCTGATAGAAGAGGAGGGTCACAGAGAGGGAAGCTTCACAGATCTGCTCTTTTTATTTGTAGCTTCTGAGTAAAACTGTTTTTTAGTGTTAAAATTAAATCCAAAGCCTTTGATGTGTCGAAACCAAAAAGATGTTATCTCTAGCTATTCCACTATATCTTATATGCAAATGAGAAGCTCCTGAATTAAAACCAAAATTTAAAAAAAAAAAAATTGTTAATTAGCCTTCTCTATCATTTTACTATAGGGGGGATTTAAATTTTAATTGCCTGTATTCATAATTTAAAACATGACAAGGTGTAACTTGTGTGTAGTCAGCTGTTCTTGCTTATAGTCTCCTCTAGGATGTGCTGCATGCTACACATCTACATCTGAGAGGAGAAGGCTGCAAGCAACATCAAGGCTTTGTAGATTCCCTTTGTACCAGCCAACATGGGTTTGGTCAATCTCTGTGTTTTTGCATAATTGCAGATAAGGCTCGGTAACCTTTACCGTTTTCTGCACTCAGCATTCGATGCTTGGCTTTCCAAAGGCTTTTCGTCTAAAATGGAAATTCTAATCTCTGGGACTCAAGGACATAATATATATAAGTACTTTCATGGCCTGATCAGCGTATTCAGGTACTTGACATTTGAAGGGAGATAACAGGGTGCATTGAATCAGGTCAAGCCTGAATTTGCTCTCTTTGAGCAGGGCTCACTTTTTCGACAGGATTCCTGATGTCTTGTGTTATACAAGAAATGTTTGCAGTACAACAACCTAAATACAACAACCTAAATGTCCAAAACCTCTGAAAACTTGCATTCAAAACCTTCAACTTTCATGTCTAATGTTAAATATTCACAGTTAGATAAGCATCAGTAAAAAAGTTTGAGTTAAAAAAGGCAACTTTTTCATAGCATTACAGTTTTTCTATAAAGCAAGAGCAAAATTTTTTTTGGGAGAAATCACACTCTTCCTCCCACAATGTACAGTTCAATTCATTAAGGATAAAACAAACCTTTTATCATTCAGTGCATTGCTGCTACAGGCTCACTTGGTCTCTAAACTAAAAGCAAGCTTTTAGTTAGCAAACTTTGGAGTGTTATTGCTGCAGTTTAAAAGACATTACTGAAACAGTAAGCTTACTTAATGAGTTCTACTATGAAATACAACACTTTAGCATGCAAATTGAATTTTAAATGGTTTTATTACAATGCTAAAGTTGAAAGAAGTAAACACAGTGTGCCTCACCATGAGACACACTTCTTCTTTCCTCCCACAATCCCACAAGCAGGAAAAAGACATCAGAATGATGATGTATTATTTAAATCTTAAAGGTTAATTTTTGGTATTTTTTGCCTTTTCTGATAGCATACAGTTATACAGATAAGAGAAATTAAGATGAGAGAAATTAAAGGGATAAATGATGCAGCAAAGGTCTCTGGATGGACTCCAGGAGGGACAACCAGGTTTTAAAAACTGGCTTCAGATCTAAAGTTTTTCTCTGTAACATTAAATATTTAGAGGAAGAAGAAATCAATGTTACATTTTGTTCAGGTTTTTTTTTTTTATGGATAACAGCTCAAGTAAATGACATCACCTTGCCCTTACTAGTCCCTTTACAAAGCAGTGGGAAGATCAGATAGAAAACAAAAAAATACAGAAATCTACAATGATAAATAACAAATGGTTTAAACTCTGGCAAACAGTAGTGACTGCATGTTTGACCTTATGACCCAGTAAAAAACGGACTGAGAAAATATGTTTCAGGATCTTTCAAATAACTACATTAATCTTATAATATGATTTGAAAAAAATGTTAAAGATTTGATTTTCCTATGTGGCATCAGAGAATGAGACAAACCACTTCAGCTCAACACTGTGATGATCCTGCGTTCACAGACAGGATTGTCTAGACCTGTGCAGTCAACCGTCTTCAGATTCAGCTCCTGCAACAGTCTACAGAGGCGGCACACGAACCCCCCAAGGACATAAATAGAAGAGTCAGAGGCCTTGGGCTTTTATGTTAAATATACCAAAGGTAGGCACGTGAGTTTTGAAATTTTAAAGATACAATGAACAACCATTTGATGCAGGAGCCAACAATTATTTCTGTGAAGTGTGGAAGAAACGTGTCGCTATGGAGATAGAGTTTTGTGAGGGGGGAAAGTAAAAGAAAAAAAAAGAAAAAAGAAAAAGGCTGAAGGTAAAACAATACTATGTAACTGTAGAGAGTAAGGCCTGCGTACTCTGGAGCTGGTCCTGAAACAAATGAAGGTAAAGCAGAGCTTCAGTGGAAGAATCTGCACGTTGCACTGCTGTGCAACTAAAAATGGCTCAGTCTGCCTTTTACACACTAACTGTTTTCATGTCATGTCTAGGAAAAAGAACTTAGCTATGTGCAGTTATTTCAGCTATTCAGTGGGGTGTAAAAATATCTCTGTAGCTGTAACCATTATTCAGTGTTCAGTGCTTTTTTGTGTTTTTTTACGTGAACAGTGAAATACAAAACACTCGGATGTTACCGAATGCTACATCCGAGTCTTATCCTTGAGAGTTGTGAGGTACAACACAGTGTCTTTTTGTCCCTAACAGGCTCTCATGCAGTGGTGAACTGCAGGGCACAGGGGGAAAATAAAAGGGACAGCAGGTAAATTCAGAGGGGAACCAGCATGCAGGATGTCATGATGCACAGATGGTGAAACAGTTCCAAATCTGGTTAAAATCAAAATAATGTGACTTAGATGTAAATACAAATATTTGAATATAATTATTACACACTAATAATTTTCGTATTTCAGGCACCATGTATACAATATATATATTTGTGTGTGTGTGTGTGTGTGTGTGTGTGTGTGTGTGTGGTGTTGCCTCATTGCATCCTTTGTGCATTGTTGACGACCACATGTTAAGATAATAACATGCTAAATGATGGTGATGTATCAGAGTGAAAAATGATCTCTGGTCAGTGATATCTCTTTCTCCTAATATTTACTGGCAATAATAGTCACAACTGAATGTAATGGTCCAAAGGGATGAGAGGAGTTTGACCAGGTAGGATCAGTTTTGTAGGGATCACCAGGCTCGAACAAAACGCACAAATGACACAGTCTTGTTTCTTGTTTGTCAAACCTTAAGTGATCCATATTTGCCCTTTGTAATAGTACAAACACCTTTTTACAAATGTAAACTGGATTGAGGAATGAACAGAGGGTAATAACATGCAGAGTGCAGAATATAAGAACCCAATCTCTGTTTCATGACCGAAAGCAACAGCCTCCAACCAAAGAACAAAGATAACAGTTACATCTGTTTGAGAAAAAAAAGTCTTTTTTATGTAAAAACACAAGGGACCACATGCATGTTGTAATATATCCTGTCACACTGAAGAGGCAAAACAAAGCTCTTGTTTGCACAATATAGGTTTTTTTCTCTTTTGATGAGCTGAAAATGTTTTTTCATTTAAACTGAATGGTCTAATTCTCATTTAGGGTTGAACCTCTTCTTATAGAGTCTATGTCAAATATTACCTGTTGCAATACAATTTTTGAGTGTTACATTAAAATTACATCCCAAAAACAAAAAAACTTAAAAATAACACAAATCATGAAGTAAAGGTTTAATAAAATGCATCCACATTTTTATCAAAGGGATATTTATCCCGGCCTGTTTCCTTTTTTTTTTTTTTTGAATCAACCAGCTTTGAAGACAAATTGACACTGTCATCCAGCAAAGATAAAGGTAATTGGTCACAAAGAGGAAAACAGCATTTGACTGGAGCCATCGTAGCTATAACAATTATGATAGCAGCAGCAGAGGGGCAGAGAGTGACCCATCTCTTCCTGATGGTATTAACTGGACTGAGGATGGTTGTTAATGGGAGGCAGATGATAGATGAGTTATCATGTGGTGAAAAATAGGAAGAGGGATGAAATCAGGCCAGCAATATTCATTCCCTGGTTCACTTTTCTTTTTTTCTTTTTTTTCTCCTGCTGCTGCCATCCATATTTTGTGCAGAAAGATTTCTCCCCACAAATCATTTACTACGAGATTTAATTTTGCAGGAATATATTTATTCAGGATGTAATTTTGTTTCCTTGGTGGAGGCTATTCATTAAAAAATCTTTTAAAATAGATGTCAGCGGTTGGTCTCCTGCCAGCTTGAGCAAAGATTTACTGTTTCACCGTTATTGTTGCTGACTTAAGAACCTGACTTCTAGATGTCATTGCCAGGGTGTGGCTCCAGTCCAATGCTGTGTGTGTGTGTAGAGGAGAGATTTAGGGCAACTGCTTGTGTACAGACACACACACACACACATACATGCACAAACAAGGAAAGAAAGGAGGGAAATTGCTACCAATTATGTGAAAGTTTTTCTTCATCTAATTTGCAGCATCGTGTGTGTGTGAGCAGGCATTACCCAGAGAGTTTGAATCTACACCTTATAGCATTATCGAGACGGGCGACTAATGAGCTGACAGGACAGTGGGAGAAGAGAGGCGAGGCAACATTATGCTCATGGCTTGGTATCGACCGATTCAATTGTTCTCGTCCCCTTTCTCATAAGCAGCTTTTAGATCCCAAAACAGGACTAGCCGGACGGGAAGGCAAATGTTTTGATTCATTGCATGTGACGCCGGCGCTTGGGGGTATGTATATGTGTTGAGGCACAGGTAGCCCCCTGTGAATTTCTCATAGCTCCCATCACTGCGTGTTTGTATTCTGCACGGCTGGCATCGCCTCAGATACATTGAATCAATTGCCTCCACCCACACCAACCATCCACCCCCACACTCATATGTGAGCCTTAGTGAATTTATTGCCTCTGGGATGTACGTGAGCTACTGAGTTTAAGGCAGCCTCACTGATTGGAGCCAATTGTAATAGCAATGGAAATATATTCAGATAATTATCAGCCTCATTTAGGTATGGGGCTCGCTCATGAAGCTGGTGTTGCTTTGCAATTGGAGAGAGATGTTTTTTTTTTCCTCCTGCAGCAGCGGGAGAAAAAGTCTCAGAGTCTCAGAGCTGACAGTAAATTTGCTCATCAACCGCTTTCGTTCCAGTGTGAGGTAAAATTATCCAATATTTCACGGTCTGGCCCTTTGAAGGTGGCGTTACTCAGCAAAGCTCAATGTGCTATGCAGCCCAAATGTAATAATGTTCAAACTCATGCTATGTTTTTTTTTTTTTTTTTTAAATATTTTCATGTGCCGCCCAACTTGCTGCGTACAGAAATAATGAGAATCAGAAACTCTACTTGTTCACTGCGAACCAATCAAGTAAACAATCTTCACATTTCGTTTCACCCTCCTTTATCCTCCCGTGTAGTTAAAAAAAGCCCAGTCATGCTTACTGTTTGACAGCGTTAAGGTCAAGGTTTATCTGCACACGGACACGTGGGAGCACATTGATCTTATTAACTGTGTGTGTGAAGAATATCATAAAATGATGAGAACTTCATAGGAGGTCAGGCGAGGATCAATATTAAATCCTATCTCATTTATAATCCTGCTGAGCTGAGAGGCTCCGCAGGGCTTAGCTGCTTAAAGAAGACAGCATTTGACAATTTACTTTAATGCTCATATGAATAAATGTAATGACACTCAAGTGCTTTGAGATGATTTTTTTTTTAATTATTGTCTGTTTGCAGGCGCTTCAGCACTGTTTCGTTGTCAGCAAACGAACTATAAATACACTGATGGATGATGGAGAGGCTTGACCGAAAAGAACCCCCCCCCCCCCACACACACACGCAAACATGATCAAGGAAGAGTATTGACATAGAAGCAATATGAAATGAAAATCAATCATCAAATGTTTGTTACATCTCCTGGCAGATTTGATGTTGTGTCCTCGGCTATTTTTAAGAAGATTTGGCTGCTCTTATCTGCATCTCCACCCTCTTAGACACAGCGTCTTCAGATCAAGGATTAAGCTTCTCATCATACATATCACTTAGAGGATTAACCCCTTCACACACTCCCATCTCCCCATGTTAGGAATCTGACCGCTGATGGATGAAAAAATTCGATGAAGGTGTTTCATGAGATTGATTTTGAAACAAATTCCAGCAGGCAGCTGCAACGAAACTCCCCAAAACTTTTTCTCCCACTCCACCAAAAATCTGGGAGTTTAACCTCTGATTTTGTGTGTTCCTGAGCCAATTAAGCTTGGAGATTTGTTTGAAGTTGTAGATTGAAAAGGAGAGCTTGCCGGTTTTCAGGCCTGAACAGTGGAGGGAGACCACAGGGGTCCAGGTTCCCAGAGCCTGCATGTGTAATCCAGTCTAACATGCATGCAAATCTCATCTGTGCCCGCACACAATGGCCTGTCTGTGTGAAGGAGGGGAGGAAGGGAAGGGAAGCAGGGAGAGAAGCTGTAAGTGTGTGTCCTCTGTGCCAAAGCATATGCCACGGTAGTTCTTAAGAGATAGAGCACAGACACAGTAGAGTTCACAGACTAGTAAGAGTCTTTTATCGGGGTTGATATTTAAACATCTGCATAATTAATCCAATATCTCTGGAGCTCTCGGAGGAGGAAAAAAAACAGCATCGCCCCTGGAAAAGAGAACATTGTAAATTCTTGGCACTGCTCTGAGTGCAGCTCTTCTTCTCCACCGTGTAAAAACAAAAGTTGGCTACCCAGATCTCAAGGGAAATTAAAAATCTTTGTCTCATCCAGCCAATTAAATGAAATACACCTTTTTGTACATGGCTGGAGCTAGCCTCTGGAATGTATTTATGATCGCGTTGTGCTTAACACTTCCACCATGCAGCTCACCGCAGAGGAGCTTCACATCACTTCAGCCCGCAGGATGAAGCTGCAAACCAGAGGTCCGGGGTGAGAGGTGTAGGATTTTTTTTTTTTTTTTTTTTCCCAGAGGCAGGGATGCAGAGAACTCACTTTCCATCTGTCTCAATCATATAGATTTTTTGGATTAAGCCAAAAGCTGTTTTGGTCCTCAGCAGAGGCTCAACTCTTTCATGTGAAACATTGGATTAGATAGTCAGAGAGCCTTTGTGTGTCTCCTCCAGCCTTTCAATGGCTCCTTTCTCTGCCGCCTTATTATTATTGTTTGTGTGAGTGTTTCTGTTTGCACGCCACGCCTTGAACTTTATTACATTTCGATAACTTTATACATGCATGTGTGTGTGTGTGTGTGTGTGTGTCTTTATTCTCCCAAGCTAGCACCTCTGCTCTGCTGGGACCCCGGTGGGCAGACCATAGCCCAGCAGGGTGCCTTCACTCCAATTTGCCATCGTTTGTCACCATTTGTTCGTCCTGACAAACAAAATGTTGGCCCTCGGCCCCCTCCCGTTTGGCCACAGTCACACATGGGATCAGCTGCTCTTCTCTTCTCATGGCTCTATTTTAGCGGGACCCCTTTCATATTGCAGAATCATTCGGCTCTGCATCACTAGCCGCGGCGGACATGTGCTTTAAATAGTTTCCCCCCATCTAATTACCTCATTTCATCTGACATTAATATTGTAGCATGTTTCTGCTGCATTATTGATGGTGTGTTTGTCTTGGTGTATGAGATGTTAATTAAAAGATAAACTGGAGCTGTGGCTCTATGACAGTTTCTTTATCTGGGAGTCAGCGGGCTTTCAGGGATTTCTTTTCTCTGACCCTGGCTTCTTGGCCATTGTTGACGCAGTCTCTTCCAGCCTGGGCTGCGGTGTCTACTTAAATATCTCTATTACAGGCCCATTGATTTCAAGGTAATTGCATAATGCACTTTAAAGCCAGTTTTATGATAAACTCTGGCTGGACGGACTTCCATGAACAAGAGGCCAGCTGGGTTGCACACTGACGAATTAGGTCGAGATGTTCTGGGCAGATATGAGCCTCTGCACGGCAGGCATGGCAACCTTCTCCATGGTCAGATAGCCGAGGCTGATTTCCTGACTCGTATCACTCTGTTGCATCTCAGCTGGTGTGGCAGAGAAACTAAAACATGTTAAATTGCTCTCTGGCTCCATAAAAACACAGACGGGTCAGACAGTTTAAGAGCTTTCTGAAGCTTCCTGGGAGAGTAAAGCCCCTCTTTGGATGACTTGCAAATGGACAAGCAATAAACTTTAGTTGGCTTTAGGGTGTTAAAAGCAAGGAGTGAATCCAGTCGGGATTCGGTTTCTTCTTCCTCCTCCACCTCTATCCGATGTCGTGTGTCATAAGGTTTTAGCTGCGAGTTGTGAGATGAACCGACAGATGACCGTACTATCAGGCTGAGTGGCTGGCTGTTTCCGTGGTCAATGAGGCCACAGTGACAAATAAGTTGGCAAAGATTTAGACAAGAGGCTCCTTGGCAGCGAGGCCCAGGCTGCTTCCCTTCAGCCCCAATGAGGGACGAAGAACAGATGTCTGGTTTAAAGACACACAGTTTCTCTTCAGCTGTAATTTTTGTCTCGTTTGAAGTGAGCCCCGAGGCGTATCTCATTTTCAGCCCTTGTACCAAATCATATGCATACCTTTATTCACATCTTGAAGACTCTCATTACGTGGGATGAAGAGTGTCAGATATGGAGGAAGCTATTAAGGAAGAGCAGCGAGCCCAGTGGTCTGTCGTAATTGGAGACACTAGTGCTGAGATGAGCTTTATATTACCAACGCCAGAGTAAATACTGACCTTGCTGTTTCCATGTTTTTGGCCCTGAGGGCATTTTTAGTCTCTGGTTGTGATTCATAGAAGTGTAATGGTGAGACATAAATTCAGTGTCAGAAAAAAAAGTACAAATATGTGAGCTTTTGGCCACAAAGAACAAAAAGATTTACTGATCATTAAAGGATTTTAACTTGACATGCTGCAAGAATACGTAAAGCGATATTCTATATTATTGCTATTGTCAACAAATCCCATGAAAAGGCCCAAAACATCAGAAAATTGATCCTACTTACTAGTTATGTCTGTGTAGCTGAAGCCTGGTACAGTACAGCTCCTCTGTGCCATAGATCTCTGCTGTTGTTCAAAAACTGTTAAAAAAATACATCAGTGAGGCAAACTGTCGAACACGGGCACTATGGTTTATTTTGAGTCAATCCAACTTACCGTCCTGCTGCTGTAAATACTTACTAGAGCACCGAATGTGTGTTAATCCACTGCTGAAAATAATCCCTAACAAATACACCATTAACTCCTGCTTAAGCAACTACAGCTGTTTCAGGACATTTCTGAACTTTTTTGTAACATGACTGAACCCAGGCTCAGACAACAGGAGTCTGGGCCAATTTATCCCCGATTAACCCTTCTGACAGTCAGAGGAGAAATCTGGTCTGAGACCTCAGTTGGTACCAGTGTTTGACCCAGATTCGCTGGTACTGTTTCAGATCCGGTTATTAACCTCCTCAGATAATTTCAAACATGTCTGATACATTGGAGCTAAAATTTGGATGATAACGTCATAACAGGGACCACAATGGGGCCAGTATACTTCCACAGAACTGACTGTCGGATGGACGAATATCTCCTTACTGACGTCAGATCAGCAGGACAACTTTCCAAAAATCAGTGGTCTATTTGTTGGATTTGTTGACAACAACACACACACACACAAAAATAGAGTATCACCAGACTTATTCTTTTCAATACCATTATAACACTGTTCTATATGTTTTAATGTTTTACAGCAGATTGCAGAAACCCTGCAGATAAAACGTAAGAAATTCTTTGCACATCTTTCATGCCCTTAAAAGCAGGAACCTCGAGATGATCATCATTTATCTGCGAGCGAGTCATCGTTTGATCCGAGTCCTCCACTTTGATAACTAAATTATTGATTTAATGGCTGCAACAAAAACCTCATCAGCAAATTCATTTTTTAATTGACAGAAACATGTCGATAGTTTCATCACTCCTCAGTTGATTTATGTTTCAGGCTGATTTTATTGGCACTGAAACTCACCCTGGGGTATTAGTGTGAAAGGATCCGGCTTATTCTCGCTCTCCTCTGGGATGTCAGAGTGTGTGTGTGTGTGGGTTCGGGGCTTTGCAGAGGGTTGAATGTGGCTCTTATGGTTAAAGGTCTTTATGATACATTTTACTGTAATAGGTTGAACAGTGTCTCTGTTTCATCCACATTTGCTGCACTGTGTATCTTGAGTAAGTGATAAAAAAAACATTTCATAACCTTTTACTGCACTTTGACTATCATTTATGTTAACTGGATGGAGAAGTTACGTGTATTTCATTGCTGCACTCACTTGATGTTTAGCTGTTTTAGAAAAGTCTTTGACTTGTTGACTTGTTTTGGATCATGAGTCATATCAGCCCATTTCAGCCCAGTTTTAGCCAGTGAGTCATACAGCCAGGTGTTAGCAACATATTGTCTCTGGTTCAGGTGACGTTGGCTTTGCACACTGCTGTTTTAAGTTGCATGCAGCACTTGTGCAAACTCTGACCGCCATACAGTAAAAAACATCAAAGCTTGCATGTTTACTTAAAGCTATAAACCACATAAATATACTGCCAAGTGTTTATTGTAGTTAGCACATAAATTACATTTGGCTCGATCATTACAGGAACTCAAGATTTGGATTTTTGATGACTGTGTTGCACTATCAGTAAGTTTAAATGATGTCAGAAAAAGTTCATTCATTGTATTAGTTGGGCAAAAACTGGACTTTTAAAATACTTGTAATAGCAAATGTTCTGCGTGTTAGAGTAGCCCCCCCTACAGTCTTTAACTTAGAAGATAAACAGCACACAGTACAGGAGACATCATCACGGCTTATGCTGGGGTTAAAACCACACATTTCAAGGAGATTAACTATATTTCTCAGCTAAAGGAATTAATTAAAAAATACAGAAGTAAAACACACAGAATGGTGGAATATTCAAAAAAGTTCAGAAGAAAGTCTGATGCAACAGCCTCAAGAAGAGATAATGCCACCTACTGACCAGAGGTAAACATTTTTCAACAAAAATCAATTCTCCCCTGTTCTGATACACTGGGGAAGCAACATAGTGCAATCAAATCTCATCTTTAGCCCTATAAAGCTCAAACTATAGTTCAATTGCAGTTGTGCATGTAAATCCCCTGAGAGGTGTTGCACAAAACACCATTTATATATAAAGCGTTGCTGTGAAGTAAGATTTTTGCAATGACCAAAACTATTTAAAGCGTTTTAAAATTTTTAGTTACGTGAATATTATTATTAATCTTCAAGGACCTTCTTTAAGAGAAGTGCAATCAGTGACTATCATATAAAACACTTCAAAGTTGAATTAACAGAGGTGTTCAATCCTTCATTTCATAACCATCCACCATTTTCTAATCAAATCGCTTTCATCAAGAGCTCATCTAGTTGTTGTAAACTATGTTAATGGGGTAAAATGAGCAGAGGATCCACGATCCACCAGTGTGGTTGCAATCAGCACAGACTTTCATTACTGTATGTTAGAAAGTAATGGGAAGGCACAGCAGAAGAAAAACAAGGCGATTATGAGTCAGCACCAGGAAAAATCTCCCTCCTAATTAAATCAAGTGTGCCCTTCACTTCACTGAACTTCCATATCTTGTTTTGATCGTGCAGAGGCTGCCGGTAACCTGCATGGGACATTTAGAAAGATAAAGTCTCATATCTGAGCTCCCAGAATTAGAATAATCTTTGGTCCTTGCTGGATTCATCAGCAGCCTTAAATGGAAATCAGTCAAGAAGAGGGTTTGTGTTTCATACATACAGACAGGCAGTCGACTCATCTCAGACCTCTAACTGGCAACTTTAAGACACACTTCAAATGGAAGCTTAAACACCATATTTCAAAAACACTTAAAAACAACTTCATTCATCTTGTTTTCACTCTTTCTATTCTGGGAAGGGCATACGAAATGGGTGTGCATGCTAATGCAGGCACAAAATGCATCACATTATAAAAGATTATTAAATGGCAATGTTAAAATATTATTAAAGGGCATTTAATCAAAGCACTGTCCTCTGCCGGGCTATGAGGAGTGTGTCCATAATGAGGCATACACAGGGAATGCAAAATAAGCTTGAACAAGAGCTTGTTTGTTCTTATTTCAGGAATTCAATACAGAATATAAAAAAACAGAAAGAGATTATAAATTGAGGAAAGGGGCAGGAAAAAAGATTCAAGCACATTTGTAATGTTTTATAGATTAGTTGTAAGCTATAAACAAGAACAACTGCTGGGTCACCAAGTTTTGAAGAAAAATGTTCTGGCAGTTATTTTTCCTTTTTATAAGGTCATGATGAAGTTATAACTGTTTGTACTTTATTGATGAGTTTATCACCAATCATTAAGTTATTAGTATGAGTAAGTAAATAAAGAAGGTGGGTTATCATTGGTAATAGATGACTTGGTCCAGGCAGATGATCAAAAATGGCTTTTAACTGTAATATGAAGCATTTGCAAATTTTGTATTAACCATTATTAGAGCCATGCCATATGATTAATGAGAGTGCCATATTATTTGGTACCCAAATGTTTGAGGTAGGCATGTTAGTGGACAGCTGAAGTTCAGCTGGTTAAGTTGGGAGCCAATAGATTTACTCCTCCTGCCACATGTGACCCTGAGCAGGGCTTTGGATCACAAATGGCCACCAAACTATGTTGACAGGAAGAAATATGAAGCTGCTACATCAAATGCTGCTGTTTTAGATACATGTTGGTCATATATCTACAATCTGTAACCCCATTTCCAACAAACAGTTGGGAAACCCCGTGCAATCATTTGTGAAGAACTGTGTTTGCCAGCTACAGCTTTACAATGTGTTCTTGAGACCATGTGATGATGTCCATCATATATCATCTCTTTCATAAAGTGGTGAGTGTAACTCCATCCCTGCTTGTGAACCACTGAGCCTTCCCAGGATGCCCCTGCCATGCCCAACCATGATACTGTCACCTGTTATCTAATTTATCTGTAAACCTGTAGATGATTCCAACATGTTTTCCACATCTTTTCCAGTCTTTTGTTCTGCTCCTGTCAGAACTTGTTGTTGGCAGCAAATTCAGAACGAGAAATATGAAGAAGCTGATAGGGAAAGAAATAAATATTCTGTCTTTGAACTGTTTTTAATTGAGTATGAAAGGATTTTAAAAAAAATGTCATCTTTGTGCGAAACAGCAGCCCACCTTTTTCACCCTTTTCAGAATCAGGGTTGAGCAAAAAATCTTTAATTTTGTCATCTTAAGTCATTGTCATTACTTGTTGGTTTATTCTGCTCACACAGCATTCAATTGCATGTCTGTCTCCCCTGGAAGTGGAGGCAAATTGTGTTTTGAGATATTAAGCAAAATAAATCAAACTGACTTGACTTAAAAGGATCTGCCAAATTAATGCAGTATAATAAGAGCAGCGTTATAAATTCAGATTTATGTGCCATGACTCAGGATCCATCCTGTTAGAGTGTCTTTAAACAAAAAGAGGAAGTTATGGGCTGCTTCTCTTCATAAAAACCTGGACTCTTTAAATTGTACTTGTCCTAAAGTCGCATCAAGTGATCGAAAAAAGCTTTTTGAAACATTTGAACAGCAGATGAAGATTTTTCTTATTTCAGTTCCTTTTATGGGTTAAGGTCCAAGGTTCAGTGTTCACTTATTTGTTATTCTACAACACAGGGGTGCAGGGTGACAGAAAGCAAGATGTAGTCCTTTTTCGCTAAAGAAGAAAAACTATTTTTTACAGCAGAGTGTGGAGGCTGATTTGAGGAGTCTAACAGCATGAGGAAAGAAGCTGCTCTGTTGTCTGGGGCTATGGCAGCAGATACTTATGTTCTGCCTGCCAGACAGCAGCAGGGTGAACAGGCTGTGGCTTGGATGGACATTGTCTTTCAATACACTTCTTTAACAAGCTCCAAAAGCTCCAGATGCTACACTTCCCATAATGCAGCTCGAAAGTATCTTTCGTTAGACCCTTCCCTCACCTTTGTCTTTTAAACTTGCAGTCCCCCCTTTTCCCTTTGCAGCTTATAAGATGTGTTTTGGTGAAATTTGTTGGCAAAGTCGTTGTAGAGCCAGAGAACATTATACAACAGAGACATTATATGACGGTATAGTACAAAGGCCAAGTCGTACCCCCCATGACTGCCTAATTGATCTGACATGTAAGATATTCGATTGCCTCTGTACGCTGCCTCACAAGGATCAATATAACCTCGGTATTATTAATACACTGAGGGACTATAGAGGTCAGACAGCTTTATCTGCTGTATTCATTCTCTTACCTTAACACACATCTGCAAACACATGGGACGTTGTTTTCTGACTGCTTTCACCAAAAACAACAAGAATTTGTGCCAGGTTTTCAATGACCAGCACACAAAGACACAGAAACTGCTTTAAAAAAGAAAGAAAGAAAGAAAAAAATTGAACATAAACAGAGAGGCCTTTCAACTCAACTGAGTATTACTAAATTAAAAATGTAACTTTCTGTTTTCATACCGAGAAAAGATGGAGACTATGACTGTGAAATACATTAAGAGAACATGCAGATGTCCTGCACACTGACCGTCACAAAAACATTTAGCACAACGAGAACAAAAAAGAACCAATCAAGCTTTGTGCAACAAAAAAAAAAATCAGTTACTGTAACATGTAAATAATTCATCTTAAACAGTAACATTATGTTCATCAAGACAGATTTAACAGGCTTTCTGGCTCATTGCTAATTGGAATTACCTCCTCTAAGAGTGAAATACATTATTTATTGGAAAACTGTCATGCGTTATAATGTTTTCTAAAATATTATTCAGTTTCAGAGGAATGACTGGATTAGCCGTTTGGCCTTACGTAAGATAGCAGCAGTTGTGTGATGTTTGCAAAATGAGAATGAATATTAAAAAGATCAATTTTAAGAGAGATTAGAATTTTATTCAAGACATAATGGTTATGTGTTTGTTTGTTTTTTTACCTAAAGTGCACACCAAACTATTTCTTTTTTTTTTAACAAGAAATTGTGTTTTAACCAAGAAATCACTGAGTGAGTCCGCAGTGACACATGACGTTACATACCGCATGATCCTGCCAGACGGATGAATGGAAAATAACAACAACTGTGAGTCAAATGTAATGATTGTAATTATCATGATCATTCTGTGTGACATGAGAGAGCATCTGTGTGTAACAGCAACATGAAAACATCTGTCAGTTTACCATCCATGGCAGAATAAAAGGCAATCGTCCCGTGAAAATAAACATATACTGAGTGAAACCTGCTGTAATGGAGCAGACGGGCTTCAAACGTTTCCACAGATCTGTGTTCAGCATTCATTCATGAAGCCTCCTTGTGCATACAAAAAGACACATTCATTTTATTTAACTGTTTCTACTTTGCCCTCTGGCTGTTTAGCTTATTTTTGTGAGGATTTCACATTTTCATTAGTGTGGAGAAAAAGGCCATTAACATGTTTTAGTAAAGTCAGCTTTCACATTTATTGTGTTCATTCATGTAGCAGGGTTGGTCTGGCTCAGATCCTGAAATCATATTTACATTATATTTTAGATGGATGACATTCAGCACCTCAAAAGTGAAGCCAACACATCTCGTCCACTCCCTGGTCTCTGGTAGCAGCACAAGTCCTAAACCTCACCCCCTCCAGAGGGTGGAGTTACACCTGAACATCCATTTTGCCCATAAAGGGTTTCTGTCATTTTGGGTAGTTTTTCTTTTATCACATTGATGTGATAAAATTCATTTTAACCAGTTGCATGACACTAAAAAGAAGGTGTGATATCATGATTTGCAGCTAACATTAACACACACTTCAGTCAGGTGGCTGTATGGGTGGGACCTCAATACTGTGACTCCATCAGCTGACTGCTACTGCACAGCCTCTGCTACAAATGACATCACCAGTGCAAGATGAAAGTGCCTGTATCAGTGATATTTGGGTTAATTGTTGTCCAGAATCAGAATCAGAATCAGAATCAGCTTTATTGGCCAAGTACGTTTGCAACATACAAGGAATTTGGTTTCGGCAG
>JAQMCX010000008.1:7455925-7472017 GCA_029814765.1 Acanthurus leucopareius | reverse complement strand
TGGTATGCTCCCCTAATAACTGTGTAACAGTGGTCCAGTGTGTTGCTGCCTCTGGTGGGACAGGTGATGTGCTGTTTATAAAACACGCAAATTCCGAGAGAGCGATATGCCGAGGCTGCCGTCTGCGGCGCCATCCATTCAGTATGAGGAAGCGAAGACATGTCCTCCATCTTTAATAACAGTCATTGGTCATTTCTCCTTCATCAACCAAAATGCTGCAAAACAACCTCAGTCTGTTATGAAATTCACAGCGCAATGCCATATTTTGATTTTACCCACTCTCTTTGCTGACACATACTGCTGTAGCCTTTTGGCTGTAAATCGTACATTACTTATAATGGACATTGGACATTTGTTAGAGCTACTATAACACTTGCAGGACAACATGTTGTTCATCCAAAAAACAAGTCCTGAAGTGCCTCTTCTTCGTGCTGAATCCCTCATCATCATCATCATTATCCCGACTTTTCATTATCCTTACAAATCTCCAAGTGTGGAAGCAAGCCGCTATGCTCAGTGAGTGAACAGACGGAGCTCAGGGGGGAGAAGAGGATCAGAGAGAGTTGGAGCTCTTGGGTTGGTGTGTGCTTAGAGATTCACATCTTTTTTTTTTTTCCCTAAATACAGCTGGGGCTCAATTAGTGTCCATTTTTACTAATTAAGTACACTCTGCCTGAATCAGTGGTGCAAAAACTAACGTTGTTTGTGAAATCATACGCTGTATCCGGCTTGCTGCCCCTGAGGCAGGCTGGAGGCCCTTCTACTGTACATTGCTCTTCCTCTTCCTCTTTCTCTCTCTCATCGTGTGTTCGGAGACGAAGGGAGCAAATGAAGCATTCCCAGCGGTTTTCTGTAGCTAGTAACTCATTTTTTCCTACTCCTGTTTAGACAAAATCCTACTTTACAAGGAGTGCAGTTTTTAGCACATTAGGGGAAAAGGAGTGTCGATATTGAATTTGTCGCCTTGTGCTATCCTGTCCTTTTTAAACTGGAGCCCTTGATGTTGAACGTTTATTTCTGCAGACGTCCGTGACTGTAGCACCGTGCTAAAGCCCAGCTAAAGGCATGGTAGTGGAGTTTTGTGCATATTTTCCTAACAATGTGAAGCAGAGTAAGCTTGGCACAGCAGATAAATCCTAAAGGACTTGAAGAAGAGACCCACAGTCACAGACATTTACAGTGTGAAAATACCCTCACTGGTGTCTGAAGTTAACACTTTGTAGTATGATATGTGTTAAATTGCTACCACAGAGAGAACTGCGTCCAGGACTGTCAATCTCTACACACCATCTGCGTGTGGTATTAATTTCCTAGACAAGACGACGGTCCTTCTGCAGAAGGGTCAGACTTCTCTAAAATGATCTGTCAACCCCTTCATCCCCTGTCGCACTCTTATCAATGCCGCACACTTCCCTCTCCACTGTTGCCATGGTTACCATTTGGCAGGGATGAGTGGTATCAAAAGCGTTGTGGAGTTTAGCGAAGACTCCTCTCCACACTTACCTCTGTTATGTTGCTCTAATCCTTTCCTTTTGATCTTCTTTTGATGGAGACATTAAACCTGGAGGAATTCAGGATGTACCTTACAAAACCTTATGCTTCTGTTTGACTGGATGAGACGCCGATTCTCCGCGGACTGCTGCTCTGGTCCGGCTGGGCTCTCTTCCTGCTAACAGATAGCACCTCATTATCTGCAGTCCACAGATAGGGAACCTCTATCGCAGTCGGGAGCGCGGCTTTCTTTTACTCCATGCTTTGAAGCTGGGGCAAAAACAATGAACTGCAAAAAAAATTCAGCTCTCTTTGTGCCAAAATTATGACTTTAAAATACTTTGAAGGCTTTGAGGAGAAAAAGGCTGACATCCAGATTTAAACATGAAAGAGTCTACAGACATGCTAGTATCTCTGTGAAGCTGAACTTAAGCACAGTGGTGTTGAGCTAAATGCTAACACCAGCTAACAAGCTAACAATCAAATGCTCAGCAGGTTTAAAGCTAACTATGGTGTATATTCCAAATTATTCTCAAATTGTAATGTCGATTACGCTGCAATTTGTGCAATTTATGCGCAGTTTACAGTGAAGTAATACTATACTTGTTAGCAACCACAAAAAATCATTAAAAAGTATTAAACACTAACTATTGAATTAGCTGATGCATGTACATCATGAATAATGTGGTAAAAGAGTGAACGATGGAGATCTTTTGGAAACAGCCTGCTTACTATCCCAGTTTTGTACATCACCATGCTAATATTTAATACCACCAAACACACTAAGCTAATAGCGATGCTGGTGTGATTGCTTAGCAGAGTTTTTTGTTGTAAGCCAAAATCTTGGCAAATTAATTTTGATAGTGGCACTAGATGATAGTTAAATCAGTCTTTTTTTTTAGACTGCACACAATGAGCTAGCTCACACAAAGCCCCCTTATTATAGCTGAGAAAAAAAGGAGCCATGTGTAAATCTCTACTCTGAGTTTACAAATCATAGCCATAGTTTAAAAAAAGAATCCATATTTTAGGCACTGATAAATTGTGGGTAGAGATTATGAATCCCAGATTATGGTTTTTAAATTCTATGCATCAGTTTGAAAACTGAGAGTATGTATTAGCACTATTTTTTTTCTCAAATAAAACTTGGGTGACTCTCTGAGTTTGTAACAGTATCTTACGTTTGTGTGTCACCAGGTGTTTGCAACCTCAAACCTTGTTTCTAATTTTCCCCAGAAAAAGATGTTACGAGTCCAAGGGCTACAATTATTCAATTTTAAAAAAGTTATATTTGTGACAGCTTCAGGTTCTGTGCAAAGCATTTCACAGGTACTGTAAGAGGTGGAGGGTTAGTTTCTGCTTTCCCCTCAGTGTATAACAGTAATTAAGTCTCCACCTCCTGCGGTTCAAGGAGTACGTCTCTCCTGCTCCAGCACCAGGGGTGATGAAGATGTTGAAGGAGATTGGATAAATGGTAGAGTCAAACCTGTAGTTCTCCACATGTTATGATAAGTCAATGATTGTCCTGTAACTGTAGAGACATTTCACTTGAAACCAAAAATTCCAACCTCATGGTGGCACTGGAGGAAAATTCAGAAGATCACAAGAGTTGGTAGGCAGAATATCTGGGTATAATGTGCAAAAAAATTCATAATCCATCAAACAGAGGTTGAGCAGTTTGGACCAAAGTTGTGAATGTGCTGACATCTCCATTAGGGCCGCACCATTAGCATAGCAAACAAGTCATGAAATAAAACTCAGTATATTTACTTGAGTTTTCTGCTGCTTCATAATATTCACATTCATACATTTCAAAGGGAATGCATTGTTTACTCCACGACATTTATTTGACAGTTAAAGTTATTTTGCATTTGCAACTTGTAACTGAGATTTTTAAATTATTCTAATGCTATTTCTGCTTAAGTAAAAGATCTTAACGCTTCTTTTCCACAGATAAAACTGATAGCAGTCTGGATAAAACCCCAGGTCTCCATATCTGCCCCCAGACTCTGTGCGATGGAGTGATGAGGAGATGTGTATGACTACATCCCACAAATATTTCCTCACACTCAGTCTTTTCCTTCATCCTGCACCCTGTAGCCCTCTGTGAGAAACATCAATATCACTGACAGATGGTTGAAACACAACGAGTGTGAGAAGAAACAAACACCGGCTCCATACAGTAGGACGATTTGTACTATGTGTGCATCCTTATCTAGCTAATTTAGGGCCAAAGAATTTCCATTTCTGCTTGTGTTAATGCTAAATGAGGCTGTGATTCCTGAATATTCATCCACTGACGCTGCACGCTCGACTGGCTGATATAAACTACAGCAACACATTAGAGTCAATGCCATCTTAACAAATTCACTTTCACCTGTCACATTAGCGCTAAAGACTGACAATTAATGTTGAGGGAGGTGCGCAATGGCAACTCAACACGAGTCTGCGCAAGCACACACACACACACACACACACACACACACACACGTGGCAGACATGCAGCTAAGCTTTAATGAGAGGGTCTGATTTTGAATGTATCATCATACGCAGACATGTTTTCTGTGGCTGTTTGTCAGCAGCGGGTATGAAAAGTTGACTGTGTGACTTGTTGTTGTGAATATGCTGGAGTTTATATGGGCTGCATGATGAATAGCTGGTGTCAGGTGTTACCATGGGGATGATTACTTGAAAGCAGCCAAGGCAATATAAGCATTTGGGATTTCTAGCCAACCCATCAAATGCTTGGCAGGCCATTTATTTCGGATATACGGGTAGTTTCAGGCGATAAGAATCTGCCTCTGTGTGTGTGTTTGTGTCTCTTTGTGCTATAGACAAAAAGAGATCACGCTGCAGTCAAACAGCCTCTTCCCATTTAATTACAAACCTGCAGTGACACATATCACTGTCAACATCGGCGCCGTTGACCCCGGTAACAGGACGAGACAGTGCACATACCAGCTCGTCGCTGCTCTCAGCTCGGACGGCGAGGAAGTGTTTTGGTTCCTTGTCTCTCTTCATCTTTTCAGCGAACTGTAAAGCCCTCCACATGTAGAGGAGAGTCCCTGAAGCCAGCCAGCCAGCCAGCCAGCCAGCCAGCCTTCTCACTCACAGCCTTGTTGCTAACACGCTCCACAGGCCACGACAAAAAGGGGCCCCTGAAAACAACATCTCAAAACTTTGACTGGCATCCCAGCAGCGTGATCCGCCCTGATGCCCCACACAGATACTTTACAGATTTGGAGAGATAGGTGTTAAGCCCAGGATCCACCAATCCCTTTGGTCTTCTTTTCTTTTCTTTGCCAATTTGGGACATCTGCTCTGAGACCACAGCATTACACCCCCCACCTCTACGTTTACTCAAAAGCCTAAAGTCTGTCTCTTCCTGCTCTTCTTTATCCATGGCCTTTCCCCTCCCCTGGTGGGGATTTGTGATTCAAACTGGGTTAAGGGACCTAAACCCCTCTATCTCATCAGTAAACATACAAATGCATAATCTGTTCATTCTTTCGAAACCCATTCACATGCATGCTAATGATCTCTGTGCTGGTCCCTCTTTTCACTCACTGCTTTGGAGCTTTGAAACCCACCCTGGCAGTCAGATGTGGTCTTTTAGATGCTGCATCAGGCTGTATTTTGCTACATATTTACACTGTTCAAAGGAAAATGTCGCAGTGTTTCACCTCATGGAAACATGACAGCTTTGAAATGTCACATCTTCACCCTTTCAGAGTGTCAATTAGCCAACATTATTAGGAAAAATATTTTAAGATTTTATTAATTTAGCTCATCTGCTTTCATGCCAAGGGTTAGATGAGAAAATTGACATTTCTCTTATGTCTCTACAGTAAATAGGAGCTGGAGACAGTAGTCACTTACTTTAGCTTAGCATAAAGACTGGAAGCTAGCTAACAAAATCCACCTGCCAGCACATCTAAAGCTCACTAATTATCACAATATAGTTTTATTTTGATGGGTACATAATGAAAGTGTAAAACCCAGAGACAAAAAGAATTTAAGCACACTTACTTAAGCAACGCATCAAATTCCATTTTTGAGGTACTTCTATCAAGCTAATGCAGCATATACTTATTTCATGCTATTTTAAATTACATTTCAGGGGGAAATATTTTTGCTTTTTGAACAACATTTAACTGAACACTGAAGTCATCAGCTACCTTGATTTTTCATATTGATAGCACAAGATATAGTTACCCAGCAGTATAAAGCAGTTAGAATCAGCTGGCTAGCCCATCAGTCACTTTAATCAGCTATAACATCAAGGTTAGGTTCACTTATATGCATCAACAATAATAATCCATCATAAGATCTTTTATTTTTATGGTACTTATTCATTTTTAACATTTTAAATGCAAAAATATACTTAAATTCAACACTGTATAACTGACTCATCATGGTTTTAGGGAGGGTTTTGTGCTGGACAACAGAGAGCCAAAGTTATGATGACGAAGCTTAGTTCCTTTCCACTAGCTACAAATAGAAATATTCATAACATTCAGCAATATTCACTTATAAGGTTATTTTGTAGCCCTAGTCTTTGATATCTGAACACTTCCACAGCATTTGCTCCTCTCTGTCCTCTGCTGTTATTATTGCTATTATGAGCCAGCCACGGCCCCTTGACTCTCTCATGGACTCTTTTATTACGCTGTGATGTTTGTCTGAGGCCTGGGGCCTGTGGAAAATAATGTTAAAGGCCACTGAAAAACAAAAAAATTGAATAAACAACAGTATTAGATCAACTTGAAAATATGACTGTCTTTCTCTGCAGAAAATATGAACCACTCAGCAAACTATTCAAAACAGTTCTATTCCAAGACTGGATTTTAGTTTTTAGTATAATAAGGAATGCTTATGCATTTTTGAATAAAGTTTAGTCATTTCAGGACCACAACCTGGAAGTTCCTGTTCTGTTTCTTTCCAGGACCTGCAACTTCCGGGAGTCTCTTTTGGTTGCCTGGCAACTGGTCTGAGAAATAGTCCAGCACATAACCCCTCGTAAAAGGAGTAATTGTCATTTTTACACTTCTGGTTTAATATGGAAGTGTAAAAATGATTAAACTCAGACTGTGTCCTCCTGTTGCTAAGCTAACAGCCCCTTTTTCTGATGGACGGCATCCTGTCCTTCAAGCCCAACAGAGTACTGACACCCATTAATCAATGGCCATAACTTGAGAGGCCATTTAATGGATCACACACTGCAGAGCTCAAGCCACAGACGGGCAGAGGTGGCAAGGCTTCTCTGAGCACAAAGTGCACTGTCATGCTAATCATCAGCTCCTGCAACACTGGGGGCTTTCATGAGGAAAAGGCTGGGACGCATAGATGAATTAGGATTGCATTATTTAGCATAAGGCGTGTGTGTGTACATGTATGTATGTATGTATGTGTGTGTGTTTCTGTGTTGCAGCTTTTTTAATTAAATGTGAACAAGTCATTTGAGGGGAAAATTGAGTATTTCTGTAATGAGATGTTTTGCAGTTCCCTATTTATACTTTTCATTGGACATGATGCTGCGGCAAAGATTACATTTGCATTTAGCGCCAGCTGCTTTGCTGAAATGTTCAGATATAATACTTGAAGACCATCGGTTAAGGAGTGAGGGATTATCTTTAACAAGATTACAATAATCTGGTTATGAGAAATGCTAAATGTAATCCATTAATTTGGATTAAAAAAGGAGAATGTCTCATAATTTAGGGCTTTATTCTGAATTATAGCTTTATTGTAAAATCATGAGGAAACTGGGAAATTATACACCATTTTCTAAAGGTTCTTAATGGTTCATTAGTGTCTGTAAATAGGAAAAATGTCTTCTGTGAGTATAAGTGAGTAATAGATTACATAGTCAAGGGCAATTTTAATATTTAACTGCAGTAATTGAGGCTTTAATGTCATGCTGAGTGCAGCTAGTGATTCTGTAAAGGTTGACCGTCATAGACATACTCATTCCACTTCTCTTTCATTCTGGTGCTTGTTATAAAGGATGTGCATAATGATTCAACAAGACTTTACAGACAGTTTTGTGAACATTAAAACTGCGACCAAACAAACAAAAGAAATTATGATTCTTAAGGTCCAATCAAAATCTGATTTAAGTAAAATACGACACTTACGTTTCTCATTGACTGCTAATGTATTTAACGCACCCTATAAAATGTACTGTTTCAGCATAACTGCAGCTATCTTGTCTGCATGCACTGTCTCCTTCATTTTCTTCCTTTGCACCATGACACTCTGCCGTACAGTAACTCTGAATATTCAATTAAAATACAGCCCATTTTACATAAAAATTACTGCTGAAAAGACTTTGATTTCCATTTGTGCTTGCGGTGCAGAGATGCAGAAATTCCTCCACACTGAGTGTGAAAAAGAGACGGCACTGCGTTGTTAAAAAGCCTGATATTTTTGTGTCTCTCCTCACAGTTTCGGCTTAGTGCTGTGTGCGCGTCACCATAAAGAGGGTAGTTTTCCATTGATGAGCCGGCACAGACAGCTTCAGCACCAGCAGCAGCAAATCACTACTCTGTTAAAAGGCCCTGATGCGTAGCAAACTCTCTTGCCAAGCCTCCTCGCTCCAAATCTGCCTGCTTGCAGACCCCCTGTAATTGGAGGCATTAAACTTGCTTTGGACAGGATGGCAAATGAGAGCTTTGAGCTTGGAAGAGAACTGACTGGTGCATCCAGAAGGGGTACACAAGTAGAGGCAGCTAAATCTGACAAATCACTGCCAGTCCAGCAGATCTGTGTATGTGTGTGTGTCTATGTGTGTGAGTCAAGGGTGTGCAAGTGTGCACAGTTATGAATTTGCACATGCATGTGTGTTTATCGTGTGCCTGTGTGTCTTTTTTTTATGTGTGTCCTGTCTTGGCTGTTGTCGGTGCCTCATTTTGCACATCCAGTCTAACGGGCGAGCAGCTGTTAATCTCGCAGTAATCTCGGGGATCACTAATGCAGGGATTTGACGTTGAACCACAGACTCCTGGTCTCTGACGAGCAACCGCCAGCCATGAAATAAAAAATGTCTGTCATCCTGCCATCCCGTCCTCAGTTCTCCCTCCACCAAGCATGCTCATTAAAATCTCTGTGAAAAACTGTCGCAGCCGATTTCTCATCACTTAATGGTCCGTAATACGATAATGAGATATTTTCCTTTAGGTTAGCTGCCATTGTGCATCATCTTTTAGATGCAGCAGTGTAAAATATCAGATCCCAGCTCTGCCGAGATGAAGGGCTGTAATTTTTTTTTTTTTTTTTTTTTCTCCAGTGAGCAGCCAGCCAGGACGGCCTGTGAAGCTGGAATCGCTTCAAATGTTTAATGGTAAACAGGATGCAAAATCTCACTTTTGACATTGTGTCAGAGCTCAGATGCAATGGAAAAAACCCAGCGAGCATGTTTAAAAAAAGCTTGTGTTTTTAGAGCTTGATTAAAATCTGGGCCCACTTCAAAGTAGGTCTGAGCAAAATGCAGCTTTTCACTAGAAAACTCCTTCCACAGCAGACTTGTATATATAATAATCTCCTCCAAGGTCAAGCATCCCTACACATCTTCTTTATATCAATGGAAAGAGCAGCTATGCCACCACAAAGCATTTATCTGCCATCTAGCTTCCACACACATGATAAATGTCACACTTCGAGGGTCGACCGGTGGAATTACTTTCCATGTTTGCATATATTGTACCTCAGATCTTTGTACCTCTGAAGGCCTTTGTGCAGACCTGGCATGTGTGCACATCCCGCGAGAGGAGCAGAGATGATTAGAGAACATGCACAGAACAAGACAAAACCAGTCCTCCCTTTGGAGGCTGATCATACAGCTGCTGTCTGAGCAGCGAGTCAAAAGCGGGTAAGTAAAGACCCCCGGAGCCCCCACACACACACACACACAAACAGACAGACGGGCTTCCTCTTAGTGGATGAAAACAGAAGGTGACAGCTTCACTCATCTGCACTGGTAAGGAAAGAGACCCAGTTTGTGTCCTGGCTGACAGATTAAAGCCAAACAACACTGACACTTGGTGCGAAGCCAGATTAGCGTCTTGAAGCCTCTCCAGCAGCAACAGAGACTGAAATCCCCAGAATAGTCCTGTGGTCTTGCTAATTGGCGAGCCGCGTGGACCAGCCTTTGATTAACCTTAAATCTTAATGAGTCCATCCGAAGCTGCTGTGATATTCTGACTGAGGAGGTGAAACACACTTGCTATTCCCTCTTTTCATCCCTCGGCCGGATGAGAGACCTGGAACTTCAGCCTGGTGAACCCGCTGAGAAATCAAAGAGAATACCAGAGATCCGTTTAATAATTTATTTGCATATGATTATCGTAAAAATACTGAAAGAGAAATGCTTATTTTTGTTCTAGTTTTCTGGAATTTTTTTTTTACAATCTAATACACCTTTAATTGCACAGGAAAAAAGTCTGCCCTAACAGACACACATTTTCTTCTTTCATTGTGACATATAGTTTCAGATATGTAATGACCATTTAACTGTAATTTCTCCAGTTGTTTGCTCCTCAACAATTAACAAACAAGCATATAAACGAGGGTCATAGAGAGGCCAGAATCAGCTCAGATGGGTGGAACTGCTGAGCTGACTGGTTGAATAGAAATATAGTTATTATATATACAGCCAGTTGTTTTAGATAAGAACTGCGCTGACAGCTGGCGTGCTGAAGAAAACACATGTCAGGAGAAATGAACCAATGAGCGATTTGTTCTACATCAATGTTTGTAGGTCAGGTCAATATTAAGGTCAGGATGCTATCATCTGGATAGTGACCTTTTTAATTCCCACTGATCTGCAACACTTTTGCCAAAGTAAAATATACAACAAAGCACTACCACGGGCGCTTTTCGTTTTCCAAAAAAAAAAAAAAAGGAAGAAAATTGCAGCAATCTCGCCAAAAGTCTCCTTAGTCTTTTTTTTTTTAAAGGTGATTATTCTGTCTGAGCAGAACATTTCCTCTTCCATTCACTCATTCGTGTCCGTCAGGGTTCGTTGATGTGTGAAAAACAAGCAGTGTAATAAAAAAGTTAAGCCCCCGTACTTGTAAAAAAAACCACAAAAAATGCACCTCTTTGCAATAATAGATAATAACTTAGCATTCAAAACAATGCGTATATGAGTCAAATAAGGTTAAGAAAAACATGGACCTTAAAGTCCATACAGCTAAATGCCATCAAAGCAACAGTTATGTGGAACTTATTTGTACTTTTCTCATGAAGAAGTTTCCACTTTGGCATGCACATGACGTGTCCCGCACAGTGTCAGTTACATCTCCCCTCTGTCGGAGAGACGGTGTGAAGACTCGGATGCTTTGTACAGATTTGTAACACGTATTTCTCCCAGTACATGTGGAAGACTGTATTTAAGAGGAAGCAGATGAAAAGTGTTTTTTTTTTCCTTGTTTCCAAAAAAGAAAAAAGAAAAAGTCAAATAAAAAGAACAGAGTTGGTTAGGTTAAGAAAATAAGACAAAGATCGATCGGATTGGAAGTCAACAGATGTCGAGCTGTCTTAAGAGTTTTGTTTGTGAGTGTTTGCTTTGTCTTGGCACTGTCGTATCGCCTGGACGTTGACTCCTGTCACCTGTGTGAACTCTCCGCTCCCTCAGTCTGAGGGCGAAGAGAAGGAAGGACTGACTCCCAACCAGCAGAAAACACATGCAGACATGCAAACACAACCTGAGAGGGGGCAATAGGAAGTTGGTCTTTATGTCAATAATCACAAATCCACAAGTGTCAAGTGAATGAACACACACGCGCACACACACACACGCACACTGCAATGGGAAGTTCTCTTTAAACGGACATTAAATCTCCAAGCGGAAAGAAATCTCCAAAACGCCTCTCCCTTCTGTCTCTCTCTCTCGTCGGAGCTTCCTTCTTTTATCTTCTTTTTATTTTACATCAGGCTCTTCATGTCAGAGTTTTTTTTAGGTAGTTTTTAATTCGTTCTGAATCCTCCGGTTCGCAGCAGCTCACACTCTTATGGGGAGAGTTTGGCTCATCTGTTGCCGAACGATTTCCTGACTGCTGTCCGGACTCTTCCTGTTGTGTCCCGGCAGAGTCCCTCCGAGCCGCAGCAGGTCCCTGCCAAAACAAAGCCACACAGGTCAGCGGCAGGTTCACAGCCACTTTAACCAAAAGATACAGCTCATCATTACATCGCTAAGTGCTTTCATTGAAGGTGGATAAAAGTCTAATCCATCTTAGTGTCGGTGCAGCTAAATTCTGCATAGTAAACGCACCTTAGACCTGGTGGTTTTAAACAATAAACACACAGAACAATAAGAGAATGCTTAAATCTGCTCATCTAGAGCTTCAGCTCTCAAACGCTAAGCCAAATCTTTTCATCGCATTTCCAGATTTAATAAAAGTTCAACTCATTTCTCAGCTATCTTGAAAAAAAACAAAACAAAAAACGCGTTGCAGCCTCCGACTGTCCTTTGTTCTTCGGCTAGTGTCCTTGTTTTTAAGGCCCTCCTCGTGGCTGAAGATACTCTGCAGATAGCACTACATCTAATATCCTCTCTCTTCCCCCGCTATCTGCCCCAACATCACCGAGCAGCCAATGGAAAGTGAGCAGGGGCAAGCATTCAGCGCCTCAGACGCACACGCAAACACAGGAGACACTCTCTAAATCATGCTCTGACAACATGATCCTTTCTCTCTCCTTCTCCTCCGTCTATCTCTCCTGCCGCTGCATACAGATGAGGCCATAAATTAATCATTGGCATGTCATCTGCACACGGCGACACGTAACATAACATGCAGACACACACAGGCATCGCACACACATATCCTGTTCCTATGCGCCCATCACAGCACTGGGTGCGCCCTCCCCTGATGCATTAAAAAGCTCATTAGCAACCTAATTAAACACATTCCTCTCTTTTAGCTTCTCCTCAATCTCCCTTATTACTCACACTTCATCACCTCCTGCTTTTCCACATCAGCAGCTCTGGCTGCTGTCTGTCCTATCACCTACATTCCAGCATCCAGCCAAGTATAGGGGGAATTAAACCGAGGTCAGCCATTACATTTCCACACACAATTAGCTTCACTGAGCCCAAATCCTGGCATAGGAATCGCCCTTGGGGCTCGGTGTTAGAGTGAAACTGTGAGCCAAGGAGCTGGCACAAGACCTGGATAGTGTATGTATGTATTCTGCCTTTGGTGCCTGTCAGACACAGGAAACTATCGCACAGTCAGAGCAACAGAGTTGAGGATGTGCGCTTGATTCATTATACATCAATTCAGAGCTGAGGATCTCACATCTAAACCAGCGCTAATCATACTGTTGACTGGATGCCAGGCTAACAAAATTCAGAACAAAGACGTCTGTAAAAAAATGGCTGGTACACTTGGAGTCACCGCGCTCAAAACAAAGTTGAAAAACAATTCGGCAACATAAGGACGGCTACCTATGAATAAGTCAACTTCCACACGTCCAAAAGAAAAAGAGGCAGATGTCTGTCTGGCAGTAGAAAACCCTTCAGCTCAAAGAAAAATCCTCCCAAATCAACCAAAAGCATAAAACAAACCAAACCCAACAAGCATGAACCTTGTTGTGCCTCTCTTTAGGCCAGCCATATTTTTTTTTTTTTTTTTTTTTTACTAAGACATCTTACTCTAACAACCCAGAGGCAAAGCTCTGCTTGTCTCTGCAGGAGGAGACTCCATCCTGCACTTCACAGCCGTCATATACAATACGGGAGACAATTTCACACAAGGCGAAAGCGAGCGAATTGCATCACCTCTTTTTGTGTTGGCACTATTCTGCTGTTATGGTAAAAAAAAACCCTAAAAAGCATTTGCGCTTAAATGGAAAACCCAGAAGAATAATGCATATACTTTCAATACAGGTTTGCTACAGTAGCTGCCAAGTCAGTCAAAAGCAAAAGAAATTGAAACAACACAGACGTTTTATTGAAAAAGTTCAGCAAACGTGTCAGCCAATGTTATTACATTTCTGCTATAACTTCTGCATTTATCGTAAACTCTGGTCTCTGTTGTGAACTGAGATTCTTTACAATGCTTCCTCTACATGTAGCCTATAAACCCGCTGAGTTCTGTCTGCTGCAGCTTCCTACAAAGAAAATTCAGCAAGTTTTGTCTGCAAAGTTGTTTTATCTAACGACAGACTTAACGAGGAAGAAAAGCGACGTGCTTTTCTCTTCCTGAAAGAACTGAAATATAACACATTTTTTAAAAGCAAACACTCTTCATCTACCTCGAAGCTTCTCTCCATTCATGCAAGAAAGGCAGTTTCAGAACAGCGTGTGTCTTTGATTAAAGGCCCTCTTTGTTCCTGCAGACAGACTCACCCTGAGTAGGTGCTGGTCACCACCTTGAGGCTGGCGGCGTTGCGGAGCAGTTTGTCCAGGGTGCTCACGATGCGGGAGAACTTGGGCCTCAGATTCCTCTCCTTCATCCAGCACTCGAGCATCAGCTGGTGCAGCACCATGGGACAGTCCATGGGCGGGGGCAGCCGGTAGTCCTGCTCCACTGCTGTCATCACCTGAAGGACAGGAAACCTTTTTTTAAAGTCTCTGCACTCAGGCATGGTGGTGTTTTTTAAGCTAACTGCTAAAATCAACAGGCTAATTTGTACATATGCCTTTTTTTTTATCATGTTCATTATCTCAATTAAGCATGTTAGCATGCTAAAATGCTATTCTGTACTGAACACAGACTGGACAATTTAAATTTTGGTCTGGTGGTGGCACTAGAGGGCACGTGAAGGGTTAACCAAAGGAATAACAGTATATCCTGAAGGTACCTCGAATATATGTGACTAATTTAAATCCAACAGTTGTCAAAGATTTTGCAACAAATCTGATCCTCATGGTGGCGCTGGGGGACACGTTAGGGGATCATTACAATTTATCCTCTTGGGATCAATATCTGTATGTAATTTTACCTTAACTAGTCCAATAATGATACATTTTTTTCACTCTCAAAGACACATTGTCCTCCATGAAGCCATGCTGCTAGCAAAGCTAAAAAAACGAACACGTTGGAATGAACATTAAATTTCACATTTACCTGACAAATATCAACCCAGCACGCCTCGCACACCAGGACTTAGGCAAATTTCATGTGGTGCTTTTACACAGTGTTAACATTTGGCTCTGACTCATTTGTATTATGCTCCCTGTGTTTGGCCTTTGTTAGTGTGGCAGAAGAATGATCCCCAGTTACTGTATTATGTCCTACATTAGACAATTTCTTGGCTCGTGCTGTCACACATTCCAATCTTCTTTTTTACTATCTTTACAAAACTATAAACACAATATTCTCAAGGACTCTCAAAGTTGTCACTTCAAAACTGTCATGATTGATAGGAGAGACAATAAGTGGAGGATGAAAACGTTTGCTCATTGATTTGATTTTGCCTAGCAACTGCATTTCCCTCCATAAGCTCTGTATGGGTTTAAACTCCCCACAACAATAAAAAATTGCCATTTGGGAACAATAAAACATTTCTGCTGCACTCCTCTTCTCCTGCTGCTTGTCCTTTGATGTTTATGTCGTGCTCCAAGCCGGCGAGCACCTCTGTTTATATCTCGCATTTGTTGACTCTGTTGCTTATTGAGCGATGACGGTGGCACAAAGGCTATTGGGAACAATACCGGGCCTCTACTTTGATGCTTTCATTACTGCATGTGGGTTTTGTTATGAAAGTTATACATGCATTACTGGCATTTTTCATTCCGGCTCCTTTTTTTGTTGCTTTATTGCCATCAGCGTTACAACTCTCTTTTTGAAGCACAATACAGAGCAGATATTCCTCAGAGAATAAAGTGGAGGTGTACACATTGCTTCAGTACTTTGTTCATGGAGGAGGAACCGAGAGATTTCTTTCTCTTTTCCTGCAAGCTCACCGCTGTAGTTACGATGTCTGTGCAGGGCAGATAGCCTACAGGTAACAACGCCTGTAAAAAAGAAAGACAGAAAAAAAAAAGCTTCTTCCTGTGTATGCCTTTGTGTGTGTGTATTTGTGTGTCTTTGTGAGGAGGGAGATTTTGCAGTATGGATTTGTCGAGGGTGGGTAGGCTTGGGCTGTAAGTGAGGTGGTAAAAAACTAGAACACAGGCTCACAGCTGCACCAGCATCTGCAATGAGCAGATAAAGACAGTAAAACAGGCCCGGGTCCAACATGTCACCCTAAAAAAAAAATCGAAGCCCCAACAGCTCAGAGAAACTCTCAGTCAGCCACAAACTTACACACTAAACTCCCTGCATGTGTGTGTAACATGAGACTGTCAAGCTCACTCACATCCTGGTTGCTCATGTCCCAGTATGGCCTCTCTCCGTAGGACACCACCTCCCACATGACGATGCCGTAACTCCACACGTCACTAGCAGAGGTGAACTTCCTGAAGGCGATGGCCTCAGGCGCCGTCCACCTGATGGGAATTTTCCCTCCCTGCTCAAACACACATACACACACAGGCGGGGGGCGGGGGGGGGGGGGGGGGGGGTGGGGGTAACAACGCCCTGTAAGACACGTATGTCCTATGACAACACACACATGCAGAAACCCGTGCAAAATTCAAAGACGGTCACAAAC
>JAQMCX010000008.1:7421970-7455825 GCA_029814765.1 Acanthurus leucopareius | reverse complement strand
CCCCCCCCCCCCCCCCCCCCCCCCCCCCCCCCCCCCCCCCCCCCCCCCCCCCCCCCCCCCCCGCGGGCCCCGGGGGCGCCCCCCAACGGCATCAACGCCCTGGAAGACACGTATGTCCTATGACAACACACACATGCAGAAACCCGTGCAAACTTCACAGACGGTCTCACACGCAAATATTGGCACACATGAACGGTTACACATGCATCCATATGCACATGTGAAACAAGTGAAGTGGATCAAATTAACAAGCTCAATTAAACGTGCATGGAGTGTACAAACACAGCACAGGGTCAGCAACACCCACACACACACACACACGCACACACACACACACGCACATACACACACACACACAAATATCTACAAACACACAGACTGACCAGGGAGCTTGTGTAAGTGGGGTCAGCAGAAGTGTCGTCCAGAAAGCGTGACAGGCCAAAGTCGGAGACCTTGCAGACCAAGTTGCTGTTGACCAGGATATTCCGGGCAGCGAGGTCCCGGTGGACATAGTTCATGTCTGACAGGTACTTCATCCCTGCAGCGATGCCGCGCAGCATCCCAACCAGCTGCGTCATGGTGAAGCGCCCGTCGTTCAGCTGCAAAAAAAACACACACAGCCAGAGATGGAGCGGGTGGAGGGGAGGAGGGGAGGAGGGTGGAGGATGAGGCGGTTAATTAAACAAGGAGGAGAGCAAAGGAATGAAAAATGAGGCAGAGAAATAAGGATGTGTTGGAATACAGAAACAGACGATAGGGACGAGCATGGGAGATAAAGAGAAGGAGAAAGCACCAGAGACGGCCAATCAGTCACTGAGGCCACATAAACATGACATCTGTCATAATGGCTCATGGCTGCTCCTGACAGTCAGTGGCAGGCTGACCTTTTTACGCATTCTGTCCAATTAGCTGATTAATTAGACTCTTTACTGACGTACGAAACCCATTAAGACTCAATATCGACTCCACACGAAAAACAAAAAGGGGGAACTGCAACCCTGAAATCAACAGCAGTCAACTGCAGGTATTTTCTTTCAAACTAGTTTCAGGTACAGGCAGCGCACGCTTGTTAACACAGAGCTTTGTTTGCATTTTTTTGGCTTCCGAACAATAAAGCAAAACGGGCCTGTCAACTGAATTAAAATGGGATGTAGCTCAAAGCTCATTTTCTCCTTTTCAGAGTCCTTGTTTTTGCAGAATTTTTGCCCTGTAATGTTAATATTTGAGAAGCATGAAACAAATCTCAGGTTAGGGCTTTCAGGGTTTAATTCACGATTCTCTGCGTTCGTGTAGTGTGACGGTGAGACAAACACGAGATTGTGATAAATCAGCACTCTGACCTGCCAAGGCTCAAAAGGTCTAATGTATGAATTAACATAAATCAATGGTGTATCAATACACAGTTTGGTGATATTAAAAAGATATAAGAAATAGGAGATAAAGCTGCATGAAGCTGTGACGTTTTCTTTCATGACCTGAATATTTCACAGGAGAGTTTGGAAGAAAAAAAAAAACATAATTCTTGTCAAAATCAATCCCTTCTTTGATTTCACAAAGAAAAGGCAAAGAACACAAGACATGACATGACAAAACCATAAACATTCTGCTTTGTAGTCTGCAAAAGCCAATGAAGTCTGACAGTAAAACAAGCCAGGATGGATGGATGTGTAAACAGCCATGATTCATAGCAGGCATCCTAACCCCGGTGTGTGTGTGTGTGTGTGTGTGTGTTATTTCTGTGAATCTGTGATGTTCTACATGTGCATACATATATGTGTATGTGTTTATCCAGAAAGCCATGGAGTATGACGTCTCAGAGACACACAGAAACCATCAGCTATCATCTGACCATGATTAAGCCTCTGGTGGCATCAGCTAATACTTCAGGACTTCAGACGTAGCCAGCGGATATTACGATTACGGATATCCTGTTCAAGACTTCCTCTTCTGCATGCAGGCTATTGTTTACTGTCAACTTGACTTTAAACTTAACAACAACTTGCACACTTTAAACTCAGATATCTGTATATTAATGCCGGTACATCTTAAAACATGAGTAAAAAAGTTTGCTGTTGTTAGATGACAGTAAAGAGACAGCATGAGCTCTGCCCCTCCGGCACAACAGACTGATCACCTGTATTGCAACCAAAGTTTGCTCAAATGTGATTGGTCAATGCTATTCAGACCACAAACAGACCAGAAACAGACTAGAGAGTGGAAATCTTGTCCTTCGCCCACAGATTCAGCATTCAAATGCAGATATCTGTCTGTAGAGATTAAGACACACACAGACACTTCCTATGTGTGTGTGTGTGTGTGTGTGTGTGTGTGTGAGTTAACTCTGTATTGTCCTCCACAGAAGCCGAACTCAGAGTTCCTCTGAGTCACAGGCAGTGTGACAGTGGCGGCAGAGCGGGGGTGAGGACAGCACAGGCTGGGGAGACTTTTGTTGTCGTTTGTGGCACAGCTGACTGAGAGGAGTGGGTGAGAAGGAGGGAAGAAGCTCAGGCTGGACTCTCACATGCAGGTCTGCAGCTAATCACTGTTTTTTATATCGATTAATCACTCTGTTTCCTCTTTTCAAACAATTGTCTGGTCTAACAAATGTCAGAATAATAATGACGAGTGTCCATTAAAGTGTCCAAGAGCACAAAGTTATGCTTTTAACAGAGATTTAGTTGGCAATTATTTGATAATTGATTTATAATTTAATTCGAGTTATTCTTTAAGCTTCTAAGGGCTTTACTGCTTTTGATATGAAAATAAAACTGTCAGCTGGACTAAACATGTGATTTAAAAATTTTGCCTCTTACAACCTGTTATGACAGTGTTTCTCTTAATCTAACATCTGTGCAACAAAATGATAATTTTATTATTGGATAAAATAATTGTCAGAATAATCAGGAATGCTTGTAATCTTTAAATGCAGCTATTTCAAGACAATAAAACACCCACAGGCAGCCAGTTTACCATTGAATCCATTAATCAATTACCAAAATTGATTGACTAAATGATTGAGCTAAGTGCTGTTGTCCTGCAGACCAAAGAACGTCTGTAACACCGAATCCAGAGTCAAGATCTGTGGGCTCATTTGCTTATTTAATCACATATTCAGTAAATTAACTCCCAGTCTTGCAAACTTGACATGAGGCTGCATAACTAAACAACATTTAACATTTGAGTAGTTATAGCAATTAGTAATATATTATATATGTTAAAAGATTTTGCAAAAAACATAGACTAATTATTGAAAATTGCACAAAGCACATAAGAAAAGACCTAACAACTGTTTCATTATCAAATGATCTCAATAAGAAAAACAGACAGTTTTTTTCTGTTGATCACTGACTCTAAAAAAATGTCAGGAAAAAAACATAAAAATATTCATCACAATTTCTCAAAGCTTAAAGAAAGAATTTTTTATGAACTTGTTTTGTCCAATCAGTCCTGAAGTCAAATATATTGAAAGAACAGTGATAGAAACTATGAAAAGCACCAAATCCTCAAAGTTTGAGAAGAGAGAACAGAATGTTTAACATTTTTCATGATATATGACATAAACAGTTAACTAATTATGAATATTGATCAATTTCTGTTATGTGGCTATTGTATTATTTGACTTGTCAAGTCACTTTCAGAGGAAGGACAAAGTTCAGGCTGGACTCTCTGCTGCCTCTGGTCATTATTTTTTCAGGTTGTGGCTGTTTTTTTGTGTTTAATCAATCAATGAAACCCTTTTTTTGAAAAATGACAGAAAGAAGTGAAGATGCACATCATTTTTTCTCTGTGAGGACGACTTCAAATTGCTTGGTTTTTTTTTTTCAAAATAAATTGTCAAAACTCAAAGAGATTCAATTTAGAGAGAGGAGAAACAGATAAAAGCAGCAAAGTTACACATTTGAGGAGCTTGAAACACCAAATGTTTGCTTGATAGATGAACAGCTCAAGAATAAATCAAAATAAAAGCATTCAAAATTGCTGGGATTTTTTTTTTGTGTTGGTTAAAATGTTTTTGTAGCACAAAGTATTGACAACTGTCAAGAATTCATTCATTAATCTCGCCTGCTTACAATTTTCATCATTTATTCAGAGATTCAAATAAATATTTCATTTTTAATGTTGGTTTTTTATTCAAGCAAAGTTCTTGTGTGCCTGTTTATGCTTTGACAACTTTTAACATTCAAGATGTTTGGTAATTTTTTTCAACTCATTAAACTCTTGCACAAGCACATTTTCGACCCTTCAAAACATTTCAGGGTCCAATTTTTGTTTGTTTTTCTGAGGTTTTGCCTTTCTGTGTTCTTGCTGACAGAAAACATGTGGAAAGCGAAGCCTGACTTGAACTGGAGACGTTACATTTATGGCATCAACCCCGTTAAAGAAGAGGAGAAAACAAAACAAGCTGGTCGGCGTCACAGCTTCTCAATGATAACGCTGCCTGAGATTTCTCCTCATCCATGCAAACAATCAGCAGTATATTGTTTCAACATAAACCGCTCCAGACACCAGCTGCATGGCATCAATTCACCAAGAGCGTTAAGTAACTTCATCCAGCCTAACAGTTACAGTAAAGAGTCATCTTCACAGTGCAGAAATGCATGGAAATGCATTTTATTGTATGTAAATGACATGTAATGGCCCCCACGTAGCTGGAAATGTACTGTGTGACACCTCATTTCTCATCCTGCCTTTGCTCAGTGTTTTGTGTAGGTGGTGGTGGTCTGAACTGAAAACTCTGATCAGTAATGTATTCTGCAGTCGTACAAAGAGTCTCTAATACACTGAAGCAAACCTATCCAAAGGTCTGCCGTGTGACAGTTTTCCACCAGGAGTTTGAGATTGGAAAGCCTGTCAGCATCAGTCAGTCACGTCAAGCAGAGACACTATGCCTGTCTCCAGGCGTTATATTGCACATTTAATCTCTATCACTCAGCAAGTGAGCGCCTCGGGGTGTTTTACAGAGAGTAAAACATTCCGATAACCCAGAGGTGTCGTGAATGACTGTCTGTGTGTGTGTGTTCCTCTCAGCTTTGATACAAACAGAAAGTAATCTTCTCTGTCAGAGGTGTTGCGTCAAGCTCACCCTGAGGAAGGAATCGAGCGCTCCGTTCTCCATGAATTCTGTGATGATGAGGACGGGGCAGCTCCGCGTCAGGACGCCCTCAAGCCGGATCACGTTCGGGTGGTCGAACTGGCCCATGATGGAGGCCTCGGCCAGGAAGTCCCGCCTCTGACGCTCGGTGTAGCCGGCTTTCAGCGTCTTAATGGCCACCACCATCTCCCTGCGACCGGCCTGCTTGAGACGTCCGCGGCACACCTCCCCAAATTCGCCTGGATTGGGAGAACAAGGTGGGGGGTAAGGGGAGGGAGGGTGAGGGTGATAGGGGAGAAGGGTTGAGTGAGCAGAGGAAAGAAGAGGAAGGGTGGAGGGGGAGAGGAAGTCGGAGGGAAAGTGCAGGGAGAGGGAACGTTAGTGGATTTGGGAGTGAGGGATTTGATTTGAAAGAGTTGAGGGTCGGCTTCAACTTCAGGAGAGGATTCTTAAAGAGAAGAGGAGAGGAAGGGGGGTCAGGGGTCAAAGATGTTGGGGAGAGAGGGAGTGACCGGTATCGATCGAGTGTGCAACCTGGGAGCGGTGAAGGGGGACAGAGGACGGGGGAGGAACTTTGGGGTTTTGCATTTGGTGCCTGAGTCCGAGTGTTTATAAGGGAGAGAGAGAAAGAGGAGACAGGGAGGAAGAAGATTGAACGAGCAGGACCAGATTGTCATTAAAGGCCATGTTAGGACACGACATGCTGCAGAAGAGAAAAAAAAAGAAGAGGGGGAAGAGCTACAGAGAAGATTTTCACTTGAACCCCCCCCATCAACCCAGCTCTCATGCACACTCTGAATCCTAACTGCTCTCTACCTGAAAGGACTCTCTTACAGAGCAGAAAAAGGGACTCGATGGGACATTCCTGTTCAAATAAATGATTAATAAACCTCAAGTATCATCTGTCCTTGTGGTCAAAAACAACAGGATTATTTACCTGCACCGATGACCTCTTCTATTTTCACGCAGGAGATGTCTATCTCTTTGGCAAACTCGTGGATGGCGTCGTTGGGATCCTCGTAGGTGAAAGGGTCAATGTATACTTTGACCCCCGGAGAAACTGAAAGGGGAAAGTCACAGAGAAGTGAACATCTGGTCACACCTGCCGGGGTGTCGCTGTGTTAATAATAAATTCTGTTATAGTTTTATACATCAGAATGTGGCAAGTGCCAAATAATGATCCTGCTGATCCTTTCCTGCTTGAAGATAAGAGGATTAGATGCAACGCTCATTTCTTTATGATAAATATGAGGCTACATCCAGGAGCTAGTTAGCTTAGCGTAGCATAAATAAAGCAGGCAGCAACAGGTTTTCTCATTTGAGTGTAAAAACAACAATTTGTGTTTTAACAGGGTTTTACATACTGGACTATTTCATGACTGGGTGCAGCTACTTCCTGGAATCTCCGCTGGTTGCCAAGCAACCTCACAGTGATAACAAGACTAGATAACTGGACCTGACCACTTTGTTTTTAATGAATAAACTAACAAGACATAACATTTTAATTGGTGAGCTTTAAAGTTGCTGTTAAGCATATTTTTAACAGAAAGCACAGAAGCAGGCAAGCTGTTTCCAGTGTTAATGCTAAACTAAGCTAACTGCCTCATGGCTGTAGCTTCATGTAAGACATTAGAGAGGCATTTATCTTACATTTAATTTCATTCCTATTTTAATTTCATTATTCATTAGTTATGAATATTGCTCATTAAGAAAGTCAAAGTTTTACACATCTGTGCAAAGAGTGCAATGTTTTCAGGGCTTATATGTGACTTAGGTGATCTCTCCTTGCTGCAACCAACAAAACCGCATATATTTAGTGCAAATAAATGTGCAATTACGTCATAAATATGCAAATGAGAATGTTACACCATCCTGTGACTTATGTGACAAGTGTCATGTTAGATTCTTTCATTGGAAAAGAGTTTGGAGCCCTGCGCAGTGGCTAATGTTAGCTAATCTTAGCTCTGTAACCTTAAGAGACACTTTGGGACTTTGTTTCCTCTTGTGCTGCTATTATAAGTAATTTTATCATTTATAATTTATCATTGCCTAGGGGGCAAATTTTCTACTTGTCCCAAGATTGGTGTCAAAACTGAATAAATGTTACAGTAAAACAACATATTTTATAAAGCTCAAGTGTAAAAAACAAGTACAGTGTCAAACATGGGGCAGAAAACATCTGGACATCTGTCAGGATATCTGTGCAGATACTGTAATGCTTTTCTGCCTCTATCAGGTGATTGGATAATTGATTGAATCAGTTGTTAACTGTACTTGCATGACCAAATGCACGCAGAGGAGACGGTTCCCAAGCCAAACACATAAACTTACTGTATTGCTGCAGTTTCTCAGTGTACTCGAGCTCCGAGCCGCTACGCTGCTTCCTGTAAACAAGCCGCACAGAAACAGAGGCACATTCACATAATCGGTCTTGACCTGTTCCAGGTTCAGCAAATGAACCTAATATCAGATTATATCAGATGAAACCGCAGGAAGAAACTCACAGTGCAGCTTTGTTTTTTGTTTTTTTTTCTCTCTCTTTCAGAGCTCTTTGCTGAAGCTAAAGAGTAAGTAATATACAACCTTTTGAAAGCATGTTAAAGTTTAATGAGCCTCTTTGTTCTGAGCCCAGCTAACAAAATGAAACATGTAGTTTGGGCTTTTGGGAATAAAATTAAAATCAAAGACTTACTTAAGGCAGACAACAGCGATAACCACCAAGGCAACAATGACCACAAGACCCGCGGAGGCTGAGCCAATGATGAGAGGCAGCTGGTCCTGCACCGACTTCTGAGGGTCACCTGGGCCAAATAACGCACAGACGCTCACACAAATGAGTGTAAAACACCAGAAACGCTGCTTAAAGGATTAAATAGTTGCCTGAAATGCAAGAGTACCAGCTACCAATTATGTCAGAAAAGCAGTGCTAAGCTTGAACCCTCATTAAGAAAACCGTAGCAGCAAGTCTTTAAAAACAGGCTGTGAAGTAGGATGAAAGGCTGCTCGTACTGTGGAGACTGGTGCTGAAATCCATGGGGTTGCTGTAGCGTCCATATCCAGCGACAGTGCGAGCTCTGACCTGCACCACGTAGGGCGTGGCGGCCCTCAGGCCCTCCACCTTGGCTGAGCTGTGCTGGGATGTTACAGTGTGGGACATGGCCTGGCCCTGAAGTGACAGAGAGGACCATTAGAGCAGCAGTTTTTGAGTGTTTTCTGATGCTTTTCAGATGGCTCGTGGGTGAGGAGTTCATCATTTGACTCTTAGTTAGCATATTAAATCGACAATATGCAACTTTTGAAATAAGAAATAACAGACGAATTAAAAGTTGAATTCATAAGAAATAAAAAGTAACACAGTTTCACTTAGAGGCTTGGAGATTTGCTGCTACAGCTGTTCCTCGTCTGGTGTGACCCACAGCTTGCAGTGGCAATGTGGCCGACTTGGCGACTTCCTCGCTAGATTTAGCAACTTTTCAGACCCTCTTCGCAACTTTTATTTAAAAAAAAAAAAGTGCCTACAGAGGAATTTAGTGACTTTTTAGGACCATTGGGGAAAGGTGAGAAATATATTCAAATATATTAAATTATAATTAATCCCTAAGGGTGGTGCTGAGAATAACGCAGTTCACAGCTCTCCTGCATAACAGTGCAGTGGTTTTTCTCCTCCTCTTGCTCCATATTTAGACAGTCAGTGGGTGCAATGTGTAGATGAGGCAGGAGGACGAGGAGGACACCACCTACTGCAGGTGAGGCAGTTCAGAAGTGGTGACTTTCTGTATTTATATTTGTAGCCCATATGGCTTAAGGTGATCTCTCCTTGCTGCAACCACCAAAACCACAAATGTTTAATGCAAATAAATGCACAATGACATCTTAAGTATGCAGTGGGGTACATTATGTTATCTGGCAACTTTTAGCCCCTGTTGGAGTTTGAGCCTTTTACTTTCATTGGAGCAGCATTAAAAACCCTCAGTGTTTGCTAATGTTAGCTAATGTTTGCTAACCCTACTGCCCTGTAACTTCAAGTACACGTTTATGGATTTTACCACTTTCTTTTTGCAGTAGTTTTACAATTATTATTTTTTGTCTTTTCAGATAATCTAGACACACACACACACACACACACACATTAGTGTCTGTCCAGCAAAAAAGTACAACCTTGCTCAACTTTTTGCATAATTCAATGTGATTTTCTCCACCAAAGCTTTAAATAAATACATGTAAACTTGGTTGAACTTTCCCCACTAGTACCAACACACACTCACACAAACAAAAGTTCTGTTTTTGGTCTATATATACATCTTATATCAGCAGGGCTTTACCCTAGAATTTAATCGATACCAGTGATGCAGCAGTTGCTGAGTCCGAGCGGCCCATAATGTCCAACAATTGATATTTCTAGACTCTATCAACCCCCACACACATCATATTACAATATTAGACTCTGCAGTTTTCATAAAAAATGCTTCTCTCTGTAAAGGGCTGGAAATGTGTTTTTTTTTCCTGAGTCAATATGGCATACACTGTGACCTACATTAAGGCAACAGCTCAAGAGTCAGGGCTTACCCTCTCATGGTATTTAATCTCGTAGTCCAGGATGACCCCGTTGGGTTTCTCAGGAGGCAGCCATGACAGGCTCAGAGTGTCTGAGGTGGAGCGCATCAGATGGACCGTGGGCACTGCTGAAGGTGCTGCAGTGAGCATCAGAGAGGACACAGTTTATTGACACAAAAAAGGTACCGCAAAGTTATTTTAGGATCTGAGTTTGCCAAGATTTTCTCTTTGGATGTCACAAACCATCGCAGTAAGATAATTATTATTCAAAATACTTCAACCTGAACGGTCCATGTTTCACCTTCACTGTTCTGCAGTGTATTGATTTGTGAGGCCTGAAAGTGACTCAATTGACAGTCATTGTCTTGGGTCCATAAACTGCAGTAAGGTGGATTAAACTGGGAGAGTAATTACAGCGCGTGTGAAAGGTGCTGAGCAGTTTGGTTGATGATGACGCTGCAAATATTAAGTGGAGATGTTGAAAGGTGACATTGTCAGTGATGTAACGTTAGAAGCCCGGTTGTCAGTGAGCTGAATGCTGACAGTGGAGATATAAAGTATATTTAACATTTTATCTGCCTTTCCTGCAGCTCTGTCAGATAAGCACAGCTCCAGCTGAGAGTTCTTCCATCTGTCGCTCACGCTGAGCTTCAACAACGTTTACCGTTGGTGTGAATACTGCTACTACAGGCTTATTAAAACACTCATTGACATTGACTGAACGTAGGATTCACTAACCAGGCTCTTGGATCGTGATGTTAAGTGGTATTGATCAGAGCTGCTCTATGAATTAACTTGGTTTGTGGACTCAACCGATGTCATTGACGGATCTACCACTTACCTGCTTGGTTGGTGGTGATGTTGACGGTGGAGTAGCTTGGCGATGTGGGATTTTTCCCAGAAACCCCGTTGACGGCCTGCACCTCGAAGCTGTAGCGGGTGTGAGCCTGCAGATTCCTCACCACCACCTTCCTCTGCCTCAGCCCCAGCCTGCGAGGAGCGATGTCCACGTTGTCATCACAGCGCGTGCAGGGGCTCCGGTCTCGCAGGCATTTCTTACACACCACGTTATAGACGAGGTCACTCCTGCCGCCTGTGTCCTCGGGCTCCTCCCACTCCAAGGACAGCGAGGTCTCGTTGACGCTGGATATAACATTCCGAGGCGCTGAGGGGATCGCTGCACAAACACACACACAGACACACACACCGTAGGTGTTAAAGGAGGTGGGCAGGCAGAAGAGAAAAACACACAACTGAGGCTTTAGTCATGTTCCCTATGCAGTGCTTACATTATTCTCCCTCAGTGGTGTGAGAAATGTTTTAATATCTCTGTAAAAAGGCAACAAAACAAGGTATTTCACGTACAGAAAAAGTGCAATCCTTTTTTATTTTATAAAATCCTTCTGCACGAATAAATGTGTTAGATTGCTTCACATGCCCCCAAACAAATCCTTAGGATGGAGCAAAGGGCATGAAAACATATAAATATATAACAACAGGGGAAGAAATCCTTTCTGGTGCATAAAGAGATATAAAAATATTCAGAAACAGGAGGATAAATACAACTTGTCATGCACAAGCTGAACACCAGTGTTTATCACTAAGTAATGTTCCTTTATGAAAAGCACAATCCCGTACAGCTCCACGCAGCATCCATTTCTATGCATAACCCCTCTTGCAGCTCGTGGAACTTAGCTAATCCACGCTTGATAGAAATTCATGTTCTTGTATCAGTATCACCCAAGGCCTCCACGTTTCAATAAGCAGTGCTGCGATTTGAGTGAAGAGTGTTTGAAACCTGGATAAAGTATGATAACCGCAGAGGGGGGTAGCAAAGATTGGTTCAGCGAACATGCTTTTCATCCTATTACAGGAAAAGAAGAGAAGGGCTCTCCATCTAAGCTTCCAGCTGCAGAAAGTCTAACCTGTCTCAGAGCAGAGAGAGAAAGACAGGGAAGAGAAGGGAAGGCTTTCAGGCCAAAAAGCGCCTGTCCTCCGAGTTCAGCCTGCCCTGAGCCGCTTTCACTCATCCTGTCCTTTCTAATTAAGCAGGCACAGTTCAGAGTAGAGGCTCTTCTAATTGGACACCCATCTAAAACACACGCTGAGTCCAAGCTGCCGGCCATTGACTGGCTGAGCGTCTCTTGTGCAACACACCACTTTCAACACAAAGCACAGGCTGCCTGGCACAAGCTCTGACAGACCGCAGGGACAGAACTGACAGGCCTGTGTGTTTGTGTGTGTGTGTGCGTGTGTGTTTGTGTGTGTTTGCGTGTTAAGTCGGAGGTGGTGCTTGTGTCCCTGCCCGCCTGTCTGTGTGCGCTGGTCAATGTCCACAGTGTTCCTGTGACAAGGATCTGGTGAAGACAGTTGCGGGCCCTGTGTGTCATTTAACGTGGCGAAAGGCCCCTGGGGGGTGATTTTACACGGTCAAGGCAGCACATGTCGCTCTCCATCAGCATGACTGCTGGGACTTCTCTCAGAGGCTTGTCCAAGCATGGACGCACCAGACCAGACCACTTAAAATTACTGACACGCTACTGCACATTTGTCATCTCTAAAGTTGAATAAAATGTTCAATTCTCCCCAAGTTTTTTAAGGAAGCACCTCTCAAAAGGCACCACAGCTAAAACGCAGATTATTGCATGTTTTGAAAAAAGAAAAAGTATGTGGATCAGCGTTTTAAGCGAGTTTCCATGCCATGGTTTGACTGATATTGGAGGAGTTAGCATGGCGAGGAGAAACAGTGTCACTTCACAGCCCCCAACGTTCATAAAAGAAGGGTTTTCTCCTTTTTTAGCAAGCCCACATAGAACTGGTTATGTAACATGATTTAAGATGCACATCCAACTATTTGTGACCCATCATGTTGGTAATTTGTGTGTAACTCAGCTAGAGAGCTACGCCAACTATCTCCTACTTGATTAGTGGGTGTGTATTCCAGATGGGACTAACAATAAAAAGCAACAGCTAAAAAAATGTCAGAGCCAAACCTCAGTTTGTTAACTGTTAAGGGATTTTAGTATTTTAATAAAACACTGTTAGCGCTCGCTCACTCAGTTACTTCTACAATCCCATGATAGTTGCAAAATTTCCAGCTGTAAGCAAAAGTTGAGATCACGGCAGAAAATTAAACAGAAAGCAAACCTGCAGTTATTTTTGCGTACTAGGCGGCGATGGAAACACAATTTCAACCCGACATCGTCACCTTTTAAGCTGATTTGTTAGCCAGCAGTTGCTTATTTAAACATCCAGCAATTACAGAGCAACATTATCATTTATTTGAAGTCATTATGGCTCCACCTGATTTATTAAAATCAAGCATTCACTCTCTTTTATCTCTGTTTTTGGTCTTAACCAAGTCCTGAAGGAAATATCTGCCTGTTTAGCTGGAAAATACTCCACCGTCTTCACCAGCTAGTCCCTGACTGTGTGTACCTGCTGTTTGTTGCCGAGCAGGTGGAGCACTGTGGGTTTATCACAGCTTTTCCACTGAAAACAGCTGCATGCTGCGGCTGAAAATATCACCATGAGAGTGGTGAGGGAGAACCAGAACAGGGAAGCTGTAGACCAGAAAGCGAAACAACAAAGCAGAAGTTCAATTTAAAAGCTCCTTAAAAGGTTCAGGTGATGATTCTCTTTAGGTTCAGCACTTCAAGAAACCTCTTTAACATCATCACATTGTTTTCATAATGCCCACAAGTCTGCAGTATCTTCTTTTTATCATACAGAGCCAACCAAACAAGAATACAAGAGCTCGTAATGAGAGTTTTCCCATAGATAACCTCTACTTAAACTCATCTGGCTTTCCAAAAGAGACCTGGCACAGAAAAATTTCAAAGATTTTTTTTGCAGTCTTTGCAGAGGATGACTTACTGGTGCAGCTGGAGTCAGGGAGGTCGCTGTCAGCGCGGTAGAAACCATTCTGGCAGGGACAAACGTTGGCTCCTCGCGCACTGGTGCGACTGTTGGATGGGCAGGGAGCGCAGGATCCCTCCCCAAATTTGGATTTGAATGTCCCAGGGATGCAAGCTGGATGAGCGGGAGAGGGAAATAAAAAGGGACAATAAGAACAAAACAACACACACACACAAAAAAAGAGAGGCTGCGCTGTCACTTATTTAAAAGACAAGCGGCTGTCACGTCTGCCACAGAACAAAACCCGTACCTGTGAAGTATCTGCAAAGCTCAATATTTATAGAGAAAATGTTGATATGTACGTGAGGAATGGCAAACGCTTTAGCATAAGGTCTTATCTATATATATGCATCTGCTCTTTCATTTTCAAGCTCTCTACCAGGTGACATTAATCTCCCCAAAAAGAGAGTCGGGCTGACAGCTAAGTTTCATGTTGAAGAGGTGGAAAAGGAGGATAAAGATGAAGATAGACTGCTGACAGGAGATTGCCGTTGTCAGACAAACAGGGATGGAGAATGCTTCTGCGAAAAAAGGGATACACCCTAAACCCATCAATCAGTGTCTGCTCTGTCCTCAGCTCTCCAAACCACACCGCTGAATACAAACAAGGCCTCCACATGCATGCAAAACAGCTCTTTAATAAGCCAATAAATCAATTCAGATGAAGGGACATCAGAGCGGACGTAAATTAGCGGAGGAGAGTTATTAGAAAAATACATAAAGTATGGTAATCTTAGACGATGTGTCCAAGCGATTAATTTAAATTCCAAAGTGTGACGCTGAAGGTTGGCTGATATTGAGTCTTAAGGATAAACCAGCATAAGCCCAGACTAAAGAAGGATTCAGATAAAAGGGATTAGCAGCAAAAGGTCTGGATATATCCGCCTCCAGAGCCCCGCGTTTTACTGTTTGCCACATTCCTAACTGGTGGTGTAAAAGTGGGGGTCTCTGGCAAACATCTGTCCTGTCAGCGTGAGGGCTCATAAAAGCCAGCGAGTGAGAGAGAGACTGTGATTAACTAGTTAGTCTAAGTGGTCTTTTCGGTTTGAACTTGAGTTTTCTCCCTGATTCCCAACAATGGCACTTTAGGAAAATTTGCACAGCTAATGGCTCCGCATTGTGCCTCTAAAACCCTGCAATAAAAAGCCAAAGAAGATAAGATGAAAATGTACTCTTTTTTTTTTATTTTTTATTTCTCCACTCATAATTCACTGAGACCTTTAGGCTCTACACTCTCTGATCTGATTTATTTTCCCTCTATTACACAGTGCATCATCATTTTCTTTTATTTGTTTGCTTTCCTCGCTTTCTCTTTCGAGAGGGGTCTGAATCACCCCACCGTCTTGCTTCAGTACATAAACCTCTTTGGAGGACACGATGATTCTCCTGTTTTTTGATGCACCATTGTTTTCACCTCACCCCCACCCCCTCCCTACCCCCCGCCTCTTCACCTCTCCTCCTCTTCTTCACCCTCTCTCCATCTCATGCGGTGTTTGGCTGCGAGCGAGCGAGCGGAGTCTGAGGTAAGAAATGAAATGTCTGAGTGATTAATGCTAGCGTGGCAGTGTTGGCTCACGTTGGTCTGAATGGTGTTAATGAGTGTGGCCGCCTGTAGATTAACTAACGGGAGGCCGCGGAGGAAATTACACTTCCTCATCGCAAGAGCTCGCCGAAGCCCTAGAGAGCTTTTTATCAGGCATTGGCGGCAAGCTTTTAACCTTGAGCCGCCAAATGGCAACGAATGAGCTCTCCAGCGCATGTTAGACACTATTTCTCACGCCCAGGTGAGAGGAGGCTTCGCTTGTCTGTCTTTGACTTCCTGCAGCCCCCCCCTTCCCTTTTTCATTCTTCTCCCTTTGGCTGCTGCTTCTATCCCATCTTTGGCAATTCACACCTTTTAACTCACACTATCTCTCTTTCTCTGGACCCTGGACGCCTTTCTCTTCTATTATCTGCATTTTCCTCTCTGGCTCTCTATTTTGTGCCTTCCCACTATCTTTCTCTCCCTCCCGTCCCACTCTCACAATATTTGTATGCTGCTCCTCTCTGCAACACCTCATTAATTCATACTCTCCTCCACCCTCCTTCACCCCCTTTCAGGAGCCACACAATAAATGCAGAGAGGAGGGCACAGACTGAGGTGACTTGCACTGAGCATATAAAGAAGGTTTGGTTAAATAAAAGTCCAAATGTCTGTTAAATACACATACCCTGGCACTGAGTGCTATCTGCTGAGGGTTCAAAGCCGGCGACACAGGTGCACGAGCCCACAGGAACCATCCACTCGCCGTCCCCGTTGCAGTACAGCTTCAGTGGGACGGACACCTCCATAGCGTTGGTCACACAGGCCCCTGGAGCGATCACTAAGGAGGTGGCTTCTGCCCCTGTGGCGGTCTCAGGAAAGACAGCGAAATTGGCGATGGTGGTGGAGCACTTCTTGAAGAAAACCCTGACTGAGATCAGCGACATGCAGGCACCCAGGTCCTGAAACGCCAGGTAGAAGCCTGCCTTGGAGAGGGGACCAAAGCTGCGCACTTTGGTGTTGATCCTGCCCGCCTCCAGCAGAGAGAAACTCTCATCTGGGGCGATAGTATCCACCTTCACATAAGGGTTCTCCCTCCACAGAGGGCTGGTGTCTGTCGCTGTGTCCCCCTCCGACTCGTAGTAAAACAGATTAAAGGTCTCTTTGCAGGAGCCCGGAATGTTGGGGATGCTAGCGCAGTCACGGACAGAGAACTTGAGCTCCACGTAGACGCGGAGCACACCCTTGCGAGGGATAAAGTCTGTCCTGAGCCAATTGTTCTGGTTGGGCTGTCGAACATTACACACCTGATAGGTTCTGATTGGGCTCATGGAGTCGTCATAGCCGCTAACCTCCTCCCACTGTGAGAACAGACACAGAACAGAGAGACACTGAAACAAAGGAAGAGCTGACAGCAGGGAGTCTAGAAGAACTAAATACTGTGAGCCCTGTGGGCAACCGACGCAGAGAGCAGTGGAATAAGTTTGAGAATAAAATGAGACCAAATTCAATTGATTATCTAATGCTTGTTCCTAATGCAAAAACAGCCCTATTTTTCATTCGGCAACAACTGAGCTCCAGCAGAAAACTCTCTTATTCATTATGTTGTTAATTAATATCGGGTGATGTTAAATGCAGCGCGTCTTAATGCAGATCGTTCAGGCATAGAGGGCACTGAAAACAGCAAAGCTACGTCTGATACAAACAGAATAGAAAAAATGCAACACATGCGCGTGAACACTCACTCACTCACTCACACACACACACAAACACACACGCACACACACACACATTCCCACAGTGTGTTGTGTACATGTGGCCTGTGAGGAATAATTTGCAGCTAAAACGCTTCTAATTGGATGAATCATTCAGTAAATTTCAATCATTAAGGACTATTAATAGAAGACATTTTCCCATAAAACACATTTCATGCATTATGCCTTTTTGACTAACAGTTCTGATGCTGATCATATTAGAGGTTTTGAAAAAGATGGATGTTTAGCAGCTAATATCATCACAGACGTGTTGGCTAGGTCCTTATCAAAAGTCTGCCTATAGTTTCCCTTAAAACACACTGCAGACACACTTGTAGGAAACAGTTGCTCCTATCTCTATCTGCTGCAGTGCAATCAAAATAGCCTGGAGAGGATTTGGTTTCTATAATATATAAATTTGTTGTCTGCGCACAGAGAGATGAGAGGATAAAACTGCATTTTAAATTGAAACTTTCCTCATATAAATATATATAATGCAAACAGTGAGTTATTTATTAAAATGGCCATTTGAATGCAGTGCCGTCAGTGTGATTGCACTTGGGTAGCACTAGAGCACTTGAGGTTACACAGAATATATTGTGCTGTTTTGTTTTTTTTTTCCAAGCCTACACATAAAGCCTGAGAGCTGATATTTGCATCTGCTGCGGTTAATTTACCATTTGGACTGATATCTTTTAACATCATGTGGCTTGGGAGAGAATCTTTTAAGGGCTAACATGACATGGACATGACTTCTGTTTGTGATTTCAGATCCTTCACAATGAATAGCGTTATATGTTTTTAACAATGGTCTTTGTATGTGTTAACTAACATTACAGGTTATGATAAATGGCCTCATTGGTCAATAAATTTAGTCCATTAGGAAATAACCTTGTGAGAAGTCAATCTTTTTTGATTTTTTTCCTAATTCCCCATCGGACTGAATGCTTCGTTTCCATAACAAATGAGCTTCCTCGAAATTGATTATTTCAACTGGAAGAAAATAATGCATAACTCATCTCACGTCTCTGAGCTCCTGTGCAATTTATTCCCAAACGATGAGCCCAAGAGTCAGCATTAGATGTCGTAAATCACCAGCAACACGTTGATGCACTACCTGACAAATATGATAATTGCAGGTCCCCGAACGTATGGGCTTGTCAGGCGCGAGGAGAGAGGCTGCCTCGCCAGTCGTGACATATGACTTCATGGATGCTAGGACATTCAGAGCCGGCCCTTGTAGGCAAAAGGAAGGAGGAGGGCTGCCGAAGATCGTTTCCATGGAAACCCACCATTTCCATTGACTGACTTTGCGCTCACGTAGCGAAGACAAATTACACTGGCCAAGAGTGGGGGAGGTCTGTCAGGCTGTTAGCCCTGGGGTCAAATTCATGTTGTTTTATTTTCTCACCATTCCTATAGGGGGTATCAACTGAAAACCTTAATTTCTGCCTGTAATGCACTCTTGGGCCCATATTACAAAAGACACAGACACATGCTTTCAATTATCAGGCTCTCTATCCAGGGGAGACATGCAAGGTAGAGCATACCTAATAGTCCTCACACACTGCTGGGATTTGCTTTGTACATCTGCGAACTTGCTCATTTGTTTGTTCTAAGTACTGAATATTTGTTCATCAAGCTCTTTATATGTTCTTAATATTAAAATCCTTGATTTCTTCCACACAATGTCACACAGTGTGTTTCTCATTTGCTTTTTAGTATCCAAGAAAGCAAACATACACTGCAAAAACAAAGATATAAAACAGTAGGAGGTGTGCCGTTCAAGGCAGACTGGGCTCTATTAACAAGCAAATGGAACAAAAAAAAAAAAAAAGAAAAGAAAAAAGAAAAAAAAAAAGAACACAAGACAAAATAAACACATGCACACACACTAACTCACCCCACTCTCTGGGAACGTGGTCCAAGCCAGCTCTGTGGTTGCCCACCGACTGTCCATAAGGGTTTCTGTTAAAAAAAAAAAAAAAAAAAGAGAAAAGAGTAGGAGGAAGGTTGACAAATCTGAATTAAAATGCTGTCAGGAAGAGAAACCAAATTGTTGCAGAACATCAAGGAGCTCACACTTACACACACACACACACACACACACAGAGATACACACACTCTGCTTAACAATAATGCAGGTAAAACTTCCTCTCCCTCTCTTCTATAACCTGCACCCACATGCACTCAGTTTTTGAAAGCGCTGACAATCATGGCATGTCTGTGATGCTGCCTAATTAAAGCTTTCTCTCTCTCTGTGTTTGGCACTCGAAAATGCACTCCTTTCAATATTCATTTGTGGAACTAAGAACAAAGCATCCTCCAAGACGCCGTCAGTGGGAAGAATTCCATTAACTAGCGTCGGATCAGAGAGGTCGCACAAACACCAGCAAATTCAATATATCACATTTTTGGGTGGGGGGATTCTTATCCAGAACACCTGGTGTTGCTGAAAAAATGCGGAGCCCCTTGACTGAGATTCGTCAAGCAGGCTATCTGAGCAGTTGTTTTCGCCATCTAGCTGTTTAAGACTTGGCGAGGAGGCGAGAGCTGATCAGACAGTAAGAGGAGAGGCAGGGGGATCAACAGCAGGATCAATGAGCATTGTTGTCAGCCTGTCAGTCAGTTGTCACCTGAGTGGTGGTCCAGTGAGTTCATATTACACCTTTAAAACAGGCGGACCCCTCCTCTAGGTGCTCAATATACAGCTGTGGCCGCATTGACTCCCATTGTTCTTGTTGCTGTTAACACATAATTACTGAAACAATTACACTTTCTTCACGGAGACTCAATGACACGACGCCTGCTGTGCACCATTTGCTCACGAGTCGTTGATAATGGTGCTAAAGGAGGGTGTGAGAGGGTAAACAAATAGCATGTCCTGTGAGGAACGACAGCAGCACCCTCTCCAAGAAACCTGTCTTTGTTCCGCCACCATAATGTTGTATAAGGACAACAATCTTAAGCATAATATTAACTTTAGACACAAAGGACAGTCCAGTTACAGTACAGTGTGTCCCTGGCATTTGTGTGTCAATGAGAGAAGTTGTTTGATTGAGTGAGCGGATGACTGGTCTGTGCTGAGCCAGAGATACGTGCAGTGTTTACAGTCTGTGCTGTGTGTTCATTAGTGAAACCACAATGGCTTTTCTTCTTTTTAGAGAGATAATGAATAGTGATCTCTACATCCAGGATTAGACAGCAACAGGATAGATCGTATCTGAGGCGTGCAACTGAGAGCAAATGAGCGTTTCCATTCAAACCAGAGATTGTGAAAAAAAAGGCACAGATCAAACCCGAACTTAATATCTCTCCTCTAATATTAATCTCTCCTCAGCTTAAGGCTTTATGTGGTCACGTTTACACTACAGTTACTGAACAGGACCAAAAGCAAGAAGTAAGACTCTCTGGCTCTTTGTTTCTATGCAAATAAGCTTAGCTGTGTGTGTGAATATAATAAAAAAAAAAGTTGACAAGAGTTGACGAGTGGTGTTTGATGATGATCTACACACAAAATGTGTTTTGTTCAAAATACTGTCAAGTTTGACAGATCATTTGTCCACCTGACAGGAGCTGAGACAAAAAAAATCAGTATTTTATATTAAGGGAACACAATACATGCTAAAAGTTTTACATTTAGAGAGATACACTTACTTTCTTGCTGAGAGTTAGATGACAAGATTGATACCACACTCGTATCAGCACAGTAAATAAGCTGCCATTGGCAGCCGGCTAACTTATCCTACGGATAAAGACTGAAAACAGAGGGAAACAGCTTGTCTGGCTAGCTAACAAGAGCAGCCTAAAAGCCACCTCTTAAACTCATTTTTAATATAATATGTTATTTTTTCTACAAAAATCTAAGCGTTAAAACAACACTTATTGTTTTATGGGGCTCATGTCAGACCGCAGGTGGATAATTTACCTTCAGATAAAGGTGAGCCAGCTTTCCCTCCCTGTTTTCAGTCTTTGTGCTGAGCCAAATGAGCCAGCTATTGGCTGTAGCTTCATACCAAACTCACAGATATGAGAGTTTCATCAATCTGCTCATCAAACGCTTGACAAGAAGATGACTAAGCATATTTCCCAAATTGTTGAACTTCTGCTTGAAGTGACGCATTACTAAAGCATGATTCATGATTATTTAAAGCAAGAATTAACACAGGCTGGATAATAAATTCCACTTTATCAAATGATTGCCACTGTGAGTTTATGTGAAGAAATTTGTTTCCATATTTCTATAAAAACAGGTTCAGTTTCGTCTTCAAACTGTTCACAGGGGTGGCTCTGAATAGTTATTTTCTTTGCAGCTGGATTCCAGCATATAAATTAGTGTGTAAAGTACATTAAAATGAACAATCATTAAGCCACGATCTATTGAGCATTAACTAATCACATGAACTCTTAGTGACTTTTTCATCTCTTAATGGTGAGCAGCAGGGGAAATGCATTAGTTCAGCATGTGATTCGTGGCCTTAACCAGCATTCTTTCATGTGCAGATGACCATGTTTCAAGAAACCTGTTTCTAAATACAAGTAGAAATAAGTGGCCGCCTCCCTCTTTTCATGACAATGAAAATCACATTCACCTCTGCATGATGTTCAATAAGTCATCTTTATGCACAAAGCAAATGTAAATTAACTGACAGGGCTTTAACATGACAGCGAGTCCTGTTGCTCATTTAGAAATGCATTCTGTCCTCTATACTTGTGTGTGTGGGACCATGAGGGACAGCAGCTAATAAGTTTTAGCCGTCGAGCCCAAATGTATGATTGTGAACAAGGTTGTTTCGCTGATTGGCACGACTTGAACCAGAGAGGAGGAACTAATCAGTGAAATCAGTGGCTTTTGTTTTTGCTTGGCTACACTCGGCCCCTCGGTGGCTCACAGCTGATTGGATACTCCTGGACTACACGCTGCTGATCCAGCCCATCCCTTGGGTGTGTGATGCGGTGCGTCACCCTTTCCCTCTCCTCTCCTCTCCCGGTGCCCAAAGGCAACAGAGGCAGAATCGCTCAGTCCCAGCTAACCACAGATCTGAGCTGATGCTCCTTTAAACAGGGTTCACCTCACACGATGCACATGCAGGGGCAGCAGGTTGCCTATCCTACATCTGTAAAAGCTGGGTTCAAGCCCCCGTGTAAGCCGGATTTCACCCCGCTGAAACACTCCCAAGCAGGATACTGAATCCATGCAGCTCCAGGGGGGCTATTCAGCTTCCCAGCCAGACCTTTGACCTTGCCGTGGAGCAGGACAAGACAGAATTTCTCCACAAAGATTTGAGAGAATCATGATATTTTTTACAAAAACTATTACTGGCCAGCAGGAGGGGATGACACTGTCTATCCTCAAGCGTAACATCTTGGTCCAGGCTCATGTGTTGCTCCAAAAACACTAATTTTTCAGCACAAAAAAGGTGAGCATTAGCCAACAACTCTGCTCACCAAAGTGTGTTACCGTCAACTAACAAAATACTAAAAACCAGTTAAGACTGAAAAAGATCCCATTTGTTCCACAGTTTTCCCCCCTCCTGTCGAAATTTACAACGCCTCTGAGATTGCCATGCTGCTATAACTCAACCTCAACACCCCCAACCCTCCACACACACCTCCCATAAAACTACAGCAGTGGTAGAGTCATTCTGCCCCTGGGGTAAGAAAACAATGCTGCAGTGGGAACTTTAGAGCATCACAACCCGTGGCATTTACTGTTTTTTCTGATCGCCCGCCGGAGCCAAAATGTCACACAACTCTGCATTCTCAGTGCGCTTTGGGGAGCTCACACATGCTAATGTTTTATTCACTTTGTGAGAGCGGGTGTATCATGAAAGGGAGGCCTCGTCTTGTACTACACTGACACTGCCAACAAGCAAACATATGAAATATTAACAGCCAAACATCATCATCGGCGATCAGAGGATGATCAAATGCTCAACTATAAATAGGTGCAAAAAAGTGGTCATTTTAGGCCAAAAAACTTGACTTCTGAGCTCATTCTAAGCAAAGGTTTAATTGTATTGGGATGCATCTTCCTCTCTGAAGAACCACAGTAAGACAGTTGAGTGTGAAGCCCAGTTTGATGCTCGACAAGCAGTTCTTGAACAAGTCAAGCTGACCCAATTCAATCTCTGTTCTGAGCTCCTTAAATCTGCCTTTGCGGGCCAACAAATAATTATCCTTGCTAATAGCGGAATGCATGGAAAGCAGGAAAAATGTGAATGAAGCTCTGTATTAATGCCAAAACCACCTGAAAACTTGATGCATATCCTGCAATCGCATACACTGTATATCCTGTAGATTCTTTTCTAAAATGCTTTCTGAGTGGTCATCCATCTAGTTTACGAGCTTTTAAAATAAGAGTACAGTAAACGCTGACTGTAAATGAGAGTAATACAACATAAAAATGTCACAGTTGCTGAGGCTTTTACTGCAGTCTGTTGGTGTGAATTGGAGATAAGTCATCACTGTTGCTTTAGTAAATAAGCACACCCTTCAAGTTGCAGTCCAGCTTGCATCATCCATGCGCAAATACTTGCCAATCTTAAAAAATAAATAAATAAATTTCAGATTCAAGCCATGTGTTGAAATCCACTGAGTAAGCAGCTAAATAAACTACACTCACTGAAAAAAAGGAAAAAAAAAAAACCCTCCTTCCCCAATTTAAACTCATCCCATGATCTGCCCTTCATGTTTATCCTCAGAGGACAAACATTAGTTAACCCCTGAGCTTTGACTAACAGCCAGTGGTCTGGTTGGGGGAAACGGGGCTGATCATCACACTGTGTGAGCCCACTGGGACTTGGAGGGCTGCTGCCGCTGCATTGATTTACTTGCTGACACCAGAATTGATGGGGGATCGGACTGGCCATGGTCCAGGAGAGGCAGATTGGACGGGGAGGGAAGAGGAAGGAGGCCAGGCAGAGAAATGTAGCTACAGCTCAGAGGGGAGTTGCTGGGTGGGTTGCAGCGGTGGCAAGGGTGGGCTTTCTCCCCAGAGCAACACTCCCTCGGTGATGGAGAGAGCTTCAGGGGCTGCTTCATACTTGTTAAGCCATTGACCTTTAATTCACACTTGTCATATAATGTGTTTCACATGCGTGTCCCTTCAGGGGCCAGGATTGATCCATTCTTGTGCGTGTGTGAGTGTTTAAGCATCCACAGCATTGGTTGGTGGGTGAACCCAACAGCACGTTTAAAAGCTTTCATCACATGAGGAGTGTGTTTCTGTTTCGCAGTGACAGTGGAGGGACGCCCCAATCCCCTGCCTCCGTGGGGGTGAGTCTAACCTCTCTGGTGCTATGGGGAGAAAAGGTGGGGCAGGTGGGCATCCTCAGCTTGTGTGTGTATGTGTGTGTGCATGTGTGACAACAACAGGGACAATAGCAACAGGGCAGTCCCTCAGCCGCAATGGAAACACTGGGATGTCATGATCTCACACTCTCACACACACACATACTCTCACAAAAACACACCACAAGGGAACGGGCCCTGCTGATACATGTGTACATGGATTACAATCAGTGTGCAAATTGATACCAGCGGAATTGCTTATTTAACAGAGCGGGTCCGCATTATATTAGCAGCTTTAATTAACCAAAACATGAGCGGAGTCTTGCTTACAGATGTAATTTCATGTACAGGAGCAGCAGCATAAATGACTGATTTTGTATTTAAACTGATGTAATGGACTGACTCCAATATGATTCCAATTGTTAAAAAAAAATACACGCTGTGAACTTGTGTTCCCATTAATGGTTTTCATTACGTTTATGGTCTTTTTTTTCCCTGCTGACAAAAAGATGTGTTCTTGCCAATTTTTTTTTTTATCGCATCCTTACAGCCCATTGTTCATTCACGGGACACAAAAGTAGTCATGGAAATATATATATTTATATAAAAACCACGTACCTTCTACAGCCAGCACCACGGGGACAATGAGGCTGCACACCCACAGCAAGTAATCCATTGTCATAAACCAGGCTTTTGCAACATGAATAAAGGTGTGCAGACTGGACCCTTCGGATGGATGGATGGAGACTCAAACACAGAGCACCGCAGCCGAGCTTTTTGTTCCTCCTCTCCCAATTCTCATGTCTTCAGTTGTGATGAGGGCTCTCAACGCCCCATTCTACCAAAAAAAAAGAAAGAAAGAATCGAAAAAAAGAGAAAAAAAAATCCTCAGAAATTACCGAGAGCGTCTTTCTGTTGCATTCAATCAGGTCCCGTTATCCCGGAGTTGTGAATGCGATGCTACGGGAGCGCTACACTGCGCCCTTTCTCTGATTCATTCTCTTTATCTGACTTTACCGACACCGAACCCCTGTCCGCGGACGCATCTCTCGGCTTCTGCCCTCCCAGACCAGAGGATGGAAACCCGGGTTCAAAGTCTCGTGCGCCCGCAGAGGAACCCGTGCAGTCCACTTTGGCCAACTCCGCGTAGCTGTTGCCTGTTTGCGAGGGATGTGCGTCGGAATGGCAACACTGGGACAGAGACTCAGAGGGCTGGGGGTTCAGGCAGCGCCAAGGCAGACGCTATACACGTCAAGCTTCCGGTCAAAATTTTCAAAATAATTGTAGGCCTACCACCTTTACTACCTCTACTACTATTCCGTCATTAATTCATTTAAGATAAGGCGTCAATGAGATGTAACAGAAGCAGAGGATGCTAATTAATTCACCAGGAAGAAGCTAGTTGTTTTTGCTGCTGCTGTTGTCCTTCTTCTTCGTTTTATTATTTTTTTGCATTATTGTTAGTATCATTGTCATTATCGGTATCATTATTATTATAAGTAGTAGTACTAGTAGTAGAACAAGTGGGAATAAAAGTCCGTGTAAGTGATTATGAGCATTATGCTCCATCTCCAGTAATGATTTTTTATGCCCATGTTTTGTATATATCTAATGTTAATTCTGTCATTCACTGTATTATTTAATGCAGTATTTCATATAGTATTTTATGAATATTGTATTCTAGGGTGTAAGTTATTTACCTACAGGCTACTATGTGTCTGTTTCTGTTTTTGTACCTCTGCTGTTGCTGTGATGCATCAGTTTTCCTGCATGGTATCTCTAAAATTATTTTTTTCCTTAGAATTTAAATAATTTGTTATTTTTCTAACATATACAGAAAACCCTTTGTGTTAATAATTGCTTCTCTTAATTAGACTTTCTCTACTTTCACGTGTTCATACTAACAAGTTCATAAGTTAGATTTTTTTAATAGCATATTAGGCGCAGAAAAACTAATTGTGAATTTTGTTTTATTTTACGGCAAATGAAATATTTTAATCCTCGTCATCTCTTTGTACATTCAAGGTGGTTTCATGTTTTCACACCAAGGTTCCACAGCCTGTAGTCACAACCATATTACATTTATGTCATCTGTCTGTTCACACTGTTTCTTTTTACACCTCATATTAATATTAATTACAGCGCAATTTGAAGGTGAGTCACTCCCGATAGTAAACAGCAGCTGTTGCGCTGTTTGTGCACGGATCATGACCTCATCCTAACCGGTGATGTCATAGAAGCTGCTTTTTCCTGTCAAACCAAAATGTCTGACATCACCGATTGATTTATTTCAGGCCATTACCGAGAACCACGTCTCACGTTTTTATTTTGAAGTCAAAGGGACTACACTTCCGGGATTCTTCTGAACACGTGTGTTTCTTGACGCAGCTGGTGGAGGGGTTCGGAGGATGAGCGGGTGAGGAGGTGGGAGAAAAAGGAGGAGGAGGAGGAGGAGGAGAAGGAGGCTGGTTGGTTGGACAGCAGACAGAAGCGGCCACCAGCCTGCAGTGTTTGTCCGTCCTGGCAGCAGGTAACATCGGCCTGGACACTGTGCTCACCGCCGCTAAATGCCGATCAATCCTGGCATTAAATGGACTGTGGTCGCCTTGGCGGAGAACGTCAATATGAGCTTTTAAACAATGGATACACAGCGCCTCCCGCGGGTTATTGAGTGGTCTTTGAGGCTGATGCTGCATAATAACCACCTGTGATTTGAGTTACACTCGGCGGTTTAACAAATGCAAATTCACACATTTTACTTTGATCATGCAAATGGAAAGCATTCAAGTATTTTAGGATGATCTGATCAATTTCGTGATAAAAATTTGCATGTTATGCCACTGAAAATTCACTTCTGTGTAGTTAAGGATTACTACTGGAACATGCAGGTTTCTCTTAAGGGGTTTCTGAAAGAAGATACAGTTTTATTTCTCATGAAAGTGATATCTTTATTGCAAAGCAGCGTCTTGACAGACTGCCTGCCCTCATTAGTTCATGTCATACTTTGACCTTTTGCAGTTTCTGTCTTGCAGTCTCTCCTTTTAGGTCCCTTTCCAGCAGACCCACCCAGTCTTTTGTCCCTCGGCGGGTTCCAGCAGAGAGACAGTGGGTGTGTGCTGGCTGGTAGTAGCTCTCATCTCAGGGACAAGGCTCCCCTTCACACTGCTAATTCATCCCTCTGTGTGCCCCCACACCCACTGCTTCAACCCCTCCTCCCTCTGCACCCAGACACAGGAACACACACATGCAAGCTTCCCCCCGAAGGCCTTCCTTGCTACAAACTTAAGATCCCCCACTTTATCCCACTCTTCCCAAATCCCCCCCCAACGCACACACACCCCCTACTTTCCAAGCTGCTCCCCCATCACCTCCACCCCAAAGTTTCTTTTGTCCCGCAGGCTTTGTGCACTAATTAACTACAGTTCAGTTCCCAGTAGGCTTGGGTCAGCCTCCACTACTGAAACCAGTGATGGACAGCTCTCTTTAAGCAGCCATACTCAGACTAAGACAAAACAAAAAAAGGACAGACAGTGTCCATCATGGCAGCATCAGTGCGCTCATCCTAAACAGGTCATGTAAATAATAATATGTGACAGTGCAGAAATCAGTGGTGGCTGCTGTTGTGTGTGACTCTTATTTGTTTAAATCCCTCCCAGCTTGCTTGTTTGTGTGTGTTTAAGAGGCTCCTAAGAGAGCAAGAGAGTGTTTTGGACAGCATTTATAAATCTTCTAGTAAATTCAGCATTGCAATAGTCTTTGAATTCCCCCAGTATCTTCAAGCAGCATACAGTGTGCAGCAATTTTAATTTCCCCCCCTTATTTTGAAAAATCCCACAAGCTAAAATTTGATGACTTGTTGATGGGGATTTCTGAGTTTGCCAAGCCCATAACACTCGCTTTCCGTGTGCGGAGAGAACAGGTCTGACTGTGCATCTCTGATTGCCAAAGGGCCCCATGCGGTCAAGTTCAAAGTTCATCCATACGGTGTCTCCAGCTGCTGTTTCAGGGAAATCTTTCACTCCTCTGACGCTCTGAACTGGCAGTCAGACACCAAGATTTAAGTTGCTGACTGGACTCGCATTGTGTGTGCTTCAGTTGTTGCCGCGACAGGTGGAATAAAGAATTGCAGCTCTGGAGAGTTTTCCCCCTCCTGCTGCAGATGAGAAATCAGTTCTTGGGCTCAGGGGGGAAAATACATATTTCACAGAGCATGGAGAGGAGACATGAAGAGCAGGGGATGAGGTGGAGGGGATGTAATAAAAAAACGAGCTCTGTGGGACAGCAGTGTTAAGCTGACAAGAAGGGATGACAGACAGTCTCCACCAAGCCAGACTGTCTCCTGCAAACTACTTGTGAATTATGGAGTCTGTCCGGTCCAGTGTACTGTATATGCATGCATGTGCACACTGAACTATGTATTCATTTAATTGCGATTGTATATTAGACACATGTAGCCATTTTCTATTCAATTACATATGTTCAGCAAGTTCATTACTGGTATTTAAAGCTTGTGCTCTGTGTAAGATGCATTTCTTTTTTCTCTTGCACTATAAACAGTTGATCCTGTGAATAAAAATGTATATCCCAATAAACGAAAACAACATAATTTATAACTTAACTCATATTTTTCCATGATGCATAACTTACAAGATATCCAACAGCAGGGAACAGATGACTAATGTACATTAGTCAGAGAAATCCTTTAATAACCGAAGCTTTTAATTTATAAAAATGATGAACAAATTGTGGTCATTTGTTATATCAAACAACAATCTATTCTTCCTTATGTACAGAAATTTGAACTGAACTTAAATATGATCTGAAAACAGTCAGAAAACAGTCTCATCACAAGGTACACTTAGTGGGTGTTCTGGAGCTTTTGATCATCTTACATGATCTTCACCAGCAGATGAAATGTGCCTATTTGTAATGGCATTGTTATTAAAATTCACCTTTTTGTCTTAGTATTATGGGCTTCTCATCTTCTTCTTATTATTCTGAACTGAACTCTGAACTTCAGTCAAACATTAAAGTTAAGGCTGCAGAAAGCAGGATAAATGTGACCTACAAATCCAAGCAATATTTAAACATTTTGGTAAGGTTTCTTTTTCTGTATTCTTTTCAAGTAACATAAATTACCAATGAAGCTAAAGCCAGCAATCCGTTAGCTTGGATTATCCAAAAACTAACAGCAGAGAACTGCAGCTGAGATAAAGCCCCTCTTGACATCTGAAATTGTAAATTTTAGACTTTTTTGTGCGTAAAAAAAATCATTGAGATATACCAAAATAAAATATTTAGCTTTAGACTCTCTTGTTGGAGGCTACCTTTTGATGTAGTCAAGCTAGCTCTTTTCCTCGTTCGAACATTTGCTCCAAGCTATGCCAAGCTAGCTAACCTGCAACCTTATGTATTTTTTAAAGACATGAAAGTAGAATTGATCTTCTCATCTAACTCTTGATAAGAAAAAAAAAAAAGTCAAACATTCCCTATAAATACATTTTGTTTATAAGCAAAAGCCTCTATATTTCATAGTTTAAATATTAGCACAACAATGACAGAAAAATCAAATGATAAAACCAACAGAATTCATTCAGTTCACAACAACAGGAACTTGTAGATAATCTATTTCTTCAGGGCTGCTGATGAGAGAAAACCAGAAAATCATCTACCAACAAACACTGGGAGACAAAGTTAATGGGGGACAACCCTGACAGATAATGAGGGAAAAACAATCAGGGAAAGACTTGGCCCAAAGAGTTTTCACATTATTCTGCATATATTTGAATATCTGTCATTGTCTGTCTGAGCTCCTTCCTCGCTAACAAGGCCAAAATAAAGAGCTCAGAGTCCTCCAAGCCCCGCTGAAACACGACATGAAATAGTGCAGGAGTGGCGTTTTGCTTCATTGATTGCAGAAGTAATGATACATGATTATATTCAGACGGGGAGCTGGCTGTTAGCTGGTGCTTAAGGGCACGAGCACCGCTGGGCTTTTCACAAACTGCTGTCAGCATGTTGTTCTGTGCACCGCTGATTGATTAAATATGAATTGCTGTTGGTTTTGGGAGCTCGACGTGTTCGTCTGAAACTGCTCCTGCATCGACTCTTCTCATGAAGCTGTCAGTGTCAGCCACAGCTCCAGGTTGGGGGTGTAGGGCTCCACCAAACACTGGCTCCACTTCATCTGACTCCCCAGCTTCACAGCTAATCAGTGAAAAACTGTCAGTTATTTTATGGGAGCTTGCATAATGGGCGATTTCAGCTGGAGATTTCAGGATTGCAGATAATCTGAGGCGCAAATGAGTTGAAGCTTACTTGTGAAAGAGAGAGTGCTCATCCAGAGAGTGAGGCAATGCACAGCAAAAACTAATTAAGAACAATTCCATTTTAGTGGGCACAGACAGTTTCAGCAGAAGTCTTTTTTCCTTCAGAATTATTCACAGGAGGCGTTATTGATGATTCGCCACATTCGGCAATTTTCCCACCATTCTCCTCCTCCATTATTCATCCACCTCTACTTTTTAATCTCCTGTGAGCTGACTCAGAACTCCACTTCCATTTGCAGACTGTTCCTCCTCTATGCTCATGTCTGTAGCATTGATTAAATGGACCCCAGTGGGCTGGGGATTACATCGGGGTCTATTTGAAATGGCATTTCTACAGTGTTTTTCCATTACTGAGTATACTATTGGAATTTAGATAAACTGGGTCTGTGTAAGCTGCGTTGATTTCTGAGTTTATTTGCTCACATGGGGTCCATTTTCTGCAATTTAACAATTATACTGGCTTTGGCATGTTTGCTAATTTTCTATGTTCATATCCCTCACTAGCCTAGAGCGCAGCCAACCTGGCTCCCACAGGAGGCAGAGGAGAGGGAGAGGGAATTGCGGAGGCTGAAAATGAATACAGAGAATTGTTTTTCATCAGCTGAGTTGGAGCAGGGACACGATCAAACAAGGCTGAGACAAATTAGATAAGAGGACGGAGGGTGAAAGACAAGTGTGCCTGCTGTGTCCGCCGCTGCTTCTGTCTTGTAAACATATTTGTGGTTTTAACTATGAGCTCAGCGCTGGTTGCTTTTAAATGGCCTTAAGAATGCAAAATGTTTAGTCCTCAGAAGAACTTTAGAAGGTACTAAAGGTTTTAGATTAGGTTTTAGTTTTTGCCTGCATTTCTCCTGCGGTCTAAAGACCCACTAAGATTTGGTAAATGGTCATTTTTACTCCTTCTTGAGTCATTTTTGTAATTGTACCTTCGCTGGAGTAGAGATTTTCAGTACTCTACCCACCACTGCTAGTTTGACAGCTTGATCTAAGTTTTATGAGCCTGCTGAGTGGCGCTGTACAGACCTGTAGACAACCAATGAGAGTGGTGAAACGTGTAACATGCGAGCAAGGTGACGCTCCTCTGTCAGTCAATGTTTCAAACACACTCCATATTAGACATACTGTTGTGACTGGCCCAACACTGGTCAGGTCAGGTGTAAATCTGCCTGAATGGGAGGCGGCAACAGACGCATCTGTCCGAACGAATAAACCGTGAGCTTGGCAGATTGGTGTGGTTCCCAGTCTCATGCATGCAGATGTGACATCCAGAGCTTTTTCTGTATCTATTATTTACACATGCTAATGCTCACGAGCTAGGAAACCCCAGGGCTTTTGACCCCTTAATCGCATGAAATTTTCCCCATCAAGTGTCTATGTAAGTGATGTCTGTTGCACCATCGAACAGCTTCTCCACTTCCACCCCAAAGGTGGAGTAATTGGTGTCAAATGTTTGAAGGAAAACGCCCCAGCTTGGTTTGGTATCCATTCCAGCCAAAGGCCCACACTGTTTCAGAGTATTACCTTAGCCTGCACAAGCTGCAAAATGATTTGAGTGAGACAGCAAGGCGGCATCCTTCACTTCAGGTTCTACTCAGGCACAAAAATTATTACGCAGGCAGAGCAGATTGCTGCAGAGGCTGCTCATGTGTTCCCCTGAGGCTAAATTTAACCAGCACAAGATGTCCTGTGACCTTTTCTGTTAGAACTTTACACAGGTCAATCCAAATAAGCCCAAAATATGATGTATTTGAAGTTTTCGTAATCATTACCATATAATGGATTGTCAAAACAAACCACAGGGTGGCTATTTTTGAGTGAATAAAGAAGTATTAACACATTTAAGTAAAGGAAGTGATATGATAATGTGAAAATACAATAAAAACACCAAAGTAAATGTACATAAGTGTTATCAGAAAAGCCTGCTATATTGCTGTTGTTGTAGTTGCACTTGAGGGCAAGAGAAGAGGATAACATAAACGGCTCTTCAGCTCCACTATGTTCATCTCATATGTTGCTAACTGTGTCTGTCTGCTGTTTGGTGCTGAGCAGGTAGAGTACAGTGAATTTACAGGAGCCATTTCTCTGAGAACAGCTGCCTGCTGTGATGCTACGAGAGCAGTGAGAGAGTGAAGCCGAAACAGTAAAGTTGTTTGCTGGCCAGATAAACTGACTCTCTTTAAAGCTTCACAGAGACAGGGGCAGCTGCAGATTAAGGTGATTATTCTCTAGAGGTTCACCACAACCACAGAGTGACTCCTTCCACACTGTGATTTGATACATTACAAAGTATAACGGTTAGAGCTACTTTCATGTATCAAAAGTAGAAGATCTCATTATGTTAGAGTAAGATTATCGTACGTCACACATGATTGGATTATCATTGATTATTTAAGCAACATTTTACTGGTGTAGCAGGTCAAGATGGAGCTGATTTTAAAGCTACACTTAAATGCTTTTCATATTACAAATAAATCAATTGAGCGTGTAAAATGTGAAAGGTGATACATCTAGTTTTGAGCCCCATAGGAAACCTCTGCTGACTCTGAGGCTCTGCTGTGTGTGTGTGTTTTTTTCACTTACTGTAAGGCTCAGTCTCAACCATAGGTTTAGTGCTATTTGTTACCGGAGTGCACAAATGACGCCCATGCATGTGTGCACGCTCAGGGTCATGGCTCATTTCCAAGGTTATGTAACCTCCAATCTGGGGAAAGTTGCAGTGCAGGCAGAGCCCAAGCTAGACGACTGGAAAACTGGAAGTCACTGCTGGGGGATCAAGTATGATCATTTTTTAAGTGTTAAGCTTTATTTAGGCCAGCATGCACCTATTATTAATGCAACATCTCGCGTGTGTTTGATTTGTGTTAGGCACTGAGAGGCACTAAACCAGCAATTACTGTAAGGTGGAGGAGATCTTTAACAATGTTGATGTTCATTAATGTTTTTTCAGCTTGCTTTCACGTCTCATGATCCAACATTTGTGAAAAGAAATAGCTTTGGAGTTTTTTACATGCCATAAAGGCTGGTGTAAATTCTCCTCTATGCTTGGATTTGGAAGCAGAATGATGTTGATTTGGTTACATCTGCAACTTCACCGCTAGATGCCTCTGAGTTCTACAAACTGGACTTTTAAGACTTCTCACTGCCTCTTTTCACAGTAACAGCTGTGCATCAAACAGACATTACTCTCCCTGGAGACGCACAAGGCTTGACCTCATCTGCCTCAGTTTGCAGAAAAAAGCTCAGGAGTCAATCTGTGGGTTGAAGGCTCTGTGAAACCTTTTCATAATGAGGTCAGGGTGATGCTGTGTGCCCCTTGAGTATTTGTGTGTGTGTGTGTGTGTGTGTGTGTGTGTGTGTGTGTGTGTGTGTGTGTGTGTGTGTGTGTGTGTGTGT
>JAQMCX010000008.1:7408982-7421870 GCA_029814765.1 Acanthurus leucopareius | reverse complement strand
GTGTGTGTGTGTGTGTGTGTGTGTGTGCATGCGATTGTGTGTCTGTGTGTCACTGTGTGTGTGTGTGTGTGTGTTTGTGTGATTGTGTCAATGTGTGTGAGTCAAACGCCTTGAGAGAGGTTTGTTCCATGTTTGAGCGGATTATCCGCACCAAACCCCTTGGAGGATTGCAAGCCGCAACAACTTGCACATAGCAGAAATGACTCCACAGCCGAATTTAAAGGTAGTGGTGATGATGATGAGCACTTGTGACTGTCTGCCTCTCTGCTCCTCATCCCTGCGACAGGTGGTGACACAGGGCGAGGAGAGGGAGAAGCCTGGTTGTTACACACACTCAGTTGTGGGAAAGGGACACAGTCATTTTAACTGGCATGGAGGGAACATGGAATATCACATCAAGATGCAGCCTGTTCATGTCTCCTCATGCCCACAGTGAAAGATTGTTCACTCATGGAACATGAGCACCTCCTAGTGTCGAATAGCTGAAGTGCAACAAATAAACAAAACACTGCATAGTTTATTCCAATCAGGTTTTGAGAATGAATGCCATTCCCACTGGAAAAATTACAATGAAATGACAAATAATTGCACTCAGAGAGGTGAGTTTGCATACTAAATCCACTTGGTTTTTGAGGGAGCTGTTAATATTCTGCACACTATTGTCCCACCATGCAGGGCAAATGGAGTCACAGCTGCAAACAATTCCAAGACTTTCTTTTATTATTTTTAAGTTAATACCTTGTGTTCAAGAAAGTCACTCACTCAGTCAGTGAGTGTTGGAGTTTCTGATTGGTGGCTTTTGTTACTTTTGAAAAGAGCCTGGCTAACTGTTTTTAGTCTCTATGCTAAGCTTAGCTAATTGTCTCCTAACCGCAGCATTATATTTACCATATAGACATTAAGTGGTACAGATCCTCTCATCTAATTTCTACAATTATGAACTATTTCTTTAATTAATAAGTAATAATAACTTTAATTCATGGGACTTACAACTCTCAATGATGATTTTTTTTGTCTTAAAAATCAATGCATCGGTAAAAGTCTAATAATATTGTCATGTGTATCATTTTGTATATACTCATTCAAAGTATGTTTTTCACAATAAAACACCAAGAATTAAAGATCATTGTTTGATTTCTGATAGCAGCATATGTAGTGTATCATTATTTTGTCTGTACAAAACAAAAAAGGACACTGATATCTTAGATACTAGCAGCCAGAGTAGTATATTGTGGAAATTAATATGTAATACACGATATTATCTGTGGAGTCATGACACAGTTTCAGTCTGACTGTGGAGTAAATAACAAAGTTTTCAGATATTTGACTAAGTTGCAGCTGCTATCAAGAGTTGAAATGTGAAATGTGTTTCTGTCTTTTTAGCCAAAGGTCAAACATGTTTCATAAAATACACTTTAACTGGCATATAATCACCTGATTTAAGAATCACTGTATTTTCATTACCTTAGAATGAGCCTCCTATATCTACAGAGGCAGCAGGTCCTCTCTCACAGAGACAGTTATGATGAACTGCCATGTTTTTACAGTGGCCCAGAACAGACAAACAAAACACTGGCTCTTAGGAAGTTCTTGTGCGTTTTTCATGAGTTTGGCAGCCACCACAGGTTCCTCTACATGTTTGGACAGGGAAAATGAGCAGAGGGACATTCAGACTGGTGCAGTTAGTGACACTACCACTTAAAGTCACCTAATTGTAAACAGTGGACCTTAAAAGGCCTTGATGCTCACATAGTGAAAGCGATATTTCTGACTTGCACTTTACTGCTGCCACTTGATTTGCTTCTTCTTTGTTTATATACAGCAAGTCCTCAGAAGAGGATCTTCATTTGTTGATTATTTCCCACACAGGGACTCTGTCTTTCTGTCTTCATGTTGTTATGATGCTGTTTTATCACACTTTGGAGCATCCGTAAGATTAAAATCACACCAGCAAGCTAAATTGTAAATTCTAACTAATAAGAGATCAGTAAATCCCCCTTTCAGAAGGCTGTCCTTATAAGTGCATATTCTCATAGTGTTTGAAGTGAGTGAGTGTCAAAGCTACATGCTCTTCTTTAAACGGCATCAAAAAACAGCCTGTACCCAACAATTGGAGAGCAGTAGTAGTAATGACACCGCAGTCATTTTTGAAAAGTCAGTATCAGTGACAGAAAGTCTAACAACTTCTGTAAAAAAGGGGATAAACATAGTTATGAATTACACAATTTTGAGTTGTCAAGGAGGACGAACAGCTGGACTGCAGAGATTACCCGCCGAATATAACCTGCACGACCCTGAGGTTACTACAGGTCATCCTGGAATCCTCTGGTACCCAATCATGCAGTGTTTTCTGTTTTTAAACACAAACACAATGTTTAACACAATTCAATAAATTCATATAAGACCAGCAGCTGTGTGCAGTGTTAGACCAGCAGCAGCATTATAAACATTTAATTTCTTCTTCAGTGTATGAATTCCTGCTGTTGAGTTGTTTTCTCCAGAAAGAAAGACTGTAGTGCTGTTTTCAGCCTGGTTATAATATATAGCGTTTGTCGCATGGGTACAAAAATTTTGAGAGGTTTACCCAAGTACAAGAGCCATTGATGCTTGTCATGAAAGAAGAAGTGTAAGATTACATTAGCGGTAAAAATAGACCTGTTTGTCTTGGTGAACGCTTGAAGAGAAGGATGCTGAGGCGACCCACAGAGCGTCTGGTGATCCATGAGATTTACCCGCTACACTCTGTCTACGTCGCTTTGTGTGTGTATGCCAGGATATACTCACTTCTCTGTACTTTTAATTGTCAAACAAACAAAGCATCTTTAGCCCAGACAAAGAAAAGCTGGCAGAGGAGAACAGGAAAGTGCGAGCATCACATGTTCCCTGGTATTGTTGTTTATTTAGGGCCATTATGAATCGTCAAGTGAACCCGATGAGGTAGCCCAGTCTCCAGGAATCAGAGCCGGCACGGTACATGTCTACAAACCAAATATGGTTTGAAACTTTTCATTACTCTTTCACGTTAAAGTTTTGCTCGGTTATGTGTTGGCAAAAAACAATTGGTTGGGCCGGGAAAAGGAATTGGAAATTCTCCCATCATCTGTTTTAAATGACCCAATTTCGAACCAACAAAAAGGCTGTAAAATGTCCTCATAATGTGTGTTGTTGAGTTTCAGTCATCTCGTCCAAATGTTGCACAACCAACATCCCCTCTGACCTCCAGTTGACAAAAATTAAGCTGATATGGACCAACATTTAACCAGAACTATGTCATGTGGGTGTAAACGGTTGAAGCACTGATGTTTTACATGTGCAGTTTACAAATGTTTCATGTCTAGTTTGACACAAAAAAATGGTAAACATTTTTTTAAGCAACCAAGCAACTGTTATAAAGAAAACAGAAAAGAGTCCCAGCTTCTGAAAGGTGCTGGTGTGCAGAAGAAGTCAGCAAAGAGTAAAATGTTGAGGTGCCACAGCTGTTGAATACTGATCAATTTCAAGCACAGTTGACCTTTGAAAACAGTCCTGTGATGTCTTCTGTGGCTCTGGAGGAACTCCCCTCCCACCCCCAAGTTTGAAAAAGAATAATACCAGAGATATCATCAGATTTGTCTAAGCATGAGCTCAGGACCAGGAGGTAGGATGAGAAGGTTAGTAAATGCAACACTGAAGTCACAAACATCCAGTGTTGTAGAGAACAAATGAAGATCAGAGACCACAGTTTTAGGAGCTTTCTATATTGTTATGAAAGGCATTTTGTGTGTTTAAAGCTGGAGGTGTTTTGAGGGGAGACAACATTTAAGAGGCAGGAAAGTCTAAAAAAAATGGATAAAGGTTCAGTGTTTAGGATTTAACCTGGAAATTACATCCGACGTCACAGAGTTACTACCAAAGTTACCTGGATAAACCAGTTACCTCGTTGTGCTGGTCTTCCTTCACTGAATCGGCCATGTTTCTGAGCAGGGGGCTGCAGTCTGCAGACTGTGACACTTAAAACCTAAGATGACATTGAGTCTTTTGTCCGACCAGCAGTCTAAAACTTAAAGATTTGGAAGTTTTGGATGTTTGACCTTTTTTTTTTGTGAGGGAGAGTGTGAGGTAAAGTGGTGGCATGAACCACTTTACCTGTAGCACCTTCTGCGGCGCCCAGTCCTGGACAGCCCTGTCCAACACAGCAGTGCTGATCAGGCTGATCCAACCAAAGGCTGTAATTTCAAATTATACGAGATGTACACAGCTATTAAAAAAACTCTACAAGCATCTTTATAATCATAACAAATTTAAAAAACATTTAATATCAGACATATTTAGCCAATATTGAACATGTTCATATCAATCCTGAAGTCTTAATAAAACCCTTTATCAGAAATGTAAAATCACAACTCATTAGTCAAATCATTAAACCTTGAAGGCACAAATATTAAATAATAAAAAACTTTATTTCGAGGGAAGCTTCAGACAAAAACAGAGTTTGGCTCACTGGCTTTGAGGCTGTCTCACAGATGCATGCAGCAGGAGAGGACCCCCTGCCTGCTGTATGTACCCACTCCTGCCACTCCTCCTCCACAGCTCTCCTCAGGGAGATGCCAATGGAGGACACATGCACAGCAGCATCATGGGCTTCACTATTTGGTTCCACAGAGTGACAGTCTGATTTTTCTCTAACTCATTGAGTATCAATCATGTTTGACCACAGTGACACGCTGTCAGCTCTATACACACACGGTCAGAGATCCACACACTGCAGACCATCAGTCTATCACTATATCCCTAACTATCACTATATAAAATAGTCTGCACAAGCAGCCATTAAAAAACTACTAAAAAGCAAAAAAAAAAAAATTCTCACTATCTGTAAGTGTAAGTAATTACATAAGATAGGATCAAGTGTGTGTAATTTCTCCTCCATCCATCGAGCAGCTGCACCTCTGAGGATCCACTAGTCTCAGCAGGACTCGCTCTGTCAGCCTGTCTAACTGTGTCCCCGTCCCATAATGGACACTATGATGGGGGCCAGCTGGCCTGACTGGAGAGACTCACTGGAGAGGGGCAACACATAGAACATCTCCAACGTCCTGTTTAACAGATTGGATGGTTAAAAAAACGGAGACTCGCAGACACAAATTTGCAAATGTACATAAAGACACAAGAAACATTGAGATAGTGCTCCTAAATGTCAGATTTGTTTAGCTGTATTTGCTTTTAGCCAGCGTCTAAGTACCATGTTGCTTTGCTCTCAGTTAATAATAAAAACTCTTAACTAAAACCTGTCAGTAACTAAATCTAAACACACTCCTTTGTTCTCCCTCTTGCCTTGAGGGGAGTGAACCCAGTGAATTGATGCGTTTCCAAGAGAGTTTTAATGCAAGCATTGATATTTCCTTTTTTTTAGTATGAAGAAAAGGGGTTTTGTCAGGAATGCAATTATCTTATTGGGTGACAGCACATAATTACTCAGCTACTCCTGTAATGAAATTCAGGGGCACTCATAAACCATGAAAATACTATAGATTAATGGATTAGCTGGAGGTTGGTTTATAGCATGTTAAAAACCTTTGGTGCTTGGAGAGGAGATGTGTATGCAGACTTTTAGGAACTGTAATTTCATCCCAGGAACATTCACACGAAGGACAGCAGACTGCCTCACAGCTTAAAATTCTACATTTTATAACTAGATGTGAAAATCAGCTATGAGGGAGCATTCATGAAAATACAACAGCGAACACATCCAAACATATAATGAGTCCACACTGGGTTTTTCTTTGGTGACATGATTCCTTCTTCCCACCTCCTGCAGGGGTGGGTGAAGCCAAAAAAGAGCTGTACACTTTAAGATACACCCTCCTGACATAAATCCTCCTCATATCCATCCTTACATGATGCTGCAAACAAAACGGTGTTGGCATAGAAGGGAAAGTCCCGCTGTGAGCTACCGTCACCCACTGCGGGCGTCTCCGCAACCCAGCCTCCTCACATGTGATGGCTTGCCTTAATGCTCTTCAGGATAATATGTTTTAACAGGAGCAGTCGCACTGCAATGGTATTTTTAACTGTTTTTTTCTGACACTGCTGCTTTGTGTGTCTTTCACTCTGTTTGCTATTTTTCAGCCACGGAGAGAAGGTGCGTCAGGCAGTGGAAGGTGTACGACAGAATGTGCGGTTCGCAAGAAAACCCTTCTCCGGGCTGCACGTGTTTACCCACACAGGGCTAAAGCTGCATGTGATGTAGATGAAAACCTGTGTCCTCACTTGACAAGAGGCAGATTCCAAATAAAGTGCCACAGTGATGACATGTTGATTGTAGGCCACCTGTTAGCATCACTCTGGTTTGCAGAGAGATTTTCCCATTTTTAATTCTGCAGAAAATAAGCTCTGTGGTGGACAAAAGTTTAGGACACTGACACATTTTACACAGCAAAGATTAATAACACAGATTAACACCACTATTATGATTTATGTGTTGATATCATTATCAAAAGTCAACATCTAATGCTGGGCTATAAACTACAGCATGTTGCATGACTTCAGTAAAGATGAACTACAGAGACCAGAGGGACTAGTTTACGATGATGTCATTTTACATCCCAGACATCTCTGTTTTCTCGTTTAGCCACTTGTTAGCAACGGCTTTTTTTAAAAAGACACATTAGAGCTTCAAAAAGCACAAGTAGGACATTTACTGACATATTTTATGTTGTAGAACAAATTAAGGGAAGCCTCTTACTCATGTGTAACCACTGACCTTATTCCAGACATAAAACCCAAAACCCTGTTCAGAAAAATACAATCCACTTTGAAGAGGTTTAATTACCCAAACTCATTCTCAAGTTCTAGGACCTGTTCCTGCACCATTCTGTAGGTAATAAATAAAAAGATTTTTTAGCTTTTTTGTTGACAGTGAGTTTTTTGTGGATTATAAAGAGTTACAGAGACACAACAGGCACACTGAAAGACAAACAAAACCGCTAGCAAAATGTCTGTATGACTGAATATCCAAAGGAAAATGTGAAAATTAAATTTTTACAACATGCCTTTGTGCAAATCCCAGTATGACTATAAAGTTTTGTGGTCACAGTTTTGGAAAAGAGGCCTGTCAAACTCTCTCTTAGAAACTGCAATAAAGGCACATCTCATTAGGCAAAACACACTCTCACCAAGAGCCCATATTCAAAAGCTGCCATGTTGACTTGGAATGATGTTGAGAGGGTCTCGTCATAATCAAAGCTTTTTGTCTCAGTCGGTCTGACACAGAAGCCCAATTAATGCTTGACTAAATGGAAGCACCGATGAGAACATGTCAGTTTCCTGCCGGGGAAGTATTGGATCCCCGGCATTATGATTAAAAGCCGTGATTGAATTAGACTCCGCTGCAGAGGGAGGCGGGAGTACAAGACCTAGTCGTACAGGCGTGTGCAGCTGGCCAAAACTGAGAATATTCTGCCCTCTGACAGAAGCTCTGTTGATGATTTACTGCACACAGAACTGCTCTCCCTGCTCGTCTCTAAACGCACTGCACTGGTTGTCTCTTATCAAGCTGGCCCATTAGCCGAGCAATCCACAGCATACCAAACATTTACTCAACTCTCCCCTGTACTCATACACAGCTTTAAAAAAACTGTCCTTTTATGAACTAGGCTCTTAGTTTGCTGTTGTAAAAACGCTCTGACCCTTCAGAATAGAAAGAAATATTTCACTACCTCGTGTTCAAGCATGTTGCATCTAATGATTCAAGATGAACGCTTAATGCAGGGCGGTACTGCTAAAAACTGATCACTTAAATTTAAAGCACCTGTTCACACGTTGCAATGTCTTTACCCCTATTTTGATTTTCATTAATAATTCATGCAGCTTAGATCAGGTTGGACGTTTTTTCAAAGTCCAGTGTGTAGGATTGAATGGCAGTGTTATGACCACATGAACATCCCTTTGCTCACCTTCCCCTTCTTACCATTTAGGACAACCTACAGTGACTACAACTGTAAACATGGTGCAAACATTGGGAGAGAATCCACATTCTCTTTGGATAGAAAGGTTATGTTTAGGTGATTATACACTGATAAAAACATAATTATGAGTATTATATTCCATTTTTGTTAGTAGATTCAGCTAAATCCCTCAAACTGTACTATTAAGAGATAAAAACAACTACCAAACACACAGTAAGACATGTACAAAACTGTCACTACAGTAAGTAATATTTGTAGTTTCAGTTTAGCAGAAGGAGAAAAGAAGTTGCCAGAGGGATTGAAATCGACAGTAGCCCTGCATGAAAAAAGCACAGCCTTCTCAGTCATTTAAATTGAGCCAGCCTGTCAGCACAGCGGGGGTGCCAGCACAGGGGTCGTGCTTTGTTGTGACAATTGGGAAACAGTTGCAGCTTTCAGAGTCATACAATACTGTTTGTGAGTATTTTAAACACTTGTGCAGGGATTTGGCATCAGTGTGTTCAAACTGGATGGTTGCATCATTGAAAAACAGCACCTCTCCTACCAACACAGCCCCCTTGCACTGTTTTAATGCATGTTTGTTTACGGTCTGAATTCCCTCTATAGCAACTTCTCACTGGCAGGTTACTGTTATGATTATTCCTGATTTGTAGATGATGAAAGAAGACTAAACAGTCTACATGCCAAAGAAAATGCTTTGCTAAGTACAGCTCAATGAGCACAGGGATGCTGAGAGCTTGATGCTAACAGTAGGATAGCACCACAGTGATACTGCTAACATGCTGACGCTAAGCAGGTTATTTCTGTGTGAACCATCCTTGTTTAACATACTATGCTGATTAGCATAAAAGTATAGCTGGCCTGATATGGCCTCAGTTATGCAGGTATTTGATCATAAGCCAAAGTATTGTACAAACTATGATGGAGTGAAATAATTAGGGAAACGAGGAAAGTACATTTCATGCTGAGGAGACATGATGGTCCGAACAACATTTCAGACAGTCCTTTCACTAATTGTTGGAACATATAATTAAAAGGATCACAAAGTCATTCATTGTCTGAAAACTGAATGTCTGTACCAGATTTAATGGCAGTCTATCCAACAGTTGTTTCAGACAGTAATTAAAAAGAAAAAAACAGAAATATGAACTTGTTTTACTTTAATGGCTTATTTTAATTGTTTTATATGTAACGATTTATAACATTTTTGTTTGTTTGTTTTTGACCTGGAACACATAAAAATAGTATCAGCATTTTGTTTGTACATCTTGTCTCTACAAGTCCATTCAGGCCAGAGGCTGCAAAGCAGGTATGTGCTCACAGTTTGACAGGTGATGTTGTGACAAGGGATGCACATCCTCCTAAACTGTAAAACCTGCAGTGAAACAAGGATCATTTTGTTCAATAAATTCAACTATGTCGACTAATATTTTTTTTTACAGATGTGGACCTTTTAGAGTAAAAATAAAGGAGAGGGGGACAGGGCATATCTTGCTACCCAATATATGCACATCAACATGCCAACACCTCAGGGTCAGTGAGTGACCCAGACACAAGCAGCACACAGATGCATTTACATTCGCTAAAAAAGGATGAAATAAAATTGATGTCCACACTTATTCACATTTTTAAATACAGACTACATCTTGTCCCTTTTATTCCTTTAAATTTTTTGTTTGTGCTTTTTTGTGTATTTGTACTTGTAACACAAAATTTATAGTTCTTATCTTTATGTAAATTTTTTTCCCCAATTGTTTTTATTTTAAACATGCTTTAGCAACGTGGACATCTGTTTACCATACCAATAACTGAACTGAAATGAGAAATGAGAGAGAGAGAGAGGGAGAGAGGGAGAGAGAGAGAGAGAGAGAGAGAGAGAGAGAGAGGTGGAGTGAACTCTAGCACTCAAATACTGGAAGTCAAGGCAGCTGTGACGCACTGAAGTACCAAAGCAGTCAAGATTAAGTGCAGAAATACAAGGATGCAGTAAAATTTAATGATTTAATATTTTCAAATCTTCATCTTGTAAAGAAGAGGAGAAATACCCCAAGGTGTACAAATACCGCAGGTATGTTTTTTTCTTTCTGTTCCTGACACTGGTTAATAATCTTAACATCTCTGTTGTATGGTTAATGGATCCATTCAGTAAAGGAATCTAAACAAAAGCCTTTCTGGGGAATCTAAACAAAAGCCTTTCTGGAGAAATAATTCCTGTGTTGCAACATTGTTATTACAAGACAATATTTACTGGGAAGATGATAGAGTAGATCGAACACATTTTCAAATTAAAAAAAAAAATTGTGGATGATTCAATGTCCAAGGTTGGGAGTAAGTGAAAATCCTGTCAAACATCCTAACTATTGCTGCTGTGGTGAGAATGCATACAGCACATATGTTTTATATTTAGATTTTTTTTTTTTGTTAAACTGTTTTTTTTGTCTTTATATTGTTTAACATCTTAGTTTCTCTGCTAGCAGATAAGAGAGTAATTAAATTGCTTGGTGACAACAGTCCTCTGAATGTGAAATGCCATCTTTTTTGCTTTCCTCAGATTAATAACTAACTAAAACTACCCTGATAGTAAACAGTATAATGTATTCCAAACAGTAGCTTAAAGGGCTATCCCTGTAATTTAGTGTTGCTCTTTCATGCAGTTGAGGGACTCAAATTGGAGTTTGTGGCATAATAATGAGTTGCTTTATGGAAATTTTAAAAGCTCTGTCCACAGCCACAGTAGAAGTAACACAGGTTTCTGGACCTGTGCAAACTTTCTTGTAATGAGTAAAGTGAACTTGTAAAATCTGCAGAGTGCGCCTTTAAGTCCCATTTTCCTCTCTTTGTTCTACCCTTTGTGTTTAGAAACTAAGGAACCTTCTTGCCTGTTAGCAACATGCCCCAGCTGAACTGCTCTCTGGCAGCTCTTTCCACAACTGGTGCCACAGTTTTCAGTGACACAGGCTGCCCTGAGGCTGCTGTGGTGTGTGGGATGAATATCTCCTGGGTGTTGGCTAACGCTACAGCACAAGATCTGGATGGCATGTGCTTGAGCGAAGAGGAGTACTTGGCCAGACACCTCGGGCCCCGGACGTCCCCAGTGTTCCTTCCTGTCTGTATAACCTACCTCACCATCTTCTTGGTGGGTGTACTGGGCAATTCCTTTACCTGTGCGGTCATTTTGCGCTACAGGGTGATGCAGACACCCACAAACTACTACCTCCTCAGCCTGGCGGTATCAGACCTGCTGGTATTGGTGCTGGGCATGCCCTTAGAGCTCTATGAGATGTGGGAGAACTACCCCTTTCTGCTCGGGGAAGGAGGCTGCTACTTCAAAACTTTCTTGTTTGAGACCGTCTGCTTCGCCTCAATTCTTAACGTCACAGCACTCAGCATAGAGCGTTATGTTGCAGTGGTACACCCCCTCAAAGTGAAACACATAACAACACTTGCTCATGTCAAGAGGGTCATCATCATGCTGTGGGTGTTGTCCATGTTGTGCGCTGTGCCAAACACCAGTCTGCATGGAATTGCAGTGCTGCCTCCATGGTTTGGACGACAGTTTCCTCGATCAGCTATCTGTAGTGCGTATTTAAATTTAATTATATTTGCTTTTTCTAAGAGTATACAGTCTTGCTAGCAGCTCTTAAAGGCTAAAGACTACATCAGTATGCTAATATGCTCAGAGTGTTTTTGCAATCATGTCAGAGTTAAGCAGATTTAGCATGTAGTCGTGCTAACATTTGCTAATTCCAATATGCAGATCTTAAAACACCTATGAAGCACCCACCTGTTTTTGTTCCATCTCCATTCTTAGCTGTAGTCAAGCCCGACTGGATGTACAACCTGACCATCCTGATTTCTACGTTAGTCTTCTTCCTGCTTCCCATGATGATAATTAGCATTCTCTACCTACTCATCGGCTTGCGGCTGCATAGGGAGAGAGTGATAACCCTGGTGGACACCAGGTGTGGCTCTGGACCAGAAAATCTTTGCAGATCTAACAGTCAGAAGCTCAGCAAACGCAACCTACAAGTCACCAAAATGCTGTGTAGGTGTCATTTCAGTCACATTTTTTAATGCTGCAAGGCGCAGAAAACTGCATTTAAATTGACTGTGTGTACTTTTGTGCATGAGTGTCTATTGTGTCAATGCACGTATGTTATTATTGTTATTTTTGCACAATATTTCTGTATTACTCATTAACCTTAGATGTCAATCTGGCTTGTGCAGGTGTGCTGGTGGTTGTGTTCGGCCTTTGCTGGGCTCCTTTCCACACAGACCGCTTGATGTGGAGCTACATTGACAGCTCGTCCGAGCATCACCTAAAGGTCTTCGAGTATGTCCATATAATCTCTGGAGTCTGCTTCTACCTGAGCTCTGTCATCAACCCAATTATCTATAACCTCATGTCAACCAGGTTCAGAGAAATGTTCAGTCACGTTACCTGTTATCCTCAAAGATGGCCAGCACTTTCTAGCTCACGGATTACTCAGCGCACCTCTCTGAGTGAGAAGATGCCCATGAATACGAAATGTTGAAGTTGCTGTGGCCTAAAACCTTCCATTGACATTTAGATTGATTTGTCATGCATCTGTCAATCATGTTTTTATTAGTGTAAAATTAAATGAAAATAAGGGTTGTTGGGTTGTTGTTGCATTAGAGTGAGTTCTTTATATCTACAGAGGGATCAGGTCCTTTTTCACAAGGTCCATCATGTTGGGCCATCATGTTTCTTCAGTAGCCAAGAACAGATGCACCAAATACTGGCTAAAGAGAGTGCCTTTTCCGTTTTTCAAAAATTCCTAGCCTCCATAGTCTATCTTACACCCTTTCACCCTCTCTTACACCTTTGGCAAGGGAGAGTGAGCTAAACATTTCAATGCTCGGCCCCCGTGGGCGCGGGGGCGGGGGGGGGGGGGGGCGGGGGGGGGGGGGGGGGGGGGGG
>JAQMCX010000008.1:7394464-7408882 GCA_029814765.1 Acanthurus leucopareius | reverse complement strand
CACCTTTGGCAAGGGAGAGTGAGCTAAACATTTCAATGCTAAACCCCCTTGCCTCCCCCCCCCAAAAAAAATAGCTCACAGCTCTGGCCAGCTTTTGCAAGATGTCTTTTGAAACCATTGACAATGTTATGGTTTAAGTTAAAAAAAGAAAACAAATCCATACTTTCTGCATGCCGCCTCAGTCTGGTGAGTTTTATTTGGCCAGGAGTTCCTGAGATTTTACTGCAACTGAGCTTTTATCAGTGGGACTGTTTGTCTTTCCTTTTCAGTAGACGCTAGCAAACAAGTTAGCATGCTAAATTGCAGTGCGGCTTCCTGACTGATGCAGACTGTACCGCATCAACATGACGACTTATGACGTAATAAATGTTGTTTTGCCTTGCAGGCAATTAGAAAGACGGACAAATATGATTTCAGTATGGTACTGTATTTATGAATACACTTACATAAGTCTTATAGTACAGCATTTGTCCTGCAGAAAATGTTCAAATCCCATTTAAAGAGAGGATCAACAAGATAACTTGGCTAATAAAGCAAAAATATGATGGAATGAAGCAACATTGGTCTCTCTGCTGTAAATCAGGATAAAAAATGAAATCATTATGCAAATGAACAACATTTTTATATAAAAGGTGAGATTATTGTACATGCTGTTTTTATGATGTAGCGCATACCATTTACAGGCTTTTCTTTTTACAGCTGTATAGCTTAGAGTGCTAACATTAACACACTCTCACAGCAAAGATTATGTTAACAATAACACCTGTTTAAAAACAAGAACATCTGACCATGGGATGTATCAGAGGGGAAGATTAAAGTCAACTGAGTGAAAAAGGGAAATAAATACAAGATAGTTTATCTACAGTGCTTATAGCCGTTGGTGAAGCAACATAGTTGTGTGCCTTAAATGTATCAGAACTACATTTTCAAAAAGCACTTCAGGCTTGAAAATTTACCACATTTCCACACATATCTTTGATGTTGTGTAACTGTGTGATTGCTTTCATTATGTACAATGTTAGTGATTATGCTTAGTAATTATATTGCTCTCCTTTTATGTAAATGTAAGTTTTGTTGTTATTTTCATGCACAAAATAAATTGCTTCATCAATCTTCAAATTGTACTGAAGACAGTACCTGCATATAGGACATTCAAATAATTATTAAGTCCTTTCTAATGCACAGGATCTTTAAGCAGTCTCTATATGTGTAAAAGCATGCATGTATTTCTTGGCATGTACCATTGAAATAGTGTGTGATTCCTTGACCTGCTTTTGTAGATCAGTGCCACTGGTAAGTTGTTCATCAGAGTTACTGTTCTTATTACTAACTGACTTGAAAACAAATGAGTGTAATGAGTCATTGCTCTTGTTTTTTCATGTACAGACTCTTTCAGTGCAACCGGCTCCAGGGTAGAAATACAGTTCAGAGTTAACATCATAGTTAAAATGCTGCCAGAACAATACCAGTTATTTATAAATTATGAAGCCTGCCAAGTGCCATGAGAACCTCTGGCTGTCTCAACACAACTATGGGTGACACACAGTGCAGAGGAAAACTAATTTATACAAACAGAGATGATGATTGTATGTGGTAGATGCCAAGGGGAAAGCAGTGTCCCAGGATCAATAATGTGGAAAAACAGAACTAATGAACAGCGTGAGGCAGACGGAGGACAGAAGATAACTGATGGATATTGGAAAATTTCTTTGTAATGACAGAGTGTTAGCAGTATGCCGCATGAACACTTATGAACAGCAAATCCACCCACAATTTTCATCACCATAACAGAACACACTGTTAAACCACAGGCTCCGGAAATGGACTCGTTCAAAAAGCTGCTTCACAGTGTCACCCAAGTAATGGTGCTCATTCAAGAGTGAGGTTATTATTACCACCTGGGGCATCACATGAAGCAGACTGTGTCATTTTATTTACAACTTCAAACCTTAAATGTGAGCTGAATGTGGGTGCTGTGAGATTAAAGCACAAATCAAGCGGAATGAAAAATATGATGTGTTTCATTTTCATTTTCACACACAGAAATGAGCAGAGATCTGGCAATTTCACCATGTTTGAAACCATGAAATCTTAAATTGGAAACAATAAAAAGTCAGCACGAAGCTCAGTGGGAGGCACGAATTGAAAAGTTGTTTACTGGCTTTTTAAAAATTGTTTGTATTTACAACATAATATATTTAGAGATTTGCAATTTTTTTATGTAGAATCTTAATTGACTCAGTTAATGCAATGGTAATCTTAAAGACAGGCTCAAAGCAGCAGAGGACAGCAGATTGAAACCTAAGAAGTGCAGCATACTTACAATATCCTCATGACACCAAAAATGATCATTGGAGATGAGTGTTAGGACAGGAGGTGATGTACAGGCAGTGAAGCGTATCAGAGGAAAGGACTGTGGGAAGATGTCACCCACTGTAGAGAATGATGTGAGGTGTTTTTATAATGAGATGAGCCTGGGTGGATTTTGAGGAGGAAGACTGACACTGATGCTCTGATTGGAGCTCAAAGGTCACTCTAACAAGAATAGTTGTCATGAACAAAGACATAAGAGATGTTGAACTAATATGCTCTGATGTAGGGCTGTCAAGATATGAGATTATTACTACACCATTATTGTGGCCAAAAGAAATTCTGATATTGATATTATCACACACAACAGGTTCTCAGTCCAAATTAGCCCAAATTAGGATGACTTGCACTGGTCTTATCTGGGTTTTTTTTCTCCACTAACCTAAAACATCCTGATTCCTAAACTCTCTTGTGCTTTTTAAAGTTGCCCCCCCTGAAAAACCAGGAGAGACAGCTTGTCAAGTCCAACACTGTGAAAACTGCAGTATGACATCACACACAACTCAGACCTTAATGTAACATTTTCCATTTCAGGGCTGGCAAACTGACCGCTGCTTTCTCAGCAAATACTTAATTCTGCTTCTTCTTCTTCATTTTAGTTTTGCAAATGCATTATTTTCATCCACTTTAAAAAAAAAAAAAACAAGAACGGATATAATCTGAATGGATTCAAGAACATTTTTTCAACAGTATTATCATATGTTAATAACTAACATGATATTAGTATTTCATTTTCTTTAAAAATTACTGTTAATAACAGAAACATTTTGAATCCAGTTCGTGCAGTTCAGATTGCATTTACAGAATTGTAGTACACCCAAACCAAACATCTAGAAATGAGATGTATGTGACACTATAATGTTTCAGGTATGAATATAGTTGCATGAAAACCATCAAAAAAGGCACTATTCATATAGCTTAACTTAAATCTGTGCTTGTTAAGAATTCTTAGCCATGCAAGTGGGATTGATCAAGAAATTGTGATGTCCCATAGCGAAATATATGCACAGATGATGAAATTCCCATCAGCCTGATTTCTACTTTATGAGACTGCAAATCAGTAAATGTTAGCATGTTCAACGCTACTTTACTATCATTACTGTGGATTGAGCATGTTCCCATGTGGTTGTAAGCATTTAGCTTTAAGTACAGCCTTATAGGGACTCTAGTGGCTATAAAATTTAGCTCTGGATAAATTCAAATATATTTCATAGTGATATTTTATAGTATTGAGTAATGACAGAGGCAGTGTTGCAAAATTGTCAACTTTTTCACAAGATTAAGCAGCTTTCTGGACCCCTTGAGCAACTTCTAAAAAGTGACTAGCAACAACCTTTAGCCACTTCTATAGCAAATGTTATGTACTTTCATTTAGAAAAGCTGGTTTAGGGCTCACTCAGTGATGAACACACAGAAAATGATCACCTTTCTCTGCTGCTCCTCAGATATTTTTCACATTAAGCTCATTATTTGGTTTAACTCTCTGAATCTTAATGGTCTGAGCCACCGTTGCTGTTATTGAGTTCATTTCCTTCTACAAAATGCTCAGTAACCCACTGTATGCTATCTGCAAAACAGCACACAGACAATGATTTGGAAAGCCAACAACCCCGTCATAAATGTAGCATCAACATACTTACATAGAAAGAAACATTTTCTCAGGAATTATTGGTTGTCGGCACAGAACCAACCAGTAAGTTGAATTTTGACTTCATTGGGTCACATAGTTTTATTATTTCCACAGTGTTTTAGGGTGGGGGTGGGGGGTTGCCTTCTTTAAGTGTTCTTTTAATTAGAGATGGATGATTGCTCCATGATCCTGCATTGGCAGGGGAATAGGCCCATTAAATGTACACTGATGGATGATAAAGTGTTACCTAAGAATTGACCCACTCTATGAAAAGTATGACATTTCTTAATACCATTTACTAGGTTGTATAGTAAGTATATATGCACACTGCAGAGCAAAAGGCAGTGCAGGTTAATCAGATAATTCAATAGGAATCACCTCTTCATCCTGTTATCACGAACAAGATAAACAGGTGTAGTGAATGAATAACAAAATGATAAGGGAAGAAAGTATGAATATTAATGCATGATCCCAGGGCAAATGTGGGCCTGCAGAACAAGTTTTCTTATATAGAATCACAACAGTAGTGTAAGAAACACCATACAAAGGTGTTTTCCCTCCTGTAAATTGCTTGTAGAGACCAGTATCGGATTTCTGGGGTTTTGCCACAATATTAATTATTGGGTATGTGGAGCAATAAGCCTTGGTATTTGCAGGAAAATTAATCTACAACATAACAGCCAACATCAGAGGAAGTAAAAAGAAAATGAGACTGTAAACCTTGCTAGATAAAAGGGAAAATGGATATCGACAGCATATTGATTAAAACTCTGGCAAAGGTTTCGCTGTTTTCATTTTCTCCTTGTTATACCAGTCTTAGTGCATGACATTAGTTCTCTATTTATTTTTTGTGCAAGCTATTTCACAAAAGACAGGTAAATCCCAGTGCACAAGTTCTGCTGTGATTGCATTTTCCTTGTGTTTAAAAGTCTGATACTCCTCTGCAGCATTGACTCACACACCTGCAAAGTCATGAAAGAGAAACTCCCCAGAACACAAGGACAAAGTCAAGGTTCATGTTGTCCATCCTTTCTGTTTTGCCAAGCTTTCTGATGACACAGAAAGAACACTTTCTCCCTTAAGTCTCCCTCTTATGTGACACTAAATGCCATTATACCGACTGTTTGTGTCACATATGATGACTGTCATGCCTCTCATGTTTCACAACGATTGCATGCCATCATCATCATCATCATCATCAATATCATCATCGTGCCAAAAATTGGACTGTGTTGACTTTAAGTGTGCACTGTTTGGTTTATTGTTTATTTACAAAAGTTGTGTACAAAGGGACTTTGTTGTTGCAGTACTGTGCAATATCTGTGAAATCTGACTAAAATAAATGAACGAAAGGCAAACCAGACACAGGTACAACAATCAGCAATCAAAAAAAAGCTGTAAAAACACAAAGACAGGAAATTAAGTTACTGTAATGAGCAGACAGTGGTAATACAAATTAAAAACAGGAAACACCTGAACTAAAATCCCAAATCATGCCAATAATCATTCCAACTGATTTCAGCCAGTGAACACAAGAAAGATGTTAATGTTGTTTTACTGTTTATGTTCGCTGATTTATGTTTGTTGCACCTCTTTCCTTTAAGTTATGTAGAGCCAGATTGGAACTGACCATTTCACTGTGCAGCTGTACTTGTAAAGTTGTGCATTTGATTAATAAAACTTGAACTTTGAAACTTGAGACTCTTTTTCCCTGAGATGAACCAAAACACACAGGAGCCCATAGCAAGAAGGAGGTTTCACATCAGAAAGTGAAGTGTCTCCTGAAGGGACGGCTCATGTCCAGTACTGAGGGTGCAGTTAATTAGGTTGGGTAGATGTATTTTTTTGTTTTTGTGCTTAATTACATCAGTGCCCTTTAAAACCACATTTGCAGAGTTGATGTAACCAAGCTCCTGAAATTACAAGACTGCGTAGGCTGTGTTTTTATTTTGGATTTGAGAACATGATTTCTTAGCCAAAACATTTGTTGTCCTCTATTCCTTGACTGTTCAACTGTTCTGCTGAAATATTTGTTTTTCCTTTGTGCTGTGTGCATGCTAAAGCATGACAGGAAAAAAAAATCATTTTCTCTCATTAAACAACACACTCTCCTTGAAGTCTATGAAAAAATTCTGCTAATAACAAGCCAACGACTTGCAGCAGTAAAACGGGGTGTTTCTGAGGCTGTGAAGTCTCCTCAAAAGACAAATAACAGCCACAGCTGCAAGTGATGGACACAGAAATGAAAGCATACAGGACTGAAGCTGCCCTCTTCAAGCAGACTGATCATTTCTGGTTACTTAAAGCGCTCTTGAGCCAATGTTAGTCAACAGAAAGCAAAGCTGTCTGTCTCATTATCGGATGTAGTCAAGCAATAAATATATACCTGGCAATAGATGGTAATCTGCATGAGAAAAAAAATCTGTTATGATAATCATCATTAACACTGATAGTGATATATTGATTTCACAAAAAATGTGATGACCACAAGCTGTTAAACTGTTTTTACTGTATTATATTATGTCGAAAAATAACAAGGACAACAAATGTTTGGTTACTGCCTCCAACCCACTCACATCCCTGTGTATGGGACTTGTGGTGGTGGTGGTGGTAGGGTTGACAGCAATCAGAGTGGCCGCGGCAACATCTGGTGACCTCTCAGTGGCACCATTGATATCCAATTCTACATAATGCAGTGTGAAACATACTTACTAGCTCATGATTCAAAACTCAGCTCTTATCCCTAAAATAAATCTCAGTCCAACAGCTTTTCATCCACTTTCCTTATTAAGAACTAATTTCATTCTTATCTACAACATGTGAGGACCAACACTTAATATTTCATGTGCTGAGGACCTTTGAGCAGTAACTTACAGTATAATATTCTTTTGCCCCCAAACTATACCACCTGGTTTCAGATAACTAGCTAACAAAAGTGGGAATCTGAGAGACATATATTTATCCCCACTGAAATGAACTAACACAAGAGAGCCAAGAGCATAAAGCAGGTCCCATAATATACTTGGCAGACAGTGTCACGTGTTGTTACCTGAAGGGACCAGTATGTGGTGCAGTAAATTAGGCTGTGTGGAATATCTTTGTCACTTTTTCAAGGTGATTGTGGGTGGATGTGTGTTTTTCTAATTAAAGAAAAAACACATCTGTTTAAGAAAACGTGTCCTTTATTTAAGGGCTTGAAGTAGCAAATCTTTAAATGAAAAAAGAAACTGAACATATGCAAAAAACGAGTAAGTCACCAGAAAACAGTTCAACTTAATTTACAGTTAAATATAAAAGTTGTGATTTTTAGAAAAAAAAACCATCTTTTGAGTTCATCCAAAAGAAGAAGTTGAGAAATCAGCTGTTGAAACATAAACAACAAAACCATAAAAGTAACTTAAAAAAGTAAAAAGTTCTGCTCACCAAGTAGGCACCACAGAGCACACACTAATGATAAGCACTTATTAGCTTATCATTCTACTTGATAAACATATACAACATGTCTGAATATTCATAAAAACAAACAGCCCAAGCAATGATGTAATGAATGTTTTGGCTAAGAAGAACAAAGAGAAGAAGAAAATCTGCTGCAGGAGTTGCTGTGCGAATGCTCCCTGAGGTGAAGGTGTAGGACGTATGGGCTGTCAGGCATTTTATTCTCATCCTTCAAGAACATTTAATGCTTCAGAGGCTTTTGGGACAGTACTTTCTCTCGAACCGGGCTACGTCAAACTTCCGAAGGCAGCCTTTGTAGTTCATGTAGCGGATCTTTCCGAAAATGGGTCTCTCTGCCCAGCCTTGGTCATGGATGCCACAAATAGACCACATACAACCTACAGGAGGGAAACACAGTGCCACAGGCGGTAATGTGTCAGAAGAGTCAATCAGTAAATAACTGTCACACATGCACAAATGAGAATTTAATCCATGTCCTCACCAACAAAGCCATTAGGGTCCTGGCCATCCAGCTCATAGCGATCATTCAGGTACAGAGCGAATGAGAGCGCCTCCTCTGGTGAAGTAGTCCACTCCAGAATCTTTTTGGCCCAGTACATCCTCAAGAAACCATGCATCTTCCCCTCAGTGACCATCTGGTACTAATAAAGATGTGAAATGAACAGGAGTAAGAAACAAAGCTGAACACAGAGAAGCTAGCCAATGTCTTGAACTTGTTATGTACTAGATTCCGTTGTACCTGAGCAGCGTTCCAGAGTTTGTCATGAGTCTTTGCTTTCTCCAGCTGCTCACGCGTATAGATATATGGCCTTTTGTCTTTGGCATGATCCTTTAAGGTCTTCTGAGCCCATTCATATGCACCTGAGCACCACACACATACAATACAACAGCATTCAAGGGGAACAAATAAAAAATATGCAGCTTTAGGAACTCATCATCATTCCACACTTCTGTCAATTTATACAAATTTAGTTTGTGAGCACGAGACTCGTCTGAAGGTTGTCAAACATTGAACACCTGTCACAACAGAGTGAACAGGAAGCAGTTTAATGAAATTTTTACTGACCTTCCACACTGTCGTATTTCTTGTTGTAGAAGCAGAAGTTGTCAGTGAGCTCCCTGCGCACCACCAGCTCCTCGATGAAGGAGGAGATGGGCTGACCCGCGCTCTTCCCACTGTGCTGAACTTGCAGCGCCACCCGCTGGGCTGACAGGTGGCCTGATGAGAGAAAGACAAGATGGTTGAAGGGGATGAGAAAAAAGAGGCAGAAAAAGATGGACAGGATGATGAGGTACTGGAATTAGGATTATGGCTGTGGCCATCTTGTGTTTTTTTTGGAGCCAGAGGTGACCAGATTTGAATGAGGGGGTCACCTAGAGAGGACGTGCTGTGCTTCTAATATTCACTCAGTATGTAACATGCCACACCAGAGACAATAAAACACTGGACTTATTTTTATGCTTACAGGAAGAAGATGGAGTCTCAGCTGCAGCAGAGCAACATCAGTGGAGTTTGGAGAGGCCTAAAAACCATCTCTGGCCACGGGGAACCCAACTCCCAGACAGGGGGGGACCAACAGTGGGTGTATGACCTGAACTCCTTCTTTAACAGGTTTGAGCAGTCATCTGCCCCTCCCCCGGCCCAGTCATCAATGCTGCAAGCCCCCTCATTGGCACCTCCAGCATATTGCCCCATCCCCCCACTCACCTATACTCCTCTGACTACAACACCCAGCTCAGAGCCACCCCCCATTGCTCTTCCTGCCTACACAACACCCCCACCCACCACCACAGAGCCACTCAGCCCCAACCTGTCCCTCACAACATTCCAGGTGAGGAACCAGCTCCGGGGGATAAAGGCAAGGAAAGCAGCAGGCCCTGATGGCATCAGCTCCAGGCTCCTGAAGTCCTGCGCAGACCAGCTGTGTGGGATAGTTGGAAACATCTTCAACCTGAGCCTGATGCTGGGGAAGTGCCACGCCTGTGGAAAACATCCTATGTAGTTCCAGTGCCCGAGACTCCACACCCCAAGGACCTCAGCAGCTGCAGGCCGGTGGCATTAACATCTCACCTGATGAAGACCCTGGAAAGGCTGGTCCCTGCCCATCTCTGCCCCCTTGTGGGCCCATCAATGGATCCACTGCAGTTCACCTACCAGCATGGCATCAGGGTGGATGATGCGGTCATCTTCCTCCTGCACAGAGCACTTTCCCACCTGGAGAAGCCTGTGAGGATCATGTTTTTTGATTTATCCAGTGCTTTAAATACAATATAACCTGTGCTCCTGAGGGACAACTGAGGTCTTCTGGAGTGCAGGGGGCACTCCTGAAGACCTTCTATGACACTGTGGCAGCATCTCGGTGGCAGTCAGGAAGAAGCTGGATAAACTCATAAAGAAGGCCAGCTCTGTCCTGGGATGCCCCCTTGACCTGATGGAGGTGGTGGGAGAGAGGAGAATGATGACTAAGCTGTCTTTTCTGTTGAACAACGACTCCCACTCCATGAAAGACACCCTGACAGCACTGGAGAGCTCCAAACTTCCAAATTTGAGATAGAACTTTTGGGCTGCGCAACTAAGACCAGGATTCAGGACCTGACACACACACGCTGGCTCAATGTTGAAAAGAGTTTATGTGAGAGACCTCTACAAGCCCTGCCATTTTTGGGGGCCAAACCAAGTGAAATATATACAGTATGTGAAAAAATCCAAGTTAAAAAATATGGAAGACTATGAAACTTAACTTTGGCCTACCTAAAACAATTTCAGCACTCACAAATATTGGATTGATAAAGGGCTTTGTGCCTTCAGGAATGGATACTGGGTTCAGAGAATGGTCAAAGTATGGGCTCCACAACTTAAATCAACTTCATGATGCTGGCGACTTTAAATCATTTGTACAGCTGTTGGAGGAATTTAAGCTACCGAATATGGATTTTTTCAGGCTCCTACAGTTAAAGGGGTCAGAGTTGTTAAGCCTACGCTAATTGAAGAACTATTGATAAAAATAAAAATAAGAAATTGGAATAAGAAATTAACAAGCTATTGTTATAAAATATTTCTAGATATAAATTTGAATAATACAACACAAATGAAAGAGAGATGGGAAAAAGAGACCAACTTAAACATATCACAGGATATGAGGGAAGAAATATGTACTGAAGCACATCTGGTAATTAACTCGAATGTGTGGAGGGAATTCAAATGGAAGGTAGTCATCAGGTTCTTCCAGACAACTGATACTATGGCTGAATTTGGCACAACACATTCAAATAAATGCTGGAGAAACTGTGGTCCACACATTGGCAATCAGACCCACATATTTTGGTCATGCCCGAAACTAAAGATATTCTGGGAGGAAGTGTTTGGAACACTCAAAGAAGTATTTGGTAGAAATATTACAATGGACCCAGCAGTGGCTCTACCGGGTCTATTACCAAGAGGCATCGAAGGAAGAGCCAAAAAATAGCTCCTACAAATATTACTAACAACAGCAATCAAATGAATTACAATTAGGTGGCTGAAGCCGGAACCCCCCAACGCACAATATGTGAATTGAGAGAAAAAAGGAAATATATCTGATGGAGAAAACAACTTACTCTCCGAGACTCCAAAAAGACCTATTTATTAAAAGGTGGAGCAGTGCCATGAGCAAACTATAACATTGAGGAATGCCTGTATACATTTCAAATTGAATCTGTATTATTAATCATTTTATAATATTTGTTTTTTTCTTTTCCCTTTTATTATTAATATTTTTATTTACTTATTTAAATATTTTTCATTATTTCTGCTATTATAGTCGTGGGTTTGTTGAGTCCTAATTGTCATTAATATTACCTTGTATTGGAAATTTGTTCTGAGAAAACAGCAGATATGATGGATATGATTCTGTATGTGTGATTATATATGTAACTGAAATAAAAATTAAGTTAAAAAAAACCTTGGTTTGGAACTAATAGTGCTAGAACTGTGTGATAAATATAAAGAAATATTACAAAGCCGACTTATTGAAATGATTTATTTTGTCTGATCAGCAGTTCAAAGCTCAAAGCAATAATGTTGTTATCAAAGCAGGAAGAGGAAGTCTGAACATATTCATCTTATCTTATATCTTTTAGGGATTAGATGAGTTTTAGGACAGTGAGGCCACATGATAGCATGGACTGAGCTGACACACATCCTGTCCTCTGAGAGCTCTGAAGATGAACCTCATGTTGAATCACTCTTTGAAACAAACCAGCCACAGAAAGAAAAGATATCATTTTGTCACAGTTTATTCTTTACCTGCTTTTCAATGAGCCTTCAATAAATACATAAATTTAAAAACAGCATTACAAGTAAATCACTAATATAACATCAGCAGCATTAACACACATATCAATACAACTGCATAAAAAGCCAGTAAGACACACGAAACAGCAGAAGAAAGAGAAAGACACCGCTGTTCTTCTGTCAGTGATGAACAGAAGCCAGTGAAGCAGCTCGCTCACAAAATGAACAAGACGTTTTACTTTCTCAAGTCATGACCGGCCAGAAGGCTCAACCAGAGGGCTGAGAAGTCAACAAAATATCTATATTTCTCAATGCAGTCACATGTGTAAAACTAACCGCAATTTGTTTTCATTAGTTTGAAAAAGGGATTGATGCTTTCCTTTTTTAAACTCTAACAGAGCAAATCTGCCTTGGCTGCTTATTAAGTTTTTTCGCTAATATTTTACGATGTGTTTGAATAAACAAAAGTCCATTTTTATGTCAGTAACTGATGCTTGAGTTGTTCACTGTCATTTGTGAGACCACAGCCTTGCCTGAGACGACTGAGTGTTTCAGTCCACAGCAGAGACGGTTTGTGAGGACCGGTCTGATGGTCTGATCTCTGAGCCCATAGATGAGAGCACTCAGACATCTGGGGAGGATATAAATAAAAACATAAAAAATTGTCTTGATGTGTGCAATTACCAATCTTTTTAGGATTGCTGAGAGTGCTTCAATAATAGAGGAATGCATGGTAGAGAAGAGACTGAGGAGAAGCTGCACCAGATGCAGCAGCAATGTGTCACGAGCCTTACGGGCTGAAGCTTTGTCTGTGGAGGCTGACCTGGCTGCTACCAACACACCAATGTAGGAGAGACCCACTGCCACAGCAGCTGATACAAACACCAGACCCGTGTAGGCTCTGTTATAAAGGTGAGACATGTGGCCAAGAAGCATGGCTACATGAGAGCAAGTATCTGTCATCTGAAGGCTTTCCAGCTCTTTAAATGGAAAGTCTAACAACAAAAGAACTCGAGTGAGGATACTTAGTGAATTAAAGGTCCAAATCACAGTGATAGCCAACCCTGTGTTTCTGATAGTAATGATGGCAGCATGTCTCAGTGGGTAACACACAGCAACATATCTCTCCAGACACATCACCACTAATGTGAGAGGAGAGATATCATTCGTTAGATTTGTCAGCATTGTAAGAACACCACACACAGGATACGTCAATCTCACTCTACAAGCAGCCAATATGTACAGTAACTGACTCAGGACCAGCAGTGAAGTGTCCGCAAAAAGAAGGTTATATAGAAGAATGTATCGAGGCGTCTCACGAAACACAGATTTACTCCTCAAGGTGAATAACATGGTGACATTAATAAAGAGGAACAGACAGCACGGTATTCCAATCAGTATGGAAAAGAACGTTCTCTCGAATATTCCAAAATAGCTCTTTTCAGTGGTGACGTTAAGAGTCTGAGACTGATTTGCATATGACATCTTACAAAACATCAAAGAAACAAACATTAATTATTTAGTATAACAGAAGCACAAAAGCACAAGTTGTGTAAAGTTTGCATTGTACAGATGTCAGTTATGTCCACATGCACAACATAAGATCATCCCTGTGCAGACGCTTCCCAGGTCAGAAGCCTGACTTTGCAGAGCTGGTCTGCAGGGTTTGCCTGCCCTCACATCATCTTTATGAGCTTCACATCTACGTCATGTCACCATGGTTAACCAATGATCCATGGCTGATGTAATCTCTCCACCATGTTGAGCCATCAAAGATCACTGTGCCCGTCGTGTCTTCCTGGAAAGACTTGATGATGTCTGAGAGCCTGGGTAGACATCCGGCTGACCCAAGTAATGAGTGGTGTTGGAGGGACAACGTTTCTTTAGTTCCTTATGTGGGTGGGATGATAGATCCAGGCAAGCTGCAAGTCCCACTCTGTGTTCTCCTGGTCCTGCCTGATGGTTTCCCTGGCAGTAAAATGAAAAGGAAAGGTCCTGATCCTGAGAGCCTGGTCTCTTGGGGGCCATGATTTCCATCTGATGTCTGCTCAGTTGGATATTGATAACTGTTTTTTTGTGAGCCATTCTCACGTCTTGCAGATCAAGTGTGAAACTTGGTGTGTTGTCATGATGTTTCAGGTACCCATCTTTAAGTGAAGGGACTTCTCTGTTAACTGGTGTGCAGCCTACAAATGGCTTGTTGGTTTTACAACAAGTCCCCACACAACCAGTGGGGTTAACAGACCATGGCAGAGCTGTCATGGCCGGGGGCTGGCCAGGTTGCGGTGGGCAGCTGTGGCCTGTTATTGTCTCTTATTTATGTTTCTATTAGTTGTATGCCACTGAGACTGGTGTTGGGCTCCCCACTGATGGCTTGAGCTCTCTTTTCCTTATGAGGCAGTGTAGACTAGACTGCAGGACACAACGACAGTCCAGTGTGCAGAGCCTGGAGGCTGTTATGCAGCAAATCCCCCCCCCCACTCCACTTGTACTGATAGAAAGGCAGAATAGAAAAGCAGAAGCCGATACACTTGGTTCCAGTGCTGTCACAGGAGTTGTCAGGTTGTTTCCCTCAAGCTGTCCTCTGGATCCTCTGGTACATAGATGTTTAAGGTACAGTAAAAGCATGCTAATTGCTCTGTTGTTGGCAGCAGGAATCAGCATAAAAGTCTCCATCTGCTCCAAACAT
>JAQMCX010000008.1:7382139-7394364 GCA_029814765.1 Acanthurus leucopareius | reverse complement strand
ACCCCATGAAAGACACCCTGACAGCACTGGAGAGCTCCATCAGTGACAGACTCCTTCACCCAAAGTGTGTGAAGGAGTGATATCGTAGGTCCTTCCTCCCAGCAGCTGTCAGACTTTACAACCAGCACTGCTCCCAGTAAATCTCACCCCCGCCAGCCTGGACAATTGAACCACACTGCACTTTAATGCACAATACTCTATAATATTATTATTAGTAGTATTTCGTGTGTACTAATAATTTCATTTACGTGCAATATCCATGTATATTACTCCAAATTCATCTGGGCAACTGAATACTAGCACTTCATACAGTCACCCTTGTAAATATTGTACAATTTCTTGTTCTTATTTTGTGCTTATTATTTATTGTTCTTTATTCTCATTGCTGCTCTTTTACACTATTTCTTTTACTGTCCACTTACTGCTGCAACAATGCAAATTTACCCATTGTGGGACTAATAAAGGAATATTTTATCTTATCTTAATAATTGTGTGAATCCTAGCAGACAGCTAGGAACTGCTGTCAAAGCAGGCACGCCCTTAATTATGTATAACTTAAATCTAGATGAGCAAGTTACATAATAATTCATCCTTTATACAGATTTCATCAAAGAGGAATTTAAAACCTTTTTTTCCCCCAACCAGGCCATAAACATGTCTATTTGTCCTGTAAAATAAGGCCTTTTAATAGGACACTATGTGAAGATTTACTCTCTTTTACAGCCAGCCACATGTGGCCTTCGGAAGAACTGCAGTTTTTGGTGCTTCCACATCGGCTTATTTGCCTCTTGATTTTAGAAAGAGGCAATAACAAAAAGTAAATTTAGACATGCACAATTTTCACACTCGCTATCTTTTTCATGCTACTACTGACCATAGCGGATCCATGGGGAGAGCTGACTGAGGGCAGGCATATTTGGGTCGTTGCGGTGGGTTTCAAACAGTTTAAGGCGTACGTCAATGAAAGACTCCAACATGGACACCCCTGCCATGGTACCCGGTTTGGCCCACTCGGGTTCTCCCACAGCTCTGTCCAGTTTCAGGGAGGCCAGGGTTTTGTCCCAGTCTACTGGCTGTAAGGGAAGGGTGAGAGACAAGAGAAAAACTCAGCAGAGGTCACATACAGCTGCTTCATGGTGAAGTGCCAACTTCAAAGAGGTGAGGAAAGTTCTGAGCCTTTCAGCGGGCTTATGTTATCAGCAGGCTAAAACCAGTGAGTCATGTATCAATCACACGTCTGAAGCTTTTATATCTAGCGCTGCAAAGGAAATTCAAACTTTCGGACAGTAAGAAAAGTCTGTTGTTTTTATTCACTTATCAATAAATAATATGCAGCGGAGAGGAGCAGCTGAAGGATGAAAGGAAGCACTTTATTGCAGTTGTGTGACTTCCAAACTCCCCATCACTGAGCTCAGTGACAGCCCACTTTCCCTTGTATCGATCTCAGCAAACACTTCCAAAGCAATGAATATTTTTAGGAGAAGGTATTATGATTGTGTTTTCTTAACCGACCTTAAAGTCCTTGAACATGTCGTAAAAATATAAATACATGGCTTCTTTCTTCTCTTTGCAATAGCGTGTTAACCTTTATTAACATCCCTGTGATTGTGCCCTTCACAGTTACTGCAGCACTTACTTCAGCGGCTGTTTTAGCAGTGTGGGGATGTTTCTCTACCAGAGGAAAATCAGTGAGGAACTCTGGCAGAAGTTTAGTGATTTTTCCTCTGATGGTCCTGGCGGCGTACTCAAGCTTAGGTGAAGCCACCCAGCAGGGAACAACATTGTGAGCATCAACCTGAAAATTATAATGAGATGTTTAGCTTGTGAAACACATAAGAAAATGTGTCAACATAACTAAGAATATACACAAAATGAGAGGGAGGTCAATTACATTGCTAGTAAAGCCACTACTACATTGGTTGGCCGGTAAAATTGATCATCATTAGCCTATCAAATGTATTGGCATTTAGCCCATATTTTGTCCTGTATGTGCAGATATGAAAACTTTTTCATATCTTTCTCTGTATTTTTTTTACCTGTATAAGGGGAATGTCCTTTGAAAGCTTCTTTTTGACATCCTTCAGCCACTGCAGTGGCTCCCTGAGGGGGGAGAAGTCAGTCACCACGGCCCCCAGGCTGTGATCTGACACGAAGTCAGGGAGAACATCCCCCGCCAAACCATGCAGCAAGTGAAACTGAATGTCCAGGGTTTTGCATTCCTGTTTAGTGAGGGCAGAACAACAAAGGTAAGCATCATAGAATACTTGTGGGGCTCACTATCTGGCCTTAATGATGGTTGTTTTTTTACTGTATTAGGGCTGGAAAAAAAAATTGTGACAATTTATCTGTGATATTTTTTCTCCTGATTAATTATGATTTACACTTTAAATATTTAAAATGTCAAAATTTATCAAAAAAAAAAAAAGATTATTGTGTAAGTTAAAGATGCCAGAGGCTAGGTCTCCAAATTTGTAGTTCTGTGGGCCATATTAATATAAAAATAAGTAAGGCAGCAAATCATCATAAATAGTGCTTTGTTCAGCTTGAGAATAATTATTTAGTAACTGTAACTAAATATTTTGTCTTCTTTATCTTAATAATTTCCACTCTACACTGATAAAATGTCAAAACCCTTCCCTCTCAAGTTTACAGATCTGAATTTAGTAAGTTAATGGATTCAAAACATCTAAAGACATAAATATTCACTCATAAAACAAAATACAAGGAAGTACTTGTTTGTTTATAATCATGGATCTGCCCTCTATATAAACAGAAGAAAATTATACAGGAAATGAATTGCTTTTCCCTCAATCAAGTATACACAGACAAACTGAAAAATGCACTTTTGGAATTTACAGCTATAGCAAGTGCATTCAGAGAAAAAATCTTGAAGTCAATACCTGAGCAACTTCTTTCAGCCCTTTCAGCATGAAGCTGTAATGTCTCAGGGTGGACAGCTCTGATTTAGGAACATGCAAGCAGACACAGATGTGCAGAGGGAGGTTCTCTTTCACAGCAAGCTTCTGGGCATGGATCAGTGCCCAGTTATCTAAAACACACAAAGGGAAAACACTCAAAACATGTTGCCAACAGAGACATGGAAAAAACACAGGCCAAACATCTCTCCAGCTGCACTGCTGTTAGTTGTTTTTAAGTGGTTACCTTGCACTCTCTGGTCTCTCAACATCCAGTACAGAACTCCCTTTGTACCCTGCTTTATCTTTTCTGTTTCTGATATGAAACGGATGCGTTTTTTGTTGAACTTCATCTCCTTCTTCTCTGTCCTCTGCTGCTTCAAATGGTCCTGCAGCCAGCCACCAGCTCTCCCCTTCTCCTCCTTCACGGGGGCCAACTTCTGCTGCTTGGCACTGGGCTCTTTAACAGCGGATGATCCCTTGCGTTTCTTGTCGGACATGATGGCTGGACTAACAAAAGACTTTGCCGGGCACGAGACCACTGAGGTGAGCTTCGGATTCCTGAGGGCGACCAGCCTCAAGAAGAGCGTCGGTGCAGAGGAAAAAGATGAGCTGCAGGCACGTCGAAATGAAGGTGGTGAAAAACTCGAACAAACACTGTTTGCGTCAGCAAAACATCACGAGAAACAGCACGAGTGTTTGCATTAAATTATGAATTCCTAGTGCATTATTAAAAACATCAGCATGTTACCGAGTCACAGAGAAGAAGACGACAACGTTAGAGATGATTTTCATTCAAATTGACGGTACGTTGAAGACACAACTTACCTCGTCCAAATGCAGTTCAACATACAATGAATAAAACTTGAAGGGAGACTCGGCCTCGTTGTTTGGAGCTGACCGACAGGAATGGCAGCCGAAGTAAGTAAGTAGTAAATAGCTATTATCAGTTCGAGAAACACGTTCGCGGGTTCCGTAATGGCATTTACGCAACCAGTTACATGAGCTCGCCGGTGTTTGGGTTTTGTAACTCACTGTTTGTGTGGTATGAAACTTCATTTCCCACAATGCAGATGGAACGTCTTAACGGAGCGTGCGCAGCGCAGTTGACTTTTTAACAAAACCAAATGTGCAATTTCACCCCGGCCTGCGCGAGGCAGTAATTCGTCCTGCCACAACAGACATATAACCTGCAGAAAATTCGTTAGACGAAGAAGACGCAGTTTACGTTTTGGAGCCTGGAGGAGGGTCGTATGTGTTAGCGTAGCTAGCCTTAAAAGGGACGGACTGCTGGCACCATCGCCAGCGATAATTGTTTTTTTTTATCGTTACTCGCGGATTTTTCTGTTGGGGTTTTAAAGTATGAACAAAGATAATTTTACAGCAGGTCGAGGGAGGAGAGCAGCTGTTCCGGATAAAGTCGACATGTCCTTAGGTAAGGTTGTTGATGCCTGTCGTTACTTACATTAACACAAGAGTAACGTTACTAGCTTATGTTAGCTAACGTTACTAGCGTTTGCTGATGAGAGTATGTCAGGAGCTCGCCAGCCTAACAGATCCAATGTGAGCTATCAGATGCACTTGTTTATGATTGTTCCTCCGGCAAATTTCACAGATGACATCATTCGGTTGAACAAAAAAGAGCAACAGTTAAAAAGGAAACAGGCCACCGTGAACCGCCGACCAGTCAAGAAGAAAGGCCGTTTGACTCAAGGAAAAGGTGTTTCATCGAGGACTGGTGGACCTGTGCAGAGAGGTGTGTGCTAAAGCTCTCTCTTCTGTCATTTTAGATTAGTAACCTTTCGTCGTTTCGTCCTAACTCAACAGTTCCTGTACTCGTGTAATGATTACGATATTGTATTTACCAGGAGGCGGCGTACCCAGAGGAGGAGCGCCTAAGTTAAGGAACAGGAGGGTCCCTCCAGTAGCCAGTCGAAGACGTGGTCAAGGGGTTATCACAGGACTGGCAGCCAGGAGGCCAGCTCCTTTACTTAAACGAATCGGCACATTTAACAGAGCAGCAGTCAACCAGGTAATTGTGGAAACACTGGAGTACACACCAAGACTGGCAAGTGCGTCTGGGCATCTTTCTTGATAGTGGCCTCCGATATTTTCATGAAGTTTCATCTTAGACTGCTGGCAAAACTGACATCTATTCATAGAATTATTAAAATGCAGAAGCTTTTACAACTGACAAATTGCCCTTTCCCCAATTTATATTGGAACTTTATCCTGAAACTTTATCCTGGTGGTGATGGTATCGTTCCAAAGATTGATCAACCTCTGCAAAACCTTGTGCCTGCTAACCAAGAGATGGCTCAAAACAGGCCGAGCTCCAGCACTTTTGAAATAGCTTGTGCATTGTTATTTGTTCCCTTATAACCAAAACCAGTGTTTTCTCCACACATTTTTGCATGGTGGCACTTTTCAGTGGCCACCATCTGGTGTCTGCTTACTCAGTTCTAGCCTTAGAAATTTTTACATAATAATGGTAGACCTGATAAGAATCTCAGTAGGTGTGAGTGTGAGTGAACTTCAATAGCACTCTATATCATCACTAATTGTTCTTAACTCTTTTTATAATAAATGACAGAAAGTTATCATTATAGTTGTATGTTACACATATAATATTCATTTTTTTCATTCCACTTTTGGATTTATTGATATTTTCTCATTTGTATCTAAGTTATATTTAAATTTTAATTACAATCAGGAAGTGAGTGATTTCTTTTGTATGCTCTGTCCCTTTCAGTTTCAAGTCTGAAGCAGCGTCATAATTTCAGACAATTGTGCATAGATAGGGCGGAATGTCTTTATTTTTAAGAATTTTAAGTTGTAATGGTTGTTTTGTTCTCTGTGCATATTAAAGGAGATTTTATTCAGGTAAAAAATATATTTAATTCCAAAAGCTCTTTTACATTTATTTACCTTGTATTCGCCCTCCACTGCACTTTCCTTTTAGAAAACAAGACAGAAAGGAGCCCAGTACAGGAAGCCGGAAGTACAGAGGCGGCTGTACAGACAGCCCGAGCCACAGAGAAGCCAGAATGCAACATCAGTCAGGAGACCATTTCAGCTGCAAAGGCGGTAAGAAAATGTTTTTAAAAACTTGTGTTAAGTCCTACAGTGCATTTATGCTGATGTAATGTTTTCTTGTAAAACAAGGAGAGTTGTGAAAGCGATGTACAAACTCAGAATCTGGCTGGTGTGTGTTTCACTACACCCACACCTTATTTTTATGAGGTTTTATCTTGAAGGAAAGGGATCCATATTTGCCACTTTATTTGGTTAACTGTGCAATATTGTTATTGTGTTGCACACATGCAGACCACTGCCGCCTGTCCAGCAGACTCAGAGGGAAGCACGCCAGGCCACGTTTCTTTTTCGCAGAGGACTCAAGGTACAAAATGGCTGTTTGTGGCTGTGGATTTTCTGTGAACACATGTGGTCTGAGTTTCACCTTTTAAAGCACTTCTGTCTCTACAAAAACCAAAATCGAAATGCCAAAACACTACTGAAATTATACTTCATGGCCACTTCTTCTCATTACAGGTACAGACCCAGGTGCAGAAGCCAAACACTCGCACTCCTCCGGTTAGAACTCGCCAGTGGGTATTCTTCGTCTTTAGCTGTAATTAATATGCCTAGTTTTCTGCTCACACTTGAAGAAGACATAACACTCAGAATCTGAATCATTATGAAGGGAGAGACGAGCATTGTTGGACAGGTGTCTTGTGTTATAATGCAACACCTCTGTTTTTCCACTAGGTGGCGCACATCAACAACCAGCAGTGGAATCTTGACTGTTTCAATTGACAACCCCACAGCCAGGACTCAGCCTGAGTAAATATCACAGACCTCGCAGAAGCCCCTTTTCACAGCAAATCATTTTTTCATTGACAGTATAAAATGGGGAAATATTTCTGTTTGTCATGACCCCAGTCTTTGATTGACTGTATGGCTTCTCGCAGGCCTCCCACTGCCTGGACCCTGCACCCCCCAGCTGCCACCTCTGCTCCTGTCCAGTTGGAACCGGTAGAGAAGAAAATACCTAAAGGTGTGCCTCTGCAGTTTGACATCAACAGTGTTGGGAAACCGGTGAGAACATGCCACTTCCATCCCTGCATGGTTGTCCACAGGCTTAGAACCATTTAAAAATGCACAGTAGCAATAGTCAGGTAGCCATGTTGTATTAAGAGAGTGTGTAACATGAACCTGGTGTACTTTTCTCTCGACAGCAAACATCAATGACTCTGAATGAGCGATTCCGCATCCTAAAAGATCGACGCACCGCTACAGCACAAAGCACGAAAGGCAGCAGATTTGTCACCGTGGGTTAGCCAGCAAGAGGACAGTCAATAGAAATGCTCAGACGCCTGTTTTGTCCTGCTCAGACCTTCACAATGAACCCCACCTTTCTGATGGAAATGAAGCGCTGACCCACTGACTGACTTTACTGTTGGGAGGGAGGGCAAACGTGGGACAAACAAGGTCAACATGCACAGTGGCTCAACTGAGAGCCGTCAGTGGAAGAGTTTGTTTATAATAAGTTCCCATTCACTGTCCATATTATTGTACTCGACTGTTTGTATTGTGGTCCTTTAGTGGAAAGGAGAGAGCTTTTTTCCTCCCTCTGGACTTGAAACTGTTGACACTATTTTGAAAGCTGCTTGAAGTATGTCTTTTCAGAAAGGACTGATATGTATTTGCCCAGTTGATGTCCTCAGAAACCCTTTTTGACATTTTTGAGAATTGTTTTGTAATGTTTCTTCAAATAAACAAGTTTCTCTTACAGGATTTGGTATAGCTTCAAATCAGTTTGTAGGACAGTGACTAAAAGTCGTCTCATGTAATTTAATAGTGCCATCTGGCTGTGAATCAGAAACTTGCCACCTCTCTGTTCATGCTTTTTAATGTAAAGTAATTCATGTAACCTCTGAGTCCATTTATACAATTTCTGCATCTGTATCATTGTATCATGGTGGAGGTGTTTGGTTTATGTAAAAAAAAAAAAAAAGACGATCCATTTGAATTTAATGCTTGATAAGATCAATTTGAGCCTCCAAACATTTCAGTTTTCCATTGAACAGTAAAAGGTTTTAAATGTCAGAAGTAAAAATATTTTACAGTGACTTTTATCAACTTTGTAAGAAAAGAAGCTGACATTTTGTAATCTGAATATTGCTTTTATTTAAATACATTAAAATTTGCAATGTAACAAAACTATTGGCATATGAAATTCAAACACCATTTAAATGAACAAAACATGGCTCACTTCATTTTTCTGTGACTAGTGTCAGTAACACTAGGTTATTTTTCTCTCTGCCGACTCTGCAATATTTTTCCCCATTTACACTGTTCACAGACTATCTTACAATAAGAGTGCTGAATAAAAATGAGGTAAGAAAGTGGTTTGAAGATTACAGATCATGCAGAACATGCTGAACAGCAACAAAATATTTGTGAAGAAGGAAGTAACAAAAAAAAAAAAATGTGTGCATTTAAAAATAATCAATTTACACAGCTTTGCATCTTTGGTTACAAAATAGGTTGAATGATTTCACAGCTTTCCCCCCTGGCCCCCTCAGTAAAACATACAGAAAAACACATGGAGGGGTGTATGACAACACCAATTCATTTTTAGAGGAAACTACCACCTTCTGCAGGCTCATTTTAAGATTTGATGTCAACAGGTGAAGAGTCAACCATCAAGGCTTGTAATACTTTATACTTTACAAAAATGTACATTCATACTGGATCTCAACTTGAGCTTTGAATCGGCAATTGCAGAGTCAATTTTGAGTTAGTGTTAAACATGTCAGAATTTCTTGTTTTCTTGTCTTTGCCTACATTTTGAACAAATATAAAGCATTGCCCCTGGGAAGTACGGCCAATCTGCTGAAACACTGTAAAAGAAAAGAGGAAACATGTCACTGGGCTATGTTAAACAGGTTTCATTGAATTGTTCATTTATGAAAATAGCAGCCCTGTAATAAATAAAAACACTTAACAGTAGAACTCAAAAGACTGATGCAAGGTTTGGACTTAATGTAAAAAGTAACGGCAGCGGTGTGGCGCTCCGAAAAAAAAACAGACTCTCTCCCACATCTTACTTCACAACATGAAACAGCAAGGCTAAAAATAACCCTTTACCCACTCAGTTAACTCTCATTTAAAAAAATAATCGCTCTCTCTTTTTTTTTGACAATCACTCCCGTTTGTCCCTAATGTGAGGCGAACCCCTTCCTTTCCACACCCACAGTTTGAGCAGGTCTCAGGTCAGGTTGCGGGCCGGTCCAGCTCCTATCCACAAGCTCAGGCCCAAGCAGGCGACTGATCTGTGTGGCCAAGATGGCAGGAAAACAAAAACCACCCTGGTCTTCCCTGAAACTCTGCTCTACACACACTCTCTCTGTCTAAGTCTCTCTCTCTCTCTCTCTATCTCGATGATTGCATTAACACTGGAAAGGCCCACAGTACAGATGCATACACACTTACGTTTCACAGGCACACTTGCTTGCTAACTCACTCTGACACACACAAGCACTGTACTTTGTGGTCAAGCTGGTGGCTAAAGAAGACAAAGTTTTTTTTTCTTCCTTTTAATTTCACATACACTAATTGTAATAAGTTGTAGAGAAGATGCTCTTCTTTTTTCTTCTGCCTGATACCCTTCAAGCAGAGGTGACATTGGGTTGCAGTTGTTGTTGTTGTTGCTGTTGTTGCTGTTGTTGTTGTTGTTGTTGTTGCTGTTGTTGTTGTTGTTGTTGTTGGCCAGGATCAAGCTGTGGCTGAGTCTGGAGCTGCTGGGGTTTGGGGTGAGGCAGGAGCTGGGGGTGTGACTGTGGCTGAGGCTGGGGCTGGGGCTGGGGCTGGGGTTGGGGTTGGGGCTGGGGCTGAGGCTGGGGCTGGACTTGAAGCGGAGGCTGGGTCTGTTGCTGAGGCTGGCTGAGTCCTTGCTGGGGAGGTGTGGTGCCCGAGCCGCTGGCCGACTGGGAGGAGAGCTGAGACAGCTGCTCGCTGTTGGCCAGAGATTTCAACACGGCGTTCTCCCTCTCCAGCACAGAGTTCCTTTCATACAGCTCCTTGATCTGCTCCTTTAAGACCTCCACCTCTTCACGCACTGCATACATCAAATGGCTTTTCACCAGGTCCTGCAGGAGAGGAAGAGCGTGACATGAAACATTGTATAGGACCTGACCAGAGGCAGCAGAGTCACAAGGAAGCTGATTTCTCATGCTCAGACAGGGACATCAGAGTGAAGCTTAAGGCTAAAGGCTGCTTTTGTTCTAGATGTGTATTCAGTGAGAGATGATTCTGAGCATCCAAGACAAACAGAAATATTAAGACTCTATAGGCCTTTAAAGCATGATTAAGTCAAGACAAGCATGGGGGGTGGATGTAGGAGCTACCAAAGAACAAAAGCAAGAACCCAAATTGTTTGAGTCAGCAACACAGAAGTCATGTATATGTGTTTAGTTTCTGGTCTCTGATGTTGACATCTTTCTTTTTTTCAGAAAATACCTGCTTTAGTCATTTTATATTTAAACGTGAGACAAAATTTTATTTAGGGAGGAGTATGATCAATAGAAAATGAACTACTCACCATTGCCTGTTCAATTTTATTATCAATGGCAGCGACATTGGTTCCAGAGGCTCTGTAAGAAAGAAGACAAATAAGCTTATGTTAGAATTAATCTTGTGAGTTTTGGTATTCTGAACATCCTGGGCAGAGGAAGTTTGCAGCTTTTTTTGGCTTTGCTTTTAATTAACCTAACAGATGGCAAAAGCTAAAAATACTGTACAAGACAAGACGAACTTAATTGGAAACATGTGAAGAATGAAAGAAAACCCTCAAAATTCAGGAACATCAGTTTTGATGTTGGTGTTCAATTAATCAAACCACCCGTCGTTGGCTCAGTCTGGAAATCTAGGGCAGATCCTGTAAAATAACCTGTCACCACCCATGGTTGTAACATGTACATTAGAGCCCCAAACTAGGTCAGGCCACTGAGGTTATGGAAAATGAGAGAAGCTTGACTGCAGCAAATCAGTTTGTAGAAATAATGCATTATACTATTCCGTGTAGGTGTAGTACTGTGAGATACCAACAGGAGGAAACACATAACATACTAAATACCTACACACTCTATGACCATTTGGATGTACAGCTATGAGGATGTTATATCTTTGGTCCAACAAATTTAAATTCATCACAAATCAGATGTATTTCTGACATATTTAATTGATTATAGAGTACATGTAGCTGTTATCAGAACATTTATTTGTTCGATTTATTTAAAGAGAGTTTGACACATTAATTTTTCCAACTTCGAAAAACCTACTTTAAGAATAAGAATAATCTTGTAGTAATGACTGATGTGCAATGCTTAAAACACACCTATGAAGAACACAAAAAGGTTTCATTCTGAAATCCTGTGAGAAAACCAAAGACAAACTTGCCCATTTCCGGCCAATCGCACTAAAAAAATTCTATTTTTACTGACTCTTGAAAATCCCTGATCATCTTTAGAACAACCGACTTCAGATCATTTATCACACTGATAAATAACACTGACTAAACCGGTTCAGAAGATTTCACCGTTCAAACAGGACTTTTCCTTACAAGTCATTGAAAGACCTGCAACTTTACACGTCTGATGTGCGCGCTCCCGCGAGAGGCATGGGGATCTCTGCCGGCCGGTAGATCTCGGTGGACCAGCGGCGGCCTCCCGTTTACCTGCGGCGGGTCCGACAGTACATCAGCGGCTCGCTAGTTGCGTGCCAGGTCGGGTCCACCGGGCAGCACTGGGGTCTGTAGGAGAACGTGCACGGCATGGCGCTGACTGCTGCTGAAGCTACAGCTGGAAAAGGGCTACGGAGCGCACCGGGGGCGGTTAAGTAGGGTAAATGTGACCGTATTTAGACTAACGAAACACGAGGCGGAGAGGTCAAAGTGTGTGACGGAAGGCGGAGAGTCGTCTCTGCGCCGCCCGCTTCGCCCCTTTCATGGTGAATGCTAGAGGTATGAAGAGTTCTGTACGGGGGCTCACGCGTGCCAGTCATTTCTAATGTAAGTAATTGAGTCTTTACGCGAATGGGCAAATAAACAGGTGTTTGGATTACAAAAATGCATTAATAGTTTAATTGTAAAAAAAACAAGAGGTGTATAATAATTGAAGAAAACACCCTTTAAAAATACGATAGTTTTTCACTAACTAATTTGTGTATTAATAAAAAAACTAGTGGTGGGACTCGATTAAAATTTTTAATCGCGTTAATTATAGGGTCTGTAATTAATTAATCGAAA
>JAQMCX010000008.1:7348861-7382039 GCA_029814765.1 Acanthurus leucopareius | reverse complement strand
GTTAAAATCTTTATCGCGTTAAAATCTTTATAATTAATTGATCGAAATTAACGCGTTAAAGTCCCGGCCCTAAAAAAAACACAGGAACAATTACATTTACAATTTTTAACTCAGCTATTCTGTTTCTCACCCAGAGATCTGAACTGCTGTACAGGAACTGTTAGTTTGCAGTGGCAAAGTGCTAAACTCTTCATTAAAGTTTAGGCTGAAAAGTTTTATAAACCAGAGGGCTGGACATCAGCACAAAATTTATGACCACCACCATAGTCAACATGCAACACAACACATTTATATTTTTTCATCTCAACTCCATTTTTGATTGTTTTGGTAAAAAAAACAAAAAACAAAAAACAAAAAAACAGACACTTTACAGAAATGACTAGGTGCTGTTCATTTATAAAAGTCACAAAGTGAGGTATGAGAGATACTACAAAAAAGTTGATTAAAGTTAAAACTGTATTAACATAGTGTTACAGCTATAGTGTTTACAACTCTCTAACTGGGATACAGGCTTTATGTACAAAAGTATATATAAATAATGTAGGAAAGACAATTGCATTGTTTATTTCTGCTTAATATCATAGGTGTTGTCATGGCTGATCCTAGTAAGATATCCAATAACCTCACATTTTTACATATTAAAATGTTAAAGGCTTGCAGTCTATGCACACCTTAATGTGAGACTGTCAAGATGCGGTGAGCACAGATGAAAGATTTCATATTCCAAACTTTGACCAAATCATATCTACCTGCCATCACTTTGGCTCTAACTATGGTATGCTAACTATGGTATTTAAAAGTATATATTTGATTATATAAATTTCCTTTTATCAGCTGATAATTGATAGGTAATAACAATATCTCAAATCCAAGATGATGATCTCTAGTCTCATATTACTAAGTCATTGCAATATTTACATACTGCTCTGTCTGATCAAGGAACTCTAAATGTTATGGTAAGATACTTGGAAATCAATTAATATCGTTGTTGAGATATTTCAATCTAGGTAAAAGGTTTGGACTTGTCATCCCTAACTCCATCCCTGTCACAGATAAAAATAATGGCCCAATTTAACTTATAACAGATGTCAGTATTACCATGTACTGAATGTGCAAAAAGAAACTGTGCATAGATGCCAAAGATACATTATGTTTTAGCTTATAGGAGACACTTTTAACTAGTTCCTCCACCAGAGGGCACCAGAAAGCTGATTTTTTTTTTCCAACTCTAAAATGTCTCACTGTGCACTCAAGATGCCTGCAAAGGGACTTCAGGTAGAATACTCCCACTGAGGACACAATGTTCTGTCCCTCCACACCACCGAACTTTTGTATGTGAGGGCAGCGGAAGCACTCAGTAGATTGTTATCAGCGGGCAGAACCAGGAAAGGAATGTTCCCCATACCCCTGCTGCTCTGAAACACTGTCACTCACTTCCCCTGTCCTTCACCACTGCCTCTGATCTCTGACTGATATGACAATATCTTACATGTGCTACATGCCTGTATATGAAACACTGAGCAATGCAGATGTGTGTGGACCAAGGTGCAGGCGGTGTCACTCTGCTAATACAGATACACATATTTTCAACTATTGGATTGCAAGAATGCACAGTTGAGTTCTAATCTGTACTTTATCATCATAAATACATTTGTACAGTGAAATTTTTCCTCTGCGTTTAACCCATTCCTGAGGAGCAGTGGGCAGCCACTATAAAGCACCCTGGGACCAACTCTGGATCTATGCCTGTGCCTTGGTCAAGGGCAATGACTGGAGAATTAACCTATCATACATGTTTTTGGTGGTGGGGGAAACTAGTGTGCCTACAGGAAACCCACGCAAACATGGGAAGAACGTGCAAACTCCACACAGAAGGGCCCACCCCCCAAAGCAGGGATACGAACCCTGGACTTTCTTGCTATGAGGCAGCAGCGCTAACTACTGTAGTCACAAATTGTTAGTGCTCACTCATTAACATCTCTTTTCTCACCTTTATTGACCACATTATGTGACCCCCCCACCCCCACAAGTGGTTACATAACCAAATGTTACTTAAAAAAAACTGAAACAGCCTCTGCTTCACCCTGTACCAAATGTGTGTTTAATTTAGATGAGGCGTCACACACAGGCTCTCCTCTGTTTCCTCCCTGAGAGGAGTTTCTGCAAACCTGTGCCCTGAGCAATTAGTCTGGCATGCTAAATAAAATCACATTTGTGAACTGATCTGGTATCTCGCAGGTTTTCATTTTTCACTTTCCAAGGGGCGTTATCAACAGCCTTGAAAAAAGAACACCTGGACACTACTGCATAATACAAAACCAGTCAGACCAACAAAACCTGACCTGACACCAGTCAGTAACAAAATATGTGAAGTAGCACTGAGCAACACATGAAAGTTGACTAGTCAACTCTCTAGCAAGAAATAAAAAAAGGCATCTTGGTCTCTTTCTTGATATCCTAAAATTAAAGCTTATCAATAAACTGACATTTGTCTCTGAAAATATTTCTTCAGCACTGCCTAGTTTGACATTTTGATCTAAGTTTTTGTGAGCCTGTGGAGTTGTGCCGGACAAATTTGAAGACAGGACGCAACAACCAATGTGCGACGAGTGACTTCTCAAATCTGAACCTTTTAAAGCTTCTCGGTCAGATTGCATTGGTTGACGGTATGGTCCTGTATCAGTTTTGATTAGCCTGTCGAGGACTGGGTCAGGTAGAGATCTGTCTGAATGGGAGGAAGGCCAGACACATCTGCCAGAGCGAATAAAGCAGGAGTTGGCAGATTGGTCTGGTTCCCAGGCTACAGAAGAATCTCTCACTCTATAAAGTGTAGACCCTAAATGGACTCTCTGGCCTACACCCTTTTTGCTTTGAGAGTGACTTGATACAGAAGAGATGGAAGTTTACATAATAGATTCACATTCTGTGACAGTACAAAATATTGCACACACTGTTCTACATGTGCAATATGTTGTAACCCTACTATTCAATTACAGCCCCATATTTGCCTGGACTTGTTTACTTTTTCGATAAGGACATGTTTCTGACCATTTTTAAAACTTTTTAAAATATAAGTACATACCAGCTGCGGATAGTAAACATCCTGTTGATACCATTTGACAAAAAACAGTGGATTCTCACTGTGTTCTATGAAAAATTTTGTGGACAGGGAAAAATGTACATTACTATTTCCAGAGTATTTTATGTGACCAAAACTCCCAAACCAAAGACATTCTGTTTACTATAGCAAACAAACATCAACAGTAGTGGTGGGTAAAAAGTAAATGGTTCACCAGAATATTGGTATTTATCTTGCACACAATTGTATGTATATAAAAAATGTGAAAAATTGATTTTCTAAATGTATATCAATAACCTGATGCTGACAAAACAAAAAAGATTGTGAGAGCAGTGCAGCACATGGACGGCCTATGGTGCGCACATGCTAGGGTTCACTTGACACTCTACTTTTTCAATTTCCGCAAAAGGCAGCAGTTGAAAGTGTTTTGGATTTCAAGACTAAATAATAAAATCTGTGAGAGGAAGGTATTTTTACATTACATGAAGCATATTGTGGACACTTTCTAAACCATCACACTGAGGCTAACGTTAATAGAGCATAGGAGTGGCTAGTAGTTACCATTGATCAGCCGACCAACACACACTGCAATGTTACACAACTTTAACCAATGCTATGGTGAAATAAATTAGGCTACGCTCTGTCTTTTGCTCATTAAAAACCCTGCACCTACCTGCTCAGCACCATGCACAACAACAGCTTGCAGCTCAGAGACTGCTTTTCATCGCTGGAGACATTACATTAAAATCACAACTTACCATTCCAGCTCACTGCTTATCTGAGCTCTATATTTACCGTGATACTGCCTTTTAGTTTATCGCACAAATGACTGTGAATTACATTACTGTCACTGCAGTGGGTAAGAGGCATTTTTTCTTAAGGTTTTCCTCCAGTTTTGCCTCATTGGAGGCAGCAATGGGATGGACTGACACTGCTGAGATAAAACAGAGAAGAGGAAAACCCTGACTGTTGCTGAGACATGTGATAGGCTAGTGACGGGTTTAAAACTATGGAGACTGGAAAACATCAACAAGGCAGTAATACTTTTGTGTGTCTGAAATAGATTTTCAGAGCCCCAAGCCAAGACGTGGATGATGAACTGTGGCTCTGTTTTGAGGAATCAAAGTGGGTGAAGAAGACTTTTTTTAAGTCATGGTGGTTTGGGCAGCTACTCCTTTCTTGAGCTGCAAGTGTACTAGTTATATTGAAGGAAGCCTGAAGCATGGATAACAATCAAGTAAAACCATATTAGGACACCATCTGGTGCCCCAAGTAGAACTTCCAAGAAAAACTGGCACTGGAGGGAAGATTTTTGGAAACCACAACATGAGTAAGTAGTGTTTTAGGGCTCAAGAGTGATTGTGCTTTCTTAAAACACCAGCCCTGACACACATGATCTTGTTTAAGCCTCTAAATCTCACGTCAAAGCATAAAACTTGTTTGAGCGCCTGACTTCAATAGAAAACATGCTGAAGGTATGGTAAAGCCTCCTTCTGTTTTTCCAGCATCACAAAGCTAACAGTATACACTGTGACTACTGATGTAAGAAAGGTCAAACCCTGGAGTACAAAAAGCTGGGCTGAGATGAAACAGAATGCTAATAAGGGTTTGAAGTCACTCTGCCACTGATTATGCAACCAATGCTTCTGTAAACTTCACCTTCCACATTATGACTGATGTTTATAAAATAAACGATAAAATTGTGTTGAATCCCATTCAGTGTTAGAAGACAGACAAGGATGCTGACAAAAAGTCCATTGGGATAAAGAAGTTTACACACACAATGAGCATGGGGGACTGGAGCAGGGACGGCGAATTACTCATCTGAACATGGAATAGTTGTCATTCCTAACCTCTGGAATAACTGCTGGCTTCTTTATGATAGTAGGTTTCCTTTGGCAACCCAGTAAGAAAAAAAGCTATTCATCTCAGCCTGAGACATGATAAGGCAAGTTCAGAGCCTAAGAGGCAAGGCCTGATCAAATGCCCAAGAACAACAGGTGCATGACTCAATCTTACCTTAACACCTGTAAAACCAGAGATACCTATATCTCTAAGTGTCATTTAAGATATTTATTCATCTAGACCTAATTTCTTAACTTGAGTGTGTGAGGCTTTCTAATGTAGATATATTGGATCTGCCAGTCAATAAAATCAACACCTAAAGTATAATGAGACACTTTTTTCACACTCAGATATTTATACATTTTCTTTATCTGAGACCTGATAATTTCCACTGTTAATGCTACATTGCATTTCACAGCTGTGGGTGTAATTGGACATCAGCAGTTAGCCAGAAGAGAAGAAATGCAGAAGTACAACAGCAACAACCAAGAAAGTATCTAAGCTGTTGTCATGGCAGGACGTGGGTTTAATTACAGAGTGAGCAACAGCAAAGTCTTCTTGGGGCTTCATTTTTGAAGCTTATATTTTTTAGCCCAGGCAAAGCAAACAAACAATATTTTAATGAAGCAAATAATACGGTTGTGGGTGGAAAACATAAGCATACAAAAGCTGAATGGTATTTTTTTGTTGTCTGACTCTGAAAAACGATAAATACAATAATAATCTAGTAGAATGTGTCTTGCTTCATGTAGTACAAGAAAATGAATAATTCACTAAAGATTCATTAGAATGCAAACTTCTAAAATCAAAATCTCACCATATTTGCTATTACCTGAAAAATGTCAAACTGTGGCGCAAATATAGCATCATTTAAAACTTGCTGCTTGGAAATTGAGAAATTTTGCATAGTTTTAAACAAGACTAATGGCTACAGTGTTGCTAATGCAAACATGAGGGTGCTCTTTTGAAAAGTGATGCTTTGAGCTAAATGCTAACATCAGCAAGCTAACATGTATATATAAATATGCTTAAGTTTGGCAGGTATGATGTTTACCATGTTCACCATTGTACACCTGAGGCTGATAAGAACTGAAGCTCTTAGTACTGCAGTTTGGGGAAAAGACTAAAAATCAACTTGATGATGGTGCAAGTTTAAAATTTAAGGTATCAAGGTTCATTAAAAAATTCATTATAATCTATATGATCTTCTACTTTTACAAATAATAGTCATATTAAGACTGATGAGAAGAAAATAAAAAAAGTGAGAGAAGAGGATGACATATTACAAATGGTCCTCTGCCAAAAACATGAGCCAAGTGGTCCACCAGGATGCCCCTACAGGGAGCTCTGATGGTGCAGTCTCCTGTACTGCATCTGACAGTTCTACTGTGCAAGTGGTAAGGCTTGAAATACATATAACATTTAAGATACAATAGTGTTACATAACTTAGGAAAAGATCACATTGTACATTGCAGGATGGATGCTTTTATAGCTGACCGCGTGTCCTGACATTATTTCCATATAAAGAGCAAAAGTACATTTACGCAAAAGGGATAAATAGAAAATTTTGTCAGTCAGTGTCTTGTTTTGCCAAAATGTCACGTAAATCTGAGCATATTTTCACTTTCACAGCCTCTTCTATGACATCATCTGGTTGCCTTGGACATAAACCCAAATAAACCTGAATGAAACAGATTAATCGAGGGTCAAAACCAAAGGTTATCTCCATGATCTACAAAACACAGAGTCGCAAACAAAGCCCTGGTTATCTCTACTTCCTTTGAAACAAAAGCAGCCCTTGGCAGAACAACAGCACCACACAAAAAAAGAAGTGAAGCGTGGGCCCCACTAACAGTGCTATTTGTGCAATCTTACTATTTTGTAAAGAGTGGGAATCACCTTACACTGGGCAAATGGAACTAGCAAAACGGTGAACAGATAAGGAGATAAAGGCTCATATTAAGTTTTCAGGTAATATTACATCCCACATCTCTGTTTAGGACATTATCATTACGATTTACCTGTTTGCATCCTCAAATCGAGGAAGTTCGGACAGCAAATGCCTTAAATTAGCGTGTGTAAGTGTTTGTGTGTGTGTGTGCAGTCCCTCATGGCTGGTGATGGTGTGTCAGCTGTATATTTCTCTAAAAACAGTTTCATTTCCTGTCACTCAGATATGGTTTCACATGCTTCCCTTTTTCATTTTTGAAGAATGCATCATTAAAATGTCGAAGGCACTCTCTCACTCTACAGTGACAGTCAAACAGTTTTTCTATGTCCCCAAGGTCTGTTTGAGACACACAAAAAAGTGTCATTTATTTCATTTAAAAGCACGATGAGGATTTAAATTGTGACTGTGAATAAAAGTCATTTGACAGAGAAAGTGACACAGTGGAGATATTGTTGTACGACAAACCAAGCCATACCCAGGCCGTTAAATTGAATCCTTCGCTACAGACAGCATGCATGCACTCTTCAGCCTTCTTAATTCACTTGAAAGCTGAAAGCAAAAAGTGTTTTTAAATGGTATTATGTTCGCTGCTTTGGCCATTTTCTATAAAGCATAAAAACATGTAACTAAACAGTGTAGCTCCTGAGATGTTGGGATGTTGAGACTTTGATGGAGTCTGATGCTGAAAGCAACACGAGCAGTCAGATCATCAAACACTTTACCAAATTAATTTATGAATAGAATAACAGTTGATTAGACTGCAGCGCTGCTTCTTGCTTCAAATTTCATCATCTCACTTAGACTTAAAAGCCTAAACTCCAAAAACATGGTGGAACAATTCAGATGGATATTTAGGTGTTCTTCTTTTTCTCTTCCAATAACTTAGGCTTTTGAGCTGATACGATAACTAGATCAGGCAACTTACAAAAAATGCATCAGCACCTATTCTGACAACCGACTGAATGCTAAAGTCATTTAGCATTAGCTAAATAGCCAGATTTTTACCAAGATATACTGTATGTATATTACTCACAATATTTGACATTAGAAAAGTCACCTGTAAATGCTCTTTAAGACATATAATAAACCAAGTTCTGTGTTTCTGCACTATATTTTTTTGGTATTTACTGACCAACTTTTACACTCATACACCTGTAATTATCTTATATCAGCTTATTTATCACTCTCAGAGATTTATGTATCCAGCTCTGTTTTATATTACAGTAATCAGAGCTTTCACTGTCAGTAAAATTGATTTCCAACTATTTTGCTCATTGATAATGGGGTTAGTTATCAAACATTTTTCTATTCCAACTTTTTGAATGTACAGATTTACTGCCTACACCAAATGAAGAGTTTTTGGGCTTAGATTTTCAGTCGGATGAGAGAGGCAATTTTTTCTTTTTTCCAAAAGTATTAACTACTCAATTAGTTTGAAAGCAGCTTATGGTCTCCTGTCTGCAGGAGAACAACAAAATGAGGTGAACGTATAGTTCTCCTCTAAGTTGTTACTACCGCTCTGTCTCAAGCAGTGGAAAGCAGCCTCTCTGCTACACTGTTAACTGCAGTGAAGGCATGTTTTTACCAAGACGCTAAATGGGCTCAGGTTTATTATTTGAGGTGAAACAGACTGTGTATAGATATATTCTCTTCACCTCAGAGCTGGTTTAACTTGTTCATGTCTGACCATTCATGGCGCTTGCCCTGTTTGATTCTGTTCTATTGTCTCTGTGCAAAGAGGTCTCAGTAAATAAGCTGATAAATTAGAAAATATAGAAACAGTGGCCAAACTTTTGAAAATAACACCTTAGCTGTAACAAACCAGAAATTTTGAGGTTACAAAGACAATATACAGTGTGCAGTTACAGTAAGAGTGTTAAAGAAAGCACCAAGCACGGAAGCAAAGAGTAAATTACAGAGAGAAAACAGAAATGTTGTTGAGACATCTATTGGCCAATCCTGCGCCTTCTGCCAGGTTTTGTTTCCAAACTCAATCCATGCACACGGAAAAAAGCAAAGCTCACTTCTACTGAACACTGCACACATGTTATGCTATTGCGTGCCTGTCTGGTCCAATCCAGGATAGTACTGTACCTATCACTGTGGGCCTTTGAGTCCCTTAATCTGCTGCCAGACTGGAAGGCCTGGTAGAAAGCCTTGGAGGGGTTCCTGTGTCAACCACATTCAGGGAAACAGAGAGGAGACAGAGATAATGACGAGTTCAAACAGAGAAAGCAGACTAAAGTTCGATTCCTAGAAATGACTTCTTACGCAACTTTAACCCCACCCGCTCTGCATTCCCAAGAAAACTCCCTCACTTGTATCATGCAGTTAACTTGGCTGGAGAAAAGGCTCTTTCAATAGAACATATGGGACATTCAAACACAGTAAAACTGCTGGGGAAAGGCAGTCCTGACTTTAACACAGGAATGTATGTTCAAAGGTGGGGACAGGTTCATTAATTTGAAGGGCCTCCCTCAGGCCATTTACCTGCAGTATGTCGGCCATCACTTCTGCATGAGCTGTTTTAAGCATAACCAAACAAGCAGTAAGAAAAAAGATGATTGCTGATAAACAACTGTTTTCTGCTCAGAATAAGGAATTCTTCTTGTTTGATGACTGTGCTGGGATATTACTGCATCAATCGCAGAGTCAAAAATTAAATCTGTTGACTTTTCCAGCTCAAATAGTGTCATGGAATTATAGAATTTAACATCACCTCCTATGTTTCTAGAGAGCTACAAGAACACTGTGTCCTTTTGCCAAGGGATGTATATTCGGGAAGAGGAAAGGAAATTCCCACAGTGACCCCTACACACACTTGTGCACACACACACACACACACACCAGTTTGTGCAGCTTCTCTTGTTAGGACATTGTTAGGACATTGCGTTAACTTCTATTCTTTGTTGACAGCTTAATCCAAACACAAATCCAATTCTTAATCTAGGTTCATTTCACACCTTGCTCCTAAAACTTTACCAGGACCTCAGGAATGATGGGCCTTCGGTCCCCATGAGGACTACTGGTCCAAACAAGGTCTGTGTTTACGTCAGGAAAGGTCCCCAGAGGTAACACACGCACACGCACACATTTAATCTACTGCAGGCTTGTGCCTTTCAAAATTTACTGCTCCTTTCCCACATCCACACAAATGTGAATGCACGCTGACTTAAGCATATGTACACATATTTAAACACACACACACAAACAGGAGCAGGCCAACACAGGCACAGTTACACACACACACACACACACACACACACAGAGGCACAGGCATGCGCGCGCACCCCCCCCCCACACACACATATGCACAGCACAGGGGAATGAGGAGTTGATTTACAGCATGTGTGTGAATATTATAGCAGCCAAGGCTCTTTTCCTAGAAATCACTGGCACAAACTCCCTTTGTCACATTACCTCATGACTAAACACTCTCACAGACCGCCTCCTATGCCTCTGCTTAATTTTACTTAGTGGGCTATGGCGCAAGACAAACCTCCAAACATGCACACGTGTGGCAGGCACACACCTCCACAGAAAAACCTCTCTTTTTACAAGTAAAAACTAAGAGCTCTGTACAAGCCAGCCACCAGCTAAAACCATCGAGGTCAGATGACATGGAGTCCAGCAAGGTCTTCATGAATGAGGCAAGAGCTGGAGAAGTCATAACTCCCCTGTTTTCAAGTAGCAAACTCTCAGCTCTCAATGGCTCTCTTTGTAACTCTAAGATGTAACATGTCAATATCCATTTATGAAAGCCCTTCTTTGTAAAAACCAGCAGTGGTGAAAGTGCCGTCTTCCTCATAAACCCAGAGTATGATGTTCAAGGAGGACAAAAAACATGGAGGTATCAAACCAGATATTTATGCATAAGAGCAAAATTTCTCTATACACCTCTCTCTAAAGGAACTTAAGCTAACCTGACACAAAAACAATAGTTCCACACGCTCAGGATTTGCCCGATACTACCCCAAAGCTAACTTATGACCTGGCAGCAGGCAGAAATAACCTTTTGGTGCATTCTTGTTGGTTGATGTCACATGTGTAACTGGAGCATGACATAGGGTTTTTCCTTCAGTGAGTGCCTGCCCTGAATAACAGTAGCCGCGTCAAAGGTTCACTTTCACAGTGTTAAGCCTCTTAATAACCTTGATAACTCATTAAGCATGAGGAAACCCACAGCAGTCTTGATGATGAGAAATAAAGCGTGAGTAAAAGTGCAAAAAGAGAAAATGGGAGAGGGCAAGGAGGGAAACTACGCTGGGGAAAAAAAGCATTATTCTTCTGCTTTAAGGTGTCGCAGAGGCGTCATGCATTGTCTCCTAAGTTGTCAGTGTCAAAGCCATCTAAAGTGCAAATCCCTCCATTTTTTCTTTATTTAACAAAGTGATTGCAGTTTTGTGGCTCTAGTGTGTTGGGGTAAAGTGGCAGCTGCACTTGATGGACTTAATCGGGTGTCTGGGGGAGGAAAAGCAAGAGGTTAAAAAGAGGTGTTGAAAGCATTCACTGCTGGTGCTCCTAAGGCTTCAGGTTCTCAGCACCATCCATCCATCCAACTGCCATAGAGCAGAAGTAGGTCAAAACTATTTAGATTTCAGCTGCCCTATGGGAGTTTCTTTCAGAGGGGTTTGGGTCGTAGACTAGGGAGATGGGAGCAGGGAGGACCCGGAGCCACTGTTCAGTTACAGAATGGCCACAAGAGGAGATTCAGAGCCTGGATGCTAACATAGCATCGTGCTTGGAGACTACGAAACTTTATCCCTTTGATGACAGCAAGAACCAATTTTAACCTATTGATCACGAGCCAAAGTTCCCCAAAAAAGGCCCCTCTTCCAGGGTACATACAGGGTACTTCCAAGAACCATCGGGGTGTAAGCTGGTCAAACACAAGCTGCTTTTATGCCCAGAATGCATTCCTGCTACAAGTCAGCGCTGTTGGTATTATTAAAATATCAAGACCAAGATCTTTTTTTTTAAATTGAAAAGTGAGCAACATTTATGCAGTCTACTTCCCAAAACTTACAAAGTACAGATATAACAAGAGGAACTGGGTGAGCAGAACACCAAGAGAGGGTAACTTTACTAAAATGTAAAGTTTTATTTGCTATTTTTTATTTCCATCAAGTGTTTAAGGGTAACTCTGACTGTATCCATCAAACTCTATTTGCAGGTTAGAGCCTTGCCATGTAGACCAAAATTTATATCAATGTATTTTCAGGCTAAATGTGATATAATGTAAAAAAGTATTTTCTGTGATGTAGGCTAAAGGTTAAGTTGTCAAACCCACATGTGACACACCCCAGACACTTTTATTTAAACAGACTGTAATCAGAATCAAATGCAAAGGCAGGGTTTTCTATCCTGTTTTAAAAAAATACAGCTGTAAGGCAAGAAAAATGATCAAATTATACAAAACAAACAGCACAGCTGCAAATGCATACATTACTAGTTTGATAAAGGTTACAAGTTTTGAAGCACAAATCTCAAATTGTGGCCTGAGCATAAAAATAGCAAGTCCATTGTAGTTTGAGACTATTCAAAGTCTGTGGAGGGGGAAGTTTAAAAGGTCATATTCCATGACCTTTTAAATAAATATAGGACAAACAAATGTAAACATCTTTTCAAACACCTTTACAATCTTTACTTTATCATTATCATAACATCTGCACACAGCATGGACAGAGAGAGGGTGGGACACTTTGTTTGTCGAACATGTTGTTTCAAGTATGAAATGCTTGTATCGTCACATTTTTACAGACACATCTGTCATTCACATTCAGGCACCAACTTGCTGCTGCATGATAGACTACAACTATCAAGTAGAATATCAATCTGCTTTCATTTCACCAAAGTCACCTGATTTACCTCACACAAACAAGTGACACTGCCGAACACATGAGGCCTAAAGCTGTCTGCATCGGTGCTACTGTGGTAATTTCATGTATAGCACAGTGCACCTAGTGGATAACTACAACTGTTGTCATTCAAAGTAGCCAGACCCTTAGTTAAGTAAAACTTTAAAACTTAATATAATTTAAATGAATGAGTTACATTCAAATGGGAAGTGGGGAAGTTAGCTATAAGGACAAGGACAGTTTTTTGAACAAGGCTGTAAACATGTTTGGGCATTTAATATGGGGCTCTATTTGTATTGACTTGCTTTGTGTGTGTGCGTGCATGTGTGTGTGTGTGTGTGTAGGGGGATGTATAGCACAGTTTGACAGGTGAGATGCAAACTGGTATGGCTTTATGAAAGCAAGGGCCTCTGTTTCGTAAAATTGAACTTGTATGATATAAATGGTATTGTAGGGTTTGGTGATAAGATATTGTCATAGGGTTTTAGTTTATACAGCACATATTAATATGTATCCACCAATAGAGAGATGTTGTTATACCATTTCTATAGTAACAGGGATCATTGTGACTGATTTTAGGATTCTTGCATAATCTTGCGATTCTCAGGTGATGGTATAAGTGTGCAAATCAAGCTGCAAGGTAACCTGAAATGGGCTGCAGGACTGTTTACTACTTTCTTAATATGACACAAGAGTGACAGGTTGCGGAAAAAATACACATCCAAGCTGGTTTGGTAAGTTCAAAAGAAAAGAGTGACAGGAAAACATGGAGAAGGAGAGTGAGATTGTAAATACAGAGAAGGAGCCAGCCGGCCTGGTATTTATTTGCACCTGGTAACCTTTAAACTTGAACAATTGGAATTACTGTTCTCATTTGGAACCTTAAAGCTTGCATTCTTAAAAAATGTTAGTTTAGCTTTTGAGAGTTTTTTTCATTCATAATTAATTATTATGTATTATTTGTTTGTTGTAGAGCCAACAGTAACCACCTAGCAATCCAACCAAATATCAACAATAAGCACAATAAACACTAAGCATAGACTGAATCAAACTGACCAATTTTACTGGCCGATTGCTGCAGGAACAAATTGATTCTTGAATCTACTTTCCTGCCTCTTGGCAGATAATATTAGTGCAAGACAAAAACAACATGAACCCCGTGAACAAAAGGTGGCTAGGATCTGCAAGGACTGACTGAGCCTTCTTTCAAGTCCTTACCCTGTACAAGGGAAGAAGGTAATTAATGACAGCTGCATACTATTATCCCTGTATGGACGTAAGATTATAGACATGCTTGAAGTTTAACAAGTCGTTGGTCATTTATAGATATTGGCTACATGTGCAGTAAGAAATCTGTTTATGTGTAAGGGACACTGCTAGAAGTCACGGGGAATAATCATGTGGTATAGGATCGGTGCACAGAGTCGTGTACTTATTGATATCTGATCCGGAATTCATTGGGGGTATTTCCAATTACGGTATTGGTATCGGAACAAGCTTATCTAATACAGCAGCAATAAATCCTACCTTCATAGAGATTATAAGGTTCAACTTTTGCTGAAACGGTTTTATAGAGGTTTTTATTCTTCTTTATGGTCATTTTGGAGACTTTAGTTTGTGCTGCTGCTGAAATACATTACATTACAATAAGAGGTATTTGAAACACCTTTTATATAAAAATGAATCTAAAACCAAACATTATATCCTTAATGAAGGTCAAGAAGGATAATATTACACCATGAATGGTGGCAGCCAGGCTTTGATAACCACAGATAGGTATGAAGATGTACAACAAAAAAATGTGTGTGCCTCTACCTCTGCAAGGCACTGTGGATAAAATATGCCCACCAAGTGTCATATGATATGAGCAGAGAGCCCCAGTGCGGAAGCAGGGAGTGAGCTAAGAAATATTAAATGAATAGAAGCTGAGGTGCAGTGTGAGGGCTTCTGACTGAAAACAGGATAAGGCAGTAAACCAAAGGTCACAGTGGGGAGGGAAAGACCCTGTGGTACGTTGTCTTTCTGTGTCACTCTTTCACTCATACACTAACACATCCGCCATGACCACAAATACATGAGCTGTGTTAATGTCTATGAGGAGTCCCAGCAAAAGCATAGGCTCAGTTCCTCGATGGCTCACCCCAACCCCCAACATGGATACTTGAGTCAAGCCATTCCCCTCTGAAAGACACACCCCTCATCCACACACACAGTCTCTCAATTCACAGTGGCACATACTGCTCCACTACATTGAAGGCCGGGATTCCCCTCCCCTCTCCAACCTCCTAAGGAGCTTGATTTTACATAAGCTTCCATTGTCAAGGACAAAAATCCATACCTCCCCAGCACGAGTTCAATTACACACAGGCTTCAAATGCAACACATTTTATGCAAATTATCCCGCAAAATAGGAGCAGCTCCTCTGTGAGTGCAACACAAAACACTATGACAATCAGCCAAAGCTATTTTACGCCTTCAGTTGTTGAGGCCATCTGGGAAACATTAAGCAGAGCAAATCATATTCTAAGTAGGAGAACATCATCATCAATCTTTAGTCTATATCTCCACTGGTTTGCTTTTAAACTGTTTGCAGGGAATTTTCAAATCGTTAGTTAATAAAGAAATTTAAACTGAATGAAAAAGGTGAAATTCATCTATGAAGGCAGTGCAGCACTCAGACAGCCTACAGTGTGTACTCACCACAGTTGTCTTGTAATCTGTGTTCATAAAGGAAGAGGTTGCAAGCATGTTTTGAATAAGGTGTGTTGTGATATATCCAGCACACAATCACTGTGGTATTTAAATCTGAATGTTGATATTGTGTGCATAATACACATATGGAATTATCATGTTACTAATAAAGTGTCTCTTAAATCATTTTTATATCATCTGTTCTGGCTTCGTCACAGAGTGTTGCCACCCATCATAAACCAGAAAAATTCATGAAGTGTTATTGTTTCTTTGTTCACTGTTTTTGTTCAGTTATGGTTACGGCCTCTCTCTCCACCTCTCTACACTCTTATTTTAGGTGTTAGTCAGTTAATGATCAAAGTTTAGCATTAGCTTTAGCATATATTGGAAAATATTGGTAGCTTTTATTCAGTTAATGAACAAAATTTAGTATTAGTATTAGCACTAGCATTAGCGGATATTATGGCAAGATTGTTGTCATTACTTCCTCGGGCCAAGATAATCCTGTAGTGCAGATCTAATATTGATATACATCTGATCTTATTTGAATTCTTGCCTCATTATTACTTTTGGAACTTTCTACATTGTCACTCAAAGATCAGTATCAAAATTAACACTGTAAATAACAAGACTGGCTGACCAACACACACTGTGTCATTTACCTATTTAAAGCAACTCTGGGGTGAAGAAAACAACTCTCTGCTCAGTCTGTTTCACTTCAAATAACCTGCACCCACTCAGCATCTTGGACAGTGATGTTGGAGACATATGGTTACTAATAACACAGCTGAACACTCCCCCTCATTTTATTATTCTCTTACAGGCAAGAGACTGTAAGATGTTTTCAAATTATTTATTTTTTTGTGCACTTTGCATTTTTAATCACTTACAATGATGAATTTAAATGAGGCAGTGTGTAGAAATGATGGGGGGCAACATATCACTAGAGTGATCCCAACCTGCTTCTCATTAAGCTCTTTGCAGTAGCTACCTTTGGCTGTAGTGGCTAGTAGATGCTGTTAGCGTGTTAGCGCAATTAGCTCAGTTAGCCAGGGAGTTTTGTTTTCTTTCATTTCTGTTTCGTTTCAATGACAGGATGGGCTGGGGCTAGCTTGTGAGCATGCTTATATCACTGCAACACAATACATACACGTCTCTAACATAACGTCAGAGTGACACACTCTGCTCCTTCACATTCTGCTTACAATCTTTTTTTTTTTTTTTAAATTTTAAAGCATGGAACTGAAAAAAAAGTTATCAGGATGCATCAAGACACATCTATAATGGTTTATATCTTTGCAACAAGCCTTCCGAACTGGAATCAAACTGCGAGAAACAACAAAGTCCCACCCCTAGGTAGAGGAAGAAGGGGCGAACATTACCAAAAGGCCAGGAGAGTTGAAGAATTTTCCAGTTTTGCTAGCTGTGGAAAGGTCTACAACTTCCTATTACATGCAGGGAAACTGTATTCATGTGTAATAAATCTCTTTGTGTTGTGAAGATTATAGATAATTGCGACTGAAGCGTCTGTTTGGGAAGAAAAATGTTTTTGTTTTGAGGTGTGTGGGTCAGTGAAAGGCTAAATAAACAGTGCAGTAGAGATATAGAAATTCAGCAGAAGGGGTGGGGATGTATCCAGTGAAGTTTAAATGTAAGCTGAAGTGAGGCACAAGTTTTGTTCTGCGGATTCCTGAGAACACTACAGTTGCTGCTGCAAAGGAATGTGGCTCGGCACTTCATCTGTATGACCAACTGTCATGTCTTGTCTGTCAGTCAATCAGAGGGTTGGTAGGTACAAAGCACCAGCCGCACTGATGCTCCACCAGAGGTTAAAACCATGAAGCGGCAGCAGCTGAAAACACCAGTCAGCCAGGGCTCTGGGTGATTTGTTCAACATGACCATAACTCTTACAGTGGGAGTGTGCTTGTCTACAAAACATCGGGGTGTGTTTTTAACCATGACCAAAGGCCCTGAACAAAATATACTATAATTTCGCCCACGCCGTATTGCAAAAGAGAAGTACCATGACGTGACTCAAAGCACAGTTGGTTGACACACCCCACTGTCAGCTCTCTTATCGGCAGAATAGAGGCACAGTGGAAAGACTACTGCTCAATGTCTGATAGGACTTGGCTGTCAAAAGAGACCCTGCTCTTATCGTCCTAAGAGCTGGACTCTCTCACAAGCAATACATAGGTACTTCAAAACACACTGAATGATGTCAGCAACATGTCACAAACCCTACTGTTTTAAATGGCACGATGGCATAAAAGTACAATAAAACTGAAATCGTCTTTTGTTTTTGCAAATTATTTAGAGTACAACTTGCGGATCATGTAAATTTACAAAAATTAAAACTGTCTGAGTCAAGTGCTAACTTTTATTTATTTAATTAATTTAAAAAAATAAACCTGAATTCCCTCTTCATTAAACCAGAGGATTCTCAATCTGTGAGGGAGGTAACTTGTAAGGTGGTCACAGGGGGACAAACAAATGCAGAGATTCTGAGTGAGGTGAAAGGGACAGGTGTATGCAATGTTTCTAAAAACAACATAATTATGATCATTAAACTTGGCCTGTTGATTTAACTTGATTCAGCTGGAGCTGATGCAGCGGATATGACACACAGCTCACGGGGCCAATTAAGATACTTAAAAATTGGTGCCTGAACACCACAATTTGAGTCAAAAATTTTACTCTTTCTAAACGTTATTACTCAGTTTAAGCTGGACACAGAGAATAAACAACATAAATCCACTTACAAATTATACTAAAGGTAATCATAATCCTAAACTTGCCTTTTTTCATATTTCTGACTGAACTGACTATGTGCAAAATTTATCAGTAGAGAAGTGTTTACACATTTCTCTACTGAAGAGGGAGAAGTTTGTGCGCCTCCTTAAAAACCTAATTAAAAGGTTAACCTGAGAAGGTAGGTGGCTGGTGTATCACAAATTCGAAAGCCAATCAAATGAACAGAAACCTGAAAATTCAAGCACAGAGCAGACGTGTTTGTTACAAAGAGTGACAAACAACATAACTGCATTTGTCATTTTGAAATGTCTACTGATCATTAATTTTTGTGCACAACAGACTCCCACAGAGTCCCATACATGTTTAAACATAGAGCCTATGATGGAATTTCTCCAGTGTTTCCTCTAGCTAATCATCTTGATGCACACAGCTCTCCCACGGGTCAATCTCAGTCAGGAAGAGGTGGTGGGCTGAGCACGACTGTGACTCACACATCCAAAATTTTCAAATGAGGACCAAGTAGTAGATGTGCTTTCAGCCACATTTTCAGAACTTTTTCTTGACTTTTTATGAGGAAAAACAATGTTAAGCAAAATATTACTTATGTTAGAGTATTAACTTTAAAATACATCTGTAGAGGGACATTTCCTCAGTATCAAAGTAATCCAATGATAATCATCTGTAAAATAATGTGAACATTTGCTGCAAACTAGAACTGCTAATGGCTAATACAGCATTCTTTTAATGGTGCCAGATTTCCAAACTGTAAACAAACACAAAACAAAAAAACATGGCTCATGTAACAGACAGCCAAACTTACTAGATTCACTGTTGACACTGGCATAACAAAGTGTCGGACTTTTAAAATTCCAGGTATAAGGTGTCTAAATTGCTTATAACGCTGACAATTCTTCTTACAGGCATCATTCCTTGGTCTTAAAATCACTGACATCTCATACTAGATGTGTGTAAAGAAACTTAACAACTGAGGTTTGGTCTGCTGATGGCACAGAAACTGATAAGTGTAAGCTTCCCTAAAGTGCAAAACATACTCATAACACTGTTCAAGAGGTTGTGCACCCAGACATGATGGAAAAAGTAGTGCCAGTTTTCTGTAGTGTGCACAACCTGTCTGGTCTATATTCTGGTAGATCTGTACCACTGTAAATGGAAACCACAGAGATTTCAGGCACACTATCATTTCCGCTCATGTGTGCCATCAACTGCAAGTGAAACACAGCACTATAACTCAGGAACTGAGAGAAGGTAACTGTTGGAGAGGAAGCAAAGCCATGGCCAATATTTTTTTTTTTTTTAAATGATGACAATTTTACTTTTTACAACTAACATGTAAACAGATGTAGTCACATTTTGAATATGCAGATAAAATGAAGCAACAATCTGAGACTCACACTAACTACTACTGCAATGTCTGCTGTAATATATATTTATTTGTACAAAGGTTTAGATCCTGTGTGACACACATTCTCAGAGAATATCATTGTATCCAGTGTTCATCACAAATAAACATTCTTAAATCTGCTTAGATATCAGAGGAACTTTGATTGTACTTTGCCTCAGAAATAATCATTTTTCAAGTTTTGTACCGAGTCTGCATGGCCTAAAGGCTCATTCAGCAAAATAATATCTGCACTAAATGCTAAAACAGTTATTTCAGCCAATACTCTGTAAACACATTCCTGAGGGGAACCTGATGGGGCTTTGAGTGGAAACCATGATATCATAAATGCTGCAACACAAATTCAAACACTCTTCACAATGTTTGTATTACAAAGTCTTTTGCAGAGCAGGAACCAATTTATTAAAAGGTCAAGCATGCAACTCATTTAGCGAGAGGCCAGTAATATCCTGAGGTTAACAGAAAGCTGAGCTAATTCTATGCACAATAGCACCGCACACACATCTTAAATGTTTGCAAAAGTCATCACACCTCAGTCACCGTCTTGGAGGGTGACAGATAAAGAACAGAAAGCAGCTTAGAGACAGGAGACCTGCAACAAAATGCTTCCACACACATAAGTCAAATACACACACCCGTACACACAAGGATTTACAGTGTTACAGGAGTCATGTGTATGTTAAACAAGCTAGTTGCCACTGCAGTGGAAGCCATGGGTGTTCTCCTCATGTGTGCTACATTCCACTTACTTCTTTAGGTCCTAATGAGAAACAACAAACATTAAATTTCCTTCCTGTGTACCACTTCTCTCTCCCTTCCCTGCACCCCCCACCATACCGCACTGAAACTAAAGGGAGACCCAGTTGTTCATCTGAAAAATGAAATGACCAATGACCAATGAACACTAAGGCATGCAATACCTATACTATGGTTGTCAACCTTCTTGTGATTACAGCAAATGCCAAACATGCCAATTGTACACTGATAAAGGCCTTACACTATCTGTATGTGTTTGACCTGTGTGGATAATGTTGCAGACATGGTGATAATGTTCAACACAGATGAAATTTTATCAAACTTAGCATTTAAAACAGTTACCTGTCCACATCTCCGTCGACAGGTATGTGGATTCCAAACAGGCTGTTGACAGTCGGAGTGGTGAGCTGCAGGCTCTCAGGCATGAAGGGCTTCACCGGTTCCTTCCCAGAGACAACAGGAGACTGTGCGTTGATGAGGCCCTCTGACTTTCCTCCACCACCAGTCTCCAAATGTCCGAATCCTGTTGCTGGACTCTTGCTGTGGAGTATCTGACCCGGAGGCAAACTGGACGTTGTCACATTTGGCACGGCAACACTGGAGGCACTGAGCACAGCAGCAGCCACAGTGGCGGGCACACTGGAGCTCACTGCGCTGGCAGGCACATTTTGTACACCCGAGGACGAAGGGTGGAGGCTGTGGGGTGTAAGCTGTCCGGTGGCAGCGTATTGACTGACAGTCTGCTGCTGCAAAGTGGATGCACCAGCCAGTATAGAGCCTCCGACACCTGCCATTACTCCAGTCTGCTGCTGCAGGAGGCCAGGGGCGGGCTGCCCAGTAGGCACAGATCCCCCTCCTGCTCCTACAACATCCCCAACCTGACTTGGCACAGAAGCCCCTCCAGAGGCCGGCTGCAAGACTGAAGCGGGTCCTTGTCCCACATGCTGTGGCGCTGTGGAGAGGCTGGACACTGCGAGGGGCTGGCCAGTGGCGAGTCCTGTCTGCATGGAAGTGGGCTGAGTCTGCTGATAGTACTCCGACTGGTTGGTCAGGTGATGGCCCACTGGAAGCTGCTGCGGGTGCTGAGGGGGGTACGCGATGGGCTGGGCTGAAGGGGGCATGATGGGAGACTTCTGTATGTGAAGACCAGATTGAGGCAGGCCATTTTGTCCTACAGGCAGCGCACTCTGGGGGGCAGAAGGCTGGAGACCTCCCACCGTTGGCTGAGCCGGGACAGGTGTAGGCTTGCTGCTGGAGAAAGCACTGTGTGCTGTCGATCCACTTACGCCCTGTTGCCGGGCGGTGTAGTTTTGAGGGTGCATTTGTTGCTGTGGCTGCGATAATGTCTCCACTGAATGCATGCGGGATGATGAGAGGGAAGCATCGGCCATGGAGCCCAAGCCCTGACCTGAATGTGTTGCTGGGGCAACCAAAGATCCACCTGTATGCCCGAGCCCACTGTCTCTGTCTGCAGCAGGGTCCAGTGTTGCACTGGCATGCCTTATGCTATCTACGGTCCTACTACCAGCAGAGCCCTCAGAGTCTTTCTCATAAAACTCTGTACACGTCCATCTTCCTCTTCGGAAGGGTTCTCCAGTACCATGATCGAGTTTGATAACCCTGAATCTTGAAGTGCAACTCACCGTGGAGGTGGCAGGAGGAGGAGCAGAACTGGTCACTGCAGCAGGCTGGGATGTGTTTACTGACACAGTAGCTGGCCCAGCACTGATTGCTGGAGCAGGCTGTTGTTGCATCGCCCCAGGCTGGGTGATAAGGGTCTGACCTGGCGCAACACCCATCCCCGACGTCTGCTGACTACCTTGCGTAGAGCCCGACACTCCAACCTTCCGAAACTCCCCGATGGGACTGCCTGACAGCGCTGACAACTGACCGGGTTGAGGTATGTGTGATGGTGCCATAACACTGATCGCCTCTGGCTCCCCAACATTATTCAGGGCTTCCTCAGATGAACTTCTGTCACAGGCAGGTTCGTACTCAGCCCGTGACATGTCGTATATTTCCGATGACACATCTTCAGTCCGTGATTCGTCTGGGTCGTCCAGACTCTCCGTGTCGTCCGTGGCACCTACAGCCGCCACCTGGGCCTGCGTCACACTAGTGATCTGAAAACAGCTCTTTTTCTTGGCCGGCATTTTCGACATATTGACAGCCTGATTCCAAGTCCCGTATGGCTATATTTATTCTTCGTCTAAAAGGGACGAACTGGTCGTAGCTTGTAAAAGCTCAGATCATATTAAACAGCACACTTGCACCTATTTTACTTAGCCTAGCTATCCGTAATCGAGACGAATCTACGCCATCCTTCTTCCTCTCTCGGTCTCCTGTTGCGTTTCATGAGCTCATAACGCAACGCCACATTCGCGTTGTCCAGAAATGTGGCTTTTAACACTGATACCCGTAGTCTATACGATGGTTGATCCAGAGCCTTCGGTCAGCCAGTGCCGATCCGCAAATATCCCGTTTATGCAGTTGTCAACGGCCGTTGTCGCAGAGTGTGTTGCCCAGCTGCAGGAACTACTTTAGGCTGAGGAGGGCCCACAGCCCTCCACTCACTGAGCTAGCTAACAAGTCAAGCCAACTGGCTCCTGCACACTCCCCCTACCTCGGGACAAGTATGTGAGACATCTTCCCAAAAGCAGTCCTTTGTACCCGCTCACTTCACCAGTATAGAGTCATTCGGTGGCGACACGTACTTAATGATCGAGGGAAGAAAACGCTCATAAAATTTAACGCTTAGAAACAAAAGAAAATCTAAACAGCGCCAACAGTTACCTCCCTCACTCTGTCACTCTTGACAAGATGGCTATGTTGTATGCAACCGCGCTGCATCGTGGGTAGGTAGTGTACGCAAGGATGTTTACGTATGGGGCGTTTGAGAATTCCCCCTCATGCTGCATTCATGACACCTCGGAAAATTATAATTACAACCTGCGCACAGGAAATCACCGCAAAATTGAGACAGTAGACATTAGCCGAGTAAGTGGTGAGTACTTTTACATCTGCACCGCTAGTATACGAGTTATCGTCCAACTTAATCTTTTAAATAGGCTTTAGTTTTGACAGCAAGTTATGAACACTGTGGTTGAATATATCATTGTCAAATATGTGTAGCCGTTTCCCTTGTCGTTCAACGTTTACTTTTCATGCATTATTGAATAAATACCGGTAACCAAGCTCTACATTTCCCCCGCACTAAAATTAAAAGAAGCCTCTGATTTCTTTAAAGTAGAAAAACATGGGAACTTTCAGGATACCAGTGCATAGCATGCATTTATTCTTTTGTTTGTCTAGCGAATCTGTTGCCAAGTTATTTCTTCGTAAGAGTCAGATTCACTGGGTGGCACTTGAAGGCATCGATTCCCTCTCTTTTTTATGGGTATTTGTGTAATATGCAGTATATGGATTTTTTTTAAGTCACACGCACTGAAACTTAGCACAACGTAATTGAATTTGTTCTTATTAACACACAGTGTTGTACTCCAGATCTAAGACAGTGCTTTGGTTAAGGGCACTAAAGAGAGAATTAACCATTAATGTTTTTGGTGGTAGAAAACCCACACAGTACGGGGGAGAAAATGGACACTCTACACTGTAAGGCCATGCTTCAGCCGGGGATCAAACCTAAAATCTTCTAACAGTGACCACGAACTTAAAAGTGTATTTTGTAATTTATCTAAGTAAAGTTGCTCTAAATTGCGTGTGATAACAAACAGTGTGTGACAAAGCTCCTCCACTTATCCTGTTATCACCACACAGCTGCATTTTTACCCATCGCTCAAGCCGAAAAAATATTTTAAGCATGCCATTGAAAATTAAAGGTTGTTTCTACCTAGTTGGGGTGCATCATACATTAGTAAGTCACAGCAATGCAGCATTCCCTGAACTGAAAAAATATTCCCTATTAAGAATCCTTTTTTTAAATTTAATAGTCAAAGGGAATTTAACATACTAGACACACGTACAGTGTGACAAGCTTGAGCGAGTAAATAACAAAGTTGGCTGTGATTACATTTTTTAAAATATTGAATAAGTCAATTAACCAAACCGCCAGTTTCAGCTCTGTGCTTTTAATTGAAATAGGTTCTTACAAAATAACTTTAAGAGTCGTCAAGGTGTTAAATACCTGTCTGTAAGACATGTTTTTCATAGCTGTGCGCCATCACCAACATATAGTACACAACAGTCAACAGTATTCACAAACTGTAGAAAACACCGCCCCTAGTGGCCAAGAAGGGGCAATGAAATTGAAACAGTTTCATGAGCGTTGATGAATGTTGAATATTTATCATATCACCACCTTAATTGGCCTTAATACCTTACTTTCATGACCTTATGCTAATATATAAATAGTATATAGATATTAGAAGCAATTTCAAGCAGTAATCAAGTCTTTCACCATTGTTATCTAAAATAGTAATTAAGAAGGAGAGGGACATAAAATTATTGACCCAACAGTATAGTTGAGAAAAATAACAAACAACATATTGTATTCTTATAGTAAACAACATTATGTCTTTCAAACAAGGATACATTAAGATATAAGCTCATCACATAATTTGTGTACAGCGACCAGACCTGCAAGACAATTAGCTGCAGTAACGACACAATCAGCTTTACATGTTTACAATGCAGTCATTTGCACTAAGTTTTTGTTGTTGTTGTTGTATCTGCAAAAGTGTTACCCAAGGGAAATGAAAGAAATGTGCCAGATATTAAAATAGTTTTCTGAAAAGACAAGTCCTTAGATTGTTCATAAGGGGATTATATGTTTCTTGACACATTCGTGCTGAGCTGCAAATAGCCACATGCTGGGGCTGATTCTCGTATTGCTGTGCTATCTCACACAAATAAATGGCACTTTGAGTTCAATCAAATCAATTGGACCTTTGAGTTGGTCTGGGAAGTAGATCATCCTGTGTAAGTGACTCTGCACTATAAACCAGTCATTAGCTGCTCCAAATAATGTTTTGGATTGACTTGCATGATAATTTTTGAGCATTTATGTTATGTATTGGATAGTTTATGCATTTACATTATTCAAACCAAAGCGGAAGTGGGTGAGAGAATGGAAGTCACAGGTTAATGACTTGAGGAGATAAAGATGGCCTTAGAGATAGTTTCTGAGTAGACCACTATACTCCAACACAAGATAAACTGGAATATGTAATTACACAATAATACTTACATTTTATTTTGCCCTCATGCTTTGTGTATATTGGTGCTACTTCAACAAGGATTATTGAGTGGAAGGAGTAAATGCTGTTTGTGTAAAAATAAAGATGACACTGACTGGAAAATTACCACTTTTTTCTTCAAGTATTTGTTTCTTTGTACCTCACTAAAGCCACCTATCTAGAAAGCAAGCAAAGCACATGCCATCTTTGCCACAAGCTGAGATTGCACAATTGAAAAATATAAATAAGTATAAAGCATTGCTATTACTCCAATTAAGATGTTTTTTTGTGGTTTATGTTATGTGGCATTGCATAAACAAACATACACATTCATTTTGTTTTTTATTAACCAACAAAGTTTTGCTATATTGTTACTTTTGATAGGGTCAACGAGACCTCCAACAGAACTGATGTTTAATTTTCAGTAGTGGATTTCTGAAACATCAGTTTTAATCATGTTTGCAAGCAATCCTCAGACGAGTAGGTCAGTATGTCATCAGTATCAGTAAGTCAAGTATTAAGCTAATAAAACAATATCATAAGGAAACTGATCTCTAGGACCACCCAAACGAAACACTCAGGTCACTGCAGATAAAATTCTGAGTGACATTTGTTAATCTCAGATACTGGTGAGTGATTCAGATGAAGCAGGGGAAATTCGCTTACTAGTCAGTGAAGTCTCCTCTCGTTAAAAATTTGTAAGTTAATTTTATGAAAGTGAGAAGATCATTTGGGAGCCCATCATCACCTCAGATCTTATTGTTTTCAGTGCAAACTGAGGGTAGTTGCTAGCCTCGCTATACACCAACCGAGCTGTTCGACAGTCCCTCATCTTTTCTACTACACGAAAATACATTCAATGAATGAAGGAATAAACAAATGAACGACTCATTCCGCACATCCCCATTCGGCTTTCTGTGTACCCCGGCATTCCCTCAGACAGTTGACTCTTGGCTGAGCTGTTAAGTCCCTCTTTATTCCGCCGCCTGCTGCCATCATAAAAGCGCCGGGGAGCTCATTGTGCGGAGTGATCTGATACGGACTACACCCAGCCGCTGCCTCACTGCCCTGGCTTTCTTTGCTGCCCCAGCCTTGACGTTGGTAAACGTCGAAGTGCGGGTAAGATTGGAGACTCTAAATTCGTCTGTAGGGTTTCTTCCCATTTGGCGGTCACTTGTCTGGCAACCTTACTTCCAAAGCTTGAGGGATTTTTACATAGCATCAATTTCTTGAATATGTCTTGGCAAAGCTACGTGGAAAACCTGATGGCCGATGGCAGCTGTCAGGATAGCGCCATTGTTGGGTATACGGACGCCAAATATGTTTGGGCAGCACATGCCGGCGGTACCTTCAACAATATCACGGTAAGAAGTCAGAATAAGGTTTTTTGAGTGAAAGTGTGGTTTCGTTTGACATTGTTATCATGTATCCCCATCGCAGACGCTCTCGAGATTTAATAGCCCTAAAACCGTCACCTCGCAGGGTCTAAATGACTAGCATGCTAACGGTTGGGTGCTAGCTTAGTAGGCTAGCTGGTTCATTGGTGGCCTGTCTCGACTATTTCCTGCTAAGGAAACGTTGCAGGATTAGACCTCGTGTGGATCTCACAAGACTTCATTTATTGTGGTTAAAACATTATAAAAAGACATGATGCAGTTATTTACTGTGAACGGGCTCAAATCAACAGTTGAAGATAATGCAAAATTAACCTAAGGCTAATTTGGATCCAGCGAGTAGACGGATGTCTGACTTGAGGAAACGTGCATGCTTTTGTGTGCACGGCCGCTTGATTAGCTAACGTTAAGCTGCTGCTTCCCCGGCTACCTGTGGTCAAAAAGGCTAACTCTGACTGACACTGAGGCAGTCTCTTATGAAGCTTTTAAAAATGAACGCGAACAATCTAGCCGCGTATTCCTACATGGAATAATTTTGATGGACATGACAATGTGTGATTTTTTTTTTCTTAATTAACTGAGGAGGATAGTGTGAGAGCCTGTCTAGTGCATAGACGTCATTTAACTTCCGCTAATTACTGTTGGCAAGGGATGAGATGTACAAATATGTTATTTCAGTAGATTTGCAGGTGTCCAGCTTCTCCTCATCAACCTCCTCTCTTTTGATGTCAGGCTGGAATCCTCGATATTACAGTTTTATGGCTAGTGCTGGGGTCAGCATCGTCGTCTTATTTTTTTGAAAAGGGTTGCAACTAACAAATATTAATGATCAAATAATCTGTCAGTTATTTTCTCTTTTAAATACTAGTTTTTATAGAGTGTTAGATTAGACTATTGTTACAGTAACTCCTCAAAGCTAAAGTTGTGTATTTAAAATGGCTTGTATTATCCGAGCAACAATGCTAATCACCACTATATTTGGTGTACTGTCTTATATGGCAAAGAGCAGCAGCAAATCCTCACATCCTTAAGAGCTAGAGCTTGAAAAATATGAAATTGATTGAATCGTAGATATTTCTGTCAGTTTATTAATCAACGTGTTTCTGTTATTGTGGCATTTCTATAATATGGACAGGTAAGCTTCGCCTTATATTTTCAATATAATCTAGCCACTGTTATAAAAATGTTTCTTCATTACACCTTAACAAAGTTTGCTCTGGTCTTGTGGGAAATTCATGTCCTTTCTCATGGACAAAAGCTAATTCATGTAATAATAAATATTGTACCTTTTTCATCACAAAGGAATTATGCTAGTCATGCAACTGGCAGCATTTATGTTATATCTGTCTGAGGTCTGACTGACTTTGCCCTAATCCTGGGTTTTCTTTGTGTTTTTCAGTCTCAAGAAATTGATGTCCTTGTTGGTAAGGACAGGGAGACCTTCTACACCAGCGGTCTCACTCTGGGCTCCAAGAAGTGTTCAGTCCTCAGAGACAGCCTCCAAGATGATGGGGACTGGACAATGGACATCAGGACAAAGAGCCAAGGAGGAGAACCCACATACAATATCTCTGTGGGGAGAGCTGGAAAAGGTGAAAGCATAGTTTCAAAATGGTTCACACCATTGTAGTTATTAAAATGCTCTCTATACTCTACAGTTTTCTGTATGGGAGCCTGCTCACATGATTTTTGTAAAAAGCATACTAAAAAATCAGTGGCCTGTTGTGATCAGTTTTTTAACATTCTGCCCTGGCAAAACATTTACTTGTTCGAGCTTCTTAAAAGTAACAGTTAAATGCATTTGTTGGATTCATGACTGACTTAAGTAACTTATGCAGGGTATTGTTCATTATTTTATTATGTTATATAGAAAAAGATGAGTTTCCACATGAATTGTTAATGATTCTAATTATTAGTTGAAGGCATATTTTCAATATACTCCCTGCTGATTAGATCATTTATTGAATCGCAGTAATTTCAGGTCTAATTGCCACAATGTGCACTCTGCACATAAGCAGAGCTCACAGACCACCTTTGTAACTCAGGGCAATGAGTCTTTACATCATATGATACTTTCAGTTAGAACTTTCAGATACAGACTTATGAAGTTAAAAATGAAAAAGGCTAAGCTAACCTAATAGCTTGACTTTAATTGCAAACTCAATAAAAAACAGGGTTTGCCTACTCTTGTCTATTCGCCATTGTTTAATATTGCTCCACTGGTTTCCCACTAGTTTAGAATTGTCTTTGGTTTGACATCCAGGACTTGCTAATTGGCTACAAAATCTACAAGATTCATTTAGACTTCAATATTAAAATAATCCTGAGTGTGCTGCCAAATTTCTAAGTGGGAAAACACTGAGTGCAATCAAAACCAAACTCCCTTTGCCTTAATTTTCCTAACATTCTGTTTCTCTTTTTAAAAATTTCCACCTGTCATCCTAATGCTTTGCATGGTGTAGTTAACAGAGGGAAGTCAAAAGAGCACAAACTATGTGTTACATTTATCTAATTTGCACTGACAGCTGCAGTCTTTACACATAGCAATATGGAAGATGAGGTGCACCCTAATTAGTCCCAAGCATGTATCCTTATGGTCATATCTTGATTTGATAGAAAGAATAAGCCTGTCTGGTCTTTTAATGCTGTACCCTCTAACAACAAGTATTTTCTTTGCACTGGCTCATTAGTGCTTTACATTTGGTTTACTGTTCAAAGCAGAGATCAGAAGGAGCTGCCCTGACCAATCAAGTGCATCTTCCTCGAGCTTTAATTGTTGCAAAAAAAAAAAAGAGCTTAAAGCTGCAGTGGTGATCTTCAACCATGTGTTATGGATGATCAGGCTTTGCAGGGTCCAGAAATTGGTCACTTGTTCACTCATTGACAGTTCCCTGGTAGAAACAGAAGTGAGTGATAAACACAATTTTTGGACACAGTTTTTATATATATATACATATATATCTTGGCAATTGTCAGTGTCACAGTGTAAGATAGAAAATGCACAGACACAACATTGTGTTAATTTATAAAATTAGTAAATTAAATTCCCTATTACCTTACATGGTAACGAAAACCCTGCAAACAGTTAGCCTCGAAAAAGCACACAGTTGAATATCCCTGGACTCTTCACCTCTGGTGACAGTACTTCTTACCTGGAATGCCTTTCCTTTACCTTTTTTACTTTTCTAAACTGTCCCCTTTTCTATCTCTTCTCTTTCAGTTTTGGTTCTTGTAATGGGCAAAGAAGGGGTCCATGGAGGCGGATTGAATAAGAAGGCCTACTCAATGGCAAAATACTTGAGGGATTCAGGGTTTTAATGATTTCAAGTTCACTTAGATAAAATTGAGGGACAAAAAGAAGAGAAAAGAAATGTTGCTGTTAAGATTTCTCCTGCAAGCAGTCAAATGTCTTGGAAACTTTTAATAGCAATGAAGAGTGGTAAGATACTGTGTCACCATTGTTCCCCCCTTCATCCTGTAGGGGGGAGACTCTTCAATTTTGTTCATTTTCTCTTTTTTTCCTTGTGTGCTCCAGTATTGGTTTTAGTCATGGGAAAGGAGGGTGTCCATGGTGGAAATCTTAACAAGAAAGCACATTCAATGGTTGACTACCTGAGGAGGACTGGATATTGAGCAACCTCTCCACCCATCCATCAACTTAGCAGCTCACTCCCACTCACTGCATTGTGTTGACACTACTTCCAGGATTAGATGGCCTACAATGTTACTTTCTCCCCCAGTCTACTTTTATACAGCTTTTTGTTTGCTCAACCCCCCCATACTTGTAAATTGAAAAATAAATAATAATAAAAAAAAAAAAAAACCTTCCCCACTTTAACATTGTACTTCTCAGGCTTGTTCATTGAAATGTCATGTTATTAACCAAAATGAGTGCAAAAAAAAAAAAAGATTGCAAAGTGTAATAAAAGTGTAACACAAATTTGGACTTGCCTTATATAACAATTACCAAGCAACTAATAAGCTAAGGGGAAGTACACATGTAATAGTGGTGACAGTTTGCATAGTTATGCTTTGTGAGCATTATTAAAAGATGCCAGTTATTTTTTTTCTTTTTTCATCAGCATGTGGGCATTTAAAAGTTGCATGCATACCCTCTTTAGCATACAGATTCCAGCCCTGTTCCCCCCTCTGTCACTGCATAAAATTCCAGCCAAAACCATCTTCTCATCTGCCTCCATCTTCAAGTCTTCAAGCCTTCATTAAAGAAATGACTAAGTTCCTCTGACAAAAGTCCTGTATGTTTGTATCAATTCACCGCCCTCAAGCACAACTTCATCACATGCTTCTGCTGTTGTACCTGAATGTGGTCTTAAAAGTTAATGATGTGGTGTTGGGCTGTTGTTAGAGTGTAGTGTAAGGTCAGCATTGCTGAAGTCTCATAATATTGTCATGATACTTCACCACATTCAGATGTCTCTGTGGACATTCCACCTCTGTGACAGCTCAATCACTTGTCAGCCAGCAACTGCGATTTGTGAATTTTTCTGTAAATCACTACACACGTTATGTGAAGTTACACCCACGCCACCCCTGCCCCCCTGGACCAATTGTCAATATAAGAGGGTTATTAGAACTCAGCTATTCTGATTAATGATTGTTGGCATCAACTGTTGACTGTAAATCATTAAGACAACTGCAGATGACTGTAAAACATTTAACAGCTTCCTTAGAATTCAACACTACATAAACTTTTCATCACTAATTGATTTGTTGCTAACTTCATATCCATTAATCAATGAAATGGCAATGTCATTTTACTACAGTATGAATGCATTTTGACTGTAAACCCAAGCTGTTGGGCTCCAGCACCTTGGAATTATTTGCCTTGTGCTTTAGTCATCAAAGGTGTATTCACAAATTGTCATAGTACGGTACTTAGAAGTATATTTAAAAGAAAAAAAAAGATGCTGTGAACGCTAAACATATTGAAAATGGTGTTGGTTGGAATAAGAACATTTGTAAGTTGTCTTGTGAAAATTTTCTGAGAATAACTGTGTATTCTGTGCCATAAATGATCTGATCTGTTGCTACTATGCGTTGGATTTTTAACTGTTGCCCCAGCAAGAAGTAACTTTTAATGGCACTTTCTGAGGGATATTTTGGCATCAGTAATCTCCAGACTTTGTGGAATATGTACAGAATTAAATGACAGAAAAATGAGTTTGCAATATTTTGTCTTTTCTTTTTTTGGAGTTGGAAATTCCTTCCACCACAAAATCTGCTATTTCAAATGCCATGAACTGATGAGACAGCTTGTTTACAGACAGATCAAATAAAAGTTATTCCAGCCAGAGTTAAAGCCAATATGTCTGTTGACTTGAGTCCAAACATTTACATTGATTTAAGAGTTATAAATTCCATAACTGTAATTCAAGTATACAGTTGAAACTTACTTTATTAATGACACACTACATTAACAACAACATATGGAGCTGGTAATGTACTCTCAAACAGTAAAGTACTGTGCATAGACTTTATATTCTTGAACTAATACATTCCACTATTCTTAAAAGCATTAATGTAAGTGTCAAGGGATGTAGTCAGGTCATTTTCTCCTGTAGTTCTGTTTCTAAATACCTAAAATAACTAACCTACACAACAGTGTATTTCTAGAAAGCTGGAGGGAAATCAACCAAAATTTACATGGGCTGCTGGCTGGTACTGGTAAGAAATAACTTATTCTAGAGGGACCGCATACATCAATAGTGTTAGACAATATTTCAGTAATTTGTTATTAATGCAAACATTTTTTTCAGTGTTTTATAGCAAAATTAAGCAAAAGCTTTCTAACATTTGGATTCATAATAAGAAGAAGAAATATGAAACGGAGTGACCTTGATTAGACCAAAGGCAAGAAGATCTGTTGTTCTCTGACTAATAACTGAGTTTCATTTATGGACTGTTTTTACCACAAATAACCATGTAAAAGGCCAGCCTATATGGTTATCACAGTTTCTCCTCTTTGATATCCTTATATATTTTGCATTTGCTTGTTCAAAATCTTTGACTCTCTGTAATGTTTACACTGAGTGAAACAGAGTCAATTCTTCTTACAACTGCAAAATGGTTGTGGCTGTGTATTAGTCACATTGAACATTAATCAAGTTATGCTGGTTTGGCAGCACAGCATGAGTAGGCTATCTATCTATCTATCTATCTATCTATCTATCTATCTATCTATCTATCTATCTATCTATCTATCTATCTATCTA